>CM032663.1:19741394-19790157 GCA_019095985.1 Streblospio benedicti
CACCAATAATATGGGATCATCTTTATGAACATGTCACCAATGCCACATTGAACCAGAAAGACTTTGCGACGACCAAGTTAGCCTTCCAGACGACCCAGAAAAAGCAAATAAAAAGAATAATCCAAATCAACAACTCATTAATCAAAAACGGGAGCCCACAAGACGAAAAATATGACAACCACTTTTCCAGAGAAGTGATATAATTATTTTTGGGGCAGAACCAGGCAGAAGTGTATCATTTCTTTCCAGGAAGACAGCATTAATCATGGAGCATCGTGAACAACCCAACTGTTGGAACAGATGCTTCTGTTTCATGCTTCCATTCCTTTAGGTTGTAACGGCAGTGGCAGCGTTTACGGTTTCATCTGTCAACTATAATCCTCCTGTGGTCTTCGTTATTACAGTGGTTATAGCGCGTGCGACCAACAAACAGGAGTTTTCTGCGTCGTAAGTTCGCGCCCCGGCCTCGGCAGACTTCGTGGCGCCAAAGAGTTACGTTGTGCGTCTGTCACTGTACTGCCGATTTCCACACCAAGCCCGAGGTTCGGAAGCCTCGTTAAAAGGCGTGTCCCGTGTCCCGACAGTCACCCCACTGCACGTAAAAGAACTCGCCTAGTTTGAAAACTATACCTAGTGTGATCCCCCACACACCCCAGTCTCAGTTGGCAACCTAGCCTGCCTCTGGAGGTCCATGTACCAACACCACGTGGCCTCCCGCTGCCATCGCGCCTGTTCAGGACCTCAAGCAGTGATATATATACAAATACAAAAATACAAATACAAAGCAGCAGACGAGGCCAAAGTTAAGCAAAAAGACTCAGAACCAGCCAGAAGTACGCCATTCAAACTGAACCAGACAGATCACTCCAAAGTTAAGGCCAGAACACAGCACCTTTTTCAAAAACGAAGAATAAACTTTCCCTTTCTATTGTATAATCACGTTGTATGTTCAGTGCTAATGTTACGTTAGACAGTTCCTGAATTTCGAAACAATGCTTTCCACATTCATAATCAAGCATACCACTATCGCGTTAATTTGTTATCTATTCTACCTGTTCAAAGGGTTACTTATAATTCTGCCTTGGTAGTTAATGCAGTTTAGTGAGCTATTTTATTAGTCAGGAAGCTGGTAGGTTCTGGGGGGCTAAAGCATTCACATTACGGTCATTAAATCGTCAATCTGTCAATCATAGATGTTAGCCGCGGACAATTTAAGTGACCAGAAATACACGATGAAAAAGATGAATCTGCTCCTTTAAAACAATGTGGCCATGAACACGACTGATTCGGCTTCACATAAATCACCAGTAATGTCTGGCTAAGTTACTGTGTGAAAACCCAATTTTAGACACCATGACATAGCATATTTCCACGCATCGATTATAATAACCTGTACACACCCGACTGGGTCCCGTGTGTACACATGCGCATACAATTTCTTTGTATAAGTGTGTACACATACACTGCACATGACTACGATCGAATACGTTTTGTTTTGTTGTAACCTAGCAACGTTGACAACATCACACGACAAGTTTATATGTCAATATGCTCATTTGATGAGGTGTTCTGCGAAATTCGTTCCATTGTACAACATAAGTCATTTTATTTTGCTCAGTTATACCAACAATTATCTGACTGGTGTCAATCTTTACTTGACTAATATGTATTTGATAATGAGCAGTCTTCCTATGTATTGTTATATCTAGGCCTTCAGACAAAATAGTCTTGCTGACAGAACACAGTTTTATGTTGACAGAATAATATCAAGATACAGATCGAGAGTCCAGATCGAGAGGGGCACCCCCTTCTTTTGGTGAACTGGAACAGTGTGCATCAATTATAACCGATACCCAGCTACCTTTGTATAAAATGTAAGTACTTTAGGTAAATTACAGTGTTGTTCCGTCAATAGCATAACGATGCACCCCTCCCCCTGAAGGGTAACGGGCAAATAATTCTAATAGGTTGCCAATTAATTCTAAGCAGTATAGAAATTTTTTTCCAATGGATACTATCTGGTTTGTTGTTGTTTTTTACAACAGATTTCCTCTGCAGATGGGGTGTGTTATTCGGTACATCAGCTTCGCAAGTTCTTAATGCATATCATTTTGGCCATAAGTGCTATTAAACGAATAATATACATAATTGCCGATCCACTTCAATGCTTGAATCTACGATCAGACGGTCCCACATTTTTCAGTCGAATTAGCCATGGTGAAATATTGTGATGTGGAACACCGGCCCTTCACAGAAGTCTTTAAAACGACATCTACCCCCTCCCTCGCCCAACCAAATATTTCTCATAAGCTCATACTTCTATGAACATTCTTGATTTCAGACTGGAACTGAAAGTTGTTTTATGTGATCACACTCTGTGGCAAGACTAGCATGACACACTGCTGCACATAGTGTACACATTATCGATAATCGTTTTTTTTTACCTCGGGGAGCCGGGTTTTGCGTGTACCAACTGCTGGGGTTACTCTTGCTGCTGGCATCAAACCGACAACACGTAAGTTTTGCACAGCTACACTAATATAAAATTATAGGGTGATCTTTTTCATAATGTTTTATATTTGAATGATACTAACATTTTACAATATGATAGGATGCATTATATTTGAAATGTATTGAAACGAAGAAAAGAAATTCAATGAATAGTTTCGTTCCAGAATGCAGTCAATTGCGAAGCAAGTCGTTGCCGTTGGAGTAGCAGCGATGCTATTCATATCATCAGGTAATTGCTATTTGATTTTTAGAATATTTCTTCTCATATGCAGCAACACGTTAGATCGTACAGTGTTCTGGCAATACAAATCTATCCTAGATCCTGCACATTGCTTTCTGGGCACTCGTTCATTTGTAGATTGCCTCAGATGCCTCGGCTTTCTACGGCAGTGTTAAGAGACACCACCAAGCTGTATTATTTGTTGAGAAAGATTGTGTTTTCCACAGTGTATTCAAATAGTTGAACATTAACCAGATGGATCTACGTAAAATAACCGACTCACACATGTAAAAGAATACAGATGTTTATGTTGACACATTTACCCTCATCACATCATCACATTATCAAAGTCAAAGCAACTTAAATCACGTGTATTTTTTTTCAGTGGCCAGTCTGGAATGCGTAACGTGCAGACATCTTGCCTATACTGGCGACATGCCGTCTGATATGCCAGAAGATAGGAAGACAATGCTTCAGAATCGTGTGGCAAATGATCCGGCGTGCCAGGAGCTCGGTTCAAGTGACCCTGCAAGCATGAAACAAACCTGTGGTGCAGACGGCGCGGTGCTTCCTGCCAGCACGCAGTGGGGCTGTGGAAAGCTGACAGCCGAACACAAGCCCTCAACCACTGATTCTACTTCAGGTAAGACGTCGGGGGGGGGGAGTCTAGATATATTTATTTTTAACTTAAAGCAATAGTCTCACACAAGCGCGCGTCTGTGCTCCCGTATACAGCCCGCCTTACACACAAGCGAATTCCACCTATGTACGCAGGCGAATAAAAATGGGTTAAACTTTGTTAAAATTAGTTGTGTCGCGACTGGTTGCATCAGGCCATTCGCATTTATAAGCAATATTCTGTTTGGCTCAGCAACTCACGGTATCATACAGTTTTCCGGCGTTAAATGCCATCCCAATACGCAAAGTTGAAAGTGCGAATGCGTTGTGCCTATTCGCTTATTTTGTAACATGGTGGTCTGGTGCCTTTGCTGCTGGAAGTAACAAAGTCGTCTGGGAGCACACTTTTTAGAATCTAAAAGTCGTGTGGCAGACGAACGTCTCATACACCTTATGCCTCAGAATGTTTGTGCAAAACAAAATTTGAAAGGTGTCTGGGTGTTTGTGGAGACATTACATGGAGTTTTATTGTGTAGAGCTCTAGCTCTATTAGTTGTATAGGTGTGTTTGAGAGTTCTCCCAAGGTTATGGGGTCGAAGGATGGTCAGACATACATTTTCCGTGCTTTCGAAATTTGTTTCAGTACACCACACTAGTGTTCCACTAACAGTATCATTCTGTCGCCGATCATCTTGTTTTGGTAGCAGCGCTCTAGCAAGCAAAATATTCTTCTTACTTTGCAGATTTCGAAATAGATGTTGCTTGGAGGGGATGCATGCCTATTCCAACTGCTCAGGACGGAAACCAATGCCAAAGTTCTAATGACCATGATGGAGGAAAGAGAGATGATGGCAAGACAGCTGACAGTGATGCTAGGGATAAGCTGAGGCACATGGTGATGGCTCAAATAATGGGAATCAGCATGACTGGTGAGTGTAGTATGTCTACAACAATTGCCTGTTTTGTTTTTACCTGTGTAATGCGTTGTGTATACATGTACTGTTGATTGATTGGTTCTGCTGCTGCTGCTGCTGCTGCTGCTGCTGCTGCTGCTGCTGCTGCTGCTGCTGCTGCTGCTGCTGCTGCTGCTGCTGCTTTTTTTAATTGCCAATGATGGTGTATTGGCTTTAAGTCAGTGATTGCTTTGGAAGTCGATGCGCTTCCTTCTAATTTCTTAAAGAATGAAATGTCCCAAGAAATAGAATTACTTATCAGTATGACGAATAAAGCTTATACCATCAGAGACACATTGTTTTAAAACATGGTTGCGTATTATATTTATCTACGTATACTAGTTTCTTTAATTATAAGCTAACTCATACGCAAATATTTCACTGCTCTAGACCTGATGTCCATGACGACCCCGGCGATGGCAAAGACAACCAAGTCTCCGATGATGATTAGCTCCACCAAGCCCCCGATGGATGGCTCTATGCGTGAAATGGTAGATGGCGCCTTTTGCGTGTGCACTGGGGACATGTGCAACAGCGCCAAAGGTATGGGATCCACAATCTTCACGCTTGTTCTTGGCTTGATTGTTGGCTATCAGCTGTATTAGTGAAACGGGATCGCAGAATCACCGTATGGTGTATCGAGTAACACATTGTACACGTGTTACACAGAGGGTGTGGACATTTTGAATTGCTTTACAATCTTAGATGGTATTTTTACGGGAAAAAACATTAACTTTACACCATTCTTTTAAATGGTATAGACAATGTGCTGAGTTTTGTTGTGAATAGTTGCTTGAGCAATGGATTGTTTTGTATGAGAAATGTGTTTTAATGGTAATACTGTAATACTCACCACCCTTATACAGATATGCTTTATTAAATTACTTGTATATTGTCCATTAACTGTTGATACATTTTATATATATGCAAGTTTTAAATACTTATGTTTATCCCATGTAGATCACTTCAGTTAATATGTAAACCAGCAACCATTTGAGAGAGGGCGTTAATTGCATTTTTTTTGCCCAATCTTTATGCTATGTTTTTTCAGCGTGATTGAATTATATAGATGTGTTTCATATATTTTGTATCAGCAACATGCGAGCGAATCATTATATGTTAATTTATGAATTATCTATATTAAGAAAATGTGATTATGCGCATGCACATGGCATCATTACTGTAAGCTGTACAAATGTTACGATACAACCTGTGATAATGTGTTTAATATAAATTGTTTGTTCTTTTTGAATATTTTAAAACATGATATATGCACAAATATGATTATTTTATTATGCATTTTTATAAAGATTATGTTTTAAAATATGTGTTGTAATAGAAATAATGTACTTAATTAAACTGTGTTCTTTCTCATTCGTCGATGAAAAAATAACTTGTATTTAATTGTGTGCTATTTTTGTAATAAATAGATACTAATGTGTATTGCTACATTTTTCTCTCTAAAACTTCAGACATCTATGCGCACGTTTGGTATTATGTAGAAATCTACTTTCCCGACACGCTTTGCAGTGGCAATGTACACATGGCATGGGCCTCTCTCCATGTTGTTTACTTGGGCTGATTTGATTTCCTTCCTTTGGTAATTGAAGAGTGTAATCAAAATGGGCATGCATAATGGTCACACAGACAATGCAATGAAGACCATCATGATATAACGTTTAGATCAGTCTATATTTACAATATATAAATCAGACTTTACATTTTGAAAAAGTATGTCTGCACACGTATCATGACCAGTACAATGTTTTACTTTGTGTTCATGTTTATGTATCTCTTTACTATTATTTTACTGAATAAGTTTATGAAGAACAACAACTATTTTTTTTAAACATAGAAATTTATTAAAAATAACGAATTGCAAACATTTAAAATACAAAGATGCCTTTATACTGACAATGGGATTTTGAGATTACCATTGATGGTATCAACGTAAACATTCTTCAAATAATGATTGTGGTTTGAACTGATGAAAATATTTACAATAATGCAGAAATCCTAAACATGTTTTCAATAAAGGATGAGTAGCAGTACATAATATCACAGTGTTGCAAGTTCATCCACTATCCACATTAGCAAATTATCTCCAATTATACAATATATATCATATACCTCACATTGCTCATTCAAAAACTCTAGTGAGTTACACTAATAAATCTACCATTAAATAGTGCAGTTACTCGTGTAGATAACATTTTCAGATCTTTTAAGTTATATGACAATAAAAGTGGGACTACTGAACCTCTCCCACTTAAAATATTGCAATTTTGAACAAGCCCTTTACCAAACCAATGAAAGAGCCATGCAGATGCCAATGAGAAGAGCGGTAAATTTGACCGAACTTGAGCCATTACAATTGTCGCCATCGCAAACGCAAATATCACCGGGGCCAGCTGGAAAAAATCATAACGGGGTTGAATGCATGTACATGTATACAGATCCACACATCTAGTAATGTATTGTACATGTATTTACATGAAGTCGAGCACTTCTTTTTTCGAATTTTCAAACAAAAACCCTCTACATGTAGTGTTCTTACATATATTTTATAAACACATGATTTGAAGGAGTATGTTTGGCTCCACATGATAGTCGTATCATTTGTTTGGCTCAGTAACATTGTTTTTCTTCGCTAGATCTAAAATTGTTGCAATTACCTGGGTATGCGCCAAAGTATCCAGTAACCAAATTTACGGACATGGCTTTGATGGCCAGTCCTTCCTGACTGTTGTCCAACTCCTCAACCTTGAAGCATTTGTTAGTTTGGGTGCTTGCAACAGGAAGGCATGCTCTAGCAAACTGGCTAGTACCTAGATAAAAACAAAGTTTCAATGCTCATTGTAGTTAGTTTGTGACATCATGATTTCAACTTCACTTGACAATGCTCAAAATTTACAAAACGTTTTTAAAAACTAAAATTTACAATACCACTAGTAATCCAGTAGAGTTAGTTTTTTTTTCTAAAGATTTCAATTGAAAAATATTTTTAAAATGACGTTCTTGCATGTTGTAATATATGTCTTTGAATGAATGTTGAGGAAATAATTTTAAATAATTGACTTCTACAAGGTGTGAATATAAACTTCATTCACAATTTACAATAAATCTTTTTCGATTCATGATATGCCTGAAATCTTAATTTTGTGATTTTGATATATATTGTAACATTTGACCTGAATTGTAAATCTTCTACTCACTTCCACTAACGGTGTTCATCTTCATACAGTCCCATTTCATGCCAGCGGGGAGAGTGAATCCATGGGATCCACACAAGTCTGATACCACTTTTGACCCAGATGAGTCAAAATTTTCTCCACATTTTTCGTCTTGATTAGAGCTACCGATGCCCTTGCTGCAAGTCCAGCAGTTCAAAGCGGAGCCTGATGAAATATAGAAATCGACTTTACTAGTTTGTTTGTTTTCTGTTCAACTTAAAACATTGGTGTGCTTCTGTATATAGAGCTCACTTTTATATACATACATCATACTTATAGCTTCTTTTCTGAATAAAGTTTTCACGGAACTTACATGATGCTACCATAAGCATAACGCCGAATGCTGTTACAGAAAGAGTTTTCATGGTAATGGCCATTTTTATAAATCTGAAATACAGTGAATATTTTATATTGAGATTGTTTATACATGTCTTCTTAGTGTGTGTTGGAAATAGTTATTATGTTCCATATCAATTCAACTAAATACATGAACGCACATAATCTCAGTTAGAAAAGTTACTTGATGAGCAAAGAACTAGCATTTGTATTTTATAAATAAATTGAATTGAATTTGACTCACCTACGGCAGAGGGTGGATGTTATCCTCTAAGATGTGCACTGTTCAGAGTTGGGATAACGTTGTGAAGATATGGAAATCATACCGGCGGCGGCTTTTATACTTACATTCAGTGTCAAAAGCACGGACACGTTCAATCAATTGTCAGGGGCAAAAGCACGAACACGTAGATCAATATTTGGCTGAGGACTGGGTATCCAGTTGGAACATTATATATCTAATGCAGCATGGTTGTTATTATGGCTACCTGCTCTCAATGCTCATACATGTTTAAGATGATTTAAAATATGATAGGTAAGAAAAGTTGACATAAGTGCCCATGCTACATGGAAAGCTTAATTTGCGGTGAAATTTGGGGAAATCGTTTCAAGCGGGGGCACATTCCACCTTGCGGCGTTTGTCGCCGCAAGGCTGCTGCGGCGTCAATGACAAAGGGCAGTTGTGGGCACATGCGCACGGGCCCCCGTCATACATGTTTAATAACTTATGACGCACCGTTTAAAAAATATGATACGTTCATGGTAAGAGGGAACGCACGGCCCAAGTACTGTGTCTGTGCCGACAACGTAAATCTGTGTTTCCACTGCCTCTTTATGGAATGACGCACGTAATTTGGTAAGAAATTTCTGGGGGCCTTGAAATTGCCGCACTTTACACTTTTACGATTTCTAGTGTCCATTTTATTTTATTCTTTAAGAGATATGGGTCTAAAAATATATCCCTAGCTCTAGTCCGTGTAAACAAATCACCAAAAGCTCAAATATGGTGACCAGCTGATAATGACCCACTGATATTTGGATAAGACCTCGTAGCTTAGGTCAAACCTGTACATGAATAAAATGACAATGTTGATATAGACAACATTATAGGTGAACATTTGTGGATATTAGAAAAAAGTTGTGTGGTTGCAAGACGTTGATAATGAAACACATACACAAGTTACCACCAACTATCGTTACGGTAGACTGCTGACGATAAAATTTTCTAATTTAATTATAGAGTCTAGGTGTGCAAAACTGTTCGCGAAATGAGTACAATGTATGTGTGATTTTTTTAAAAGTGATTCGTGTCCATAGAGCACAAATATTTGTTAAACATTTACTAGTTTATATTTGAATGCTTAATTGATGGTGGAGTAAAAATTTCCACAGGTGTCCGCTATACGAAAGTGTGTCCCCTGCGCATGTATAAAATGATCAGAATAGTCTGCTGCAAACTCTTAGATTTACACACATATTGATATTGACGTACCGGTAAATATGGTTTACCCAGTGTCCCTCGTTGCAAGCTACTATTATGCCCGGGCTATTATGCCAAGCATTCATAAACTTTTAGAGGTTAATAATCAGAATACACTTGCCTAGATCCGTTTGCCACAATACAAATTTTATATTCTCAATAGTGTATAGTTTTCTTTTTGGTTTCAGCTGTATTCTTGATTAAATGAAATTTCATTTTATCAAGAATACAGCCGAAAAAGAACACTATATACTACTGAGAACGAGACCAAGTGCTGTAGGCCAAATATACAGAATATTTAATACAAATTTTATAGCAATGTGAAATTAGATGTGAAATGAAGCTAGGATTTGCTCTGCACTTTTCAAAATACAATTTTACTCAAGATATAAGGACCTTGAGTTCTGCTACAAGTAATTAGAAGTGTGCATGCAGCACTACAAACAATTATTTATAAAAATAATATGAAGAAATGTATGTGATCTATTATGTGGTGTTGATTTTCGGATACCAAACTATTCAATAGTTTAGAAATAACCGTTTTAAAAATGTGTAACTGCTAATTGCCAACTGTCACATTTTAAAGTATAATTTGGGAATGGGAATAATTTCCCTCTTCTAGTGTATTTGTGCCAACTCAACGGTCCAGTCTGGTAATCTTGTATATAATTCCGAATGAAGCAAAATGAACACAATCAACTGTTACAACATGCATATTCTTGCTGATGCCCAAAGTGTTCAATATTTTTTGTCCTATTGTTCCTTTTTGATATTTTTCAGCTGTCACATTAGCATGTACAAAGATCAGATATAGAATGAGTCTTACATGATAAAATACTGCAGTGCACATGGGAACACAAATGGAATTACATGGGCCAACTACAGCAAGAATTCTAGAAGTTTCAAACATGACTGGATGTGCGTATGCGCCGGTGGTCCATGCAAAAAATACGCCTAGGATTTCCATTTTCATTACAACGTAATTGGAAGGTCTTTTGTATTTATTGAGAATTCATTCAATAGCAACACCATGTTGACTTCAAGTAGAGGTTTACGTAAGCACCCATTGCATGCATTATGATTGCGAGCAATGCAAATTCTTGAGAGCATTTTACGGACCCACACAAACATATCGTGGATATAATTTTCATTGCTAAATTCCATTGGTGACCGTAACAGGGCCAGCTTTTTGGTTCTTGTAACTGCCTCATTTGGGCAAGAGGTTATGCATCGTAACAAAAGAAAGTTTACATTCTTAGATTTGTAACACACATTCTTTTTTTTTAGAGAATTAATTTTCTGAGAAAAGTATGAAATATATTAAAAATATGAAATGAGTGGGGGATTTCAAGTGAAGAATAAATTTCAAACGATTGTAGGTCTGATAATTTTAATTTATAAATTGAACATATATTTTGATGATACATTTCAAGAATGGTAATCTTACTATTTTCATAAAAAAATGAGATAAAAAAAACATTCAATACAACTATTGTTAGCAATATTTAAAACAAAGTTAGATAAAGTAAGAACATTAATATTAATAGATTTTAGGTATATCAAGGAATTTGGGTGTTTTTCATGCAAGACCTTCAAGATATCAAAGAATATTCAAAGTATTTTGTACTAATCATTTCAAATAGATAAGGAACTTTCAAAATTGTGTAAACATGTATTTTAAATAAATAATACAAAAACACAAAATAATAATGGATACAACATTCCAATTATAAATTTTGTAAACATATATTATAAGGAAATATTTCAATACCCGTAACAAATACATTGACTCAACACACAAAAACAATAAATGAAACAATAGCTTTCTAAGTATAAGTTAAATGTATTAGTTATTCGTACTTTAACATAAACCTACTCACTTTATTATATAAACAATATAAATTTATTTGCATCACTCAAATAAACGAAAAAACAATAACTAGAACATAAATCTGCATCACAATTATTAAAATCTCATACAAGACATGTATACTGCATTACTCTAGGTAATAAAAGCATAACACAGATCTAGTATACAATTACATTCATATTTATATTTACTGCAATCTTTACATGATAAAGCAACACGTAAAGTCAAATTTCCACTTTACTATTTTTACCCTAATGATCATTTAACTCACAATTAAATTCTATGTATCAGAGTAAAAAGTGTACTTTGGCATTATAGAAATTAGAACTAGGTATAACATGAAAATGCAAACTCATGACTCATGACTTGCTCCTAATCAAACCAGAATATATTTGGCACTGTATTATCTTGTGTAGGAAAAATGTGTAATTAATAATAAAATAATAACATTTTATTACAACGTTAAAGTGGCTATTGATAAACAAGATTGAACATCACATTACCTAAACAAATAAACATGCATGGAAAGTTTCATATAAATAAATGATTATTTACCATATCTAATGCATAATACAAATGTAACTAATCTACTGAGATTGGGGATTTGAAATTGAATCACCGCAAGATTTATAAAAAAGGCAAATGACAGGATTTGGGATTGCACATTTTAACATACAATAGCATTGTATTGTATAATATATGAACTATGAATAATGTATATATGAATATTCATTTTTTACCAGAATTATTACATTCAAATTTCAAAAAGAAATAAGATTGACTAGCACTTAAATAGTCATGGCTATTTGATATTTTAAGCTTTTGGAATTTAAAATATAGAAGTAAAACATGCATAAACTTTACAACACATACATGTAGCCAGTAAAATTTGTTTAAAAATATTATTGAAGCATTCAGTAGTATTTTAATTAAAACATGCCAATGGAACATACATGTTTGTAAGTTATCAGTTTCATTTATAATGCCACATTGTTACCAATAAAAATATCAACATTAACGTATTACATTGCTTGTAGCTATCTGCTACATATTTGGTAGTCTGATATGAAAGACTGTTCATGAGTTGAAAAGATCCTTATTAATGAGTTAATGCTGATTATCCGTCACAATCACAGTCATGGTTAAGTCAAAAAGTACCCATTAATAAATGTGTAGCCTATGATACCAAAGGGAAGACAATAAACATTAAATACAAAAGATTTCAACAAATAAGTTATCTACGTTACACACTTGTTAAAACTTTGAAATTAATCAGTACGATGAGATATTACCCATACATGGAAACACATTTGGGTGCCAAATCTTTTTGTTTTCCATTATAATACAAAGTAAGTTATTTTAACTAAGCTCTGAATTATATACTACAAAATCTTTTCTTTTTCTTCATCCACTGGTATACCGAGATCATCATTTTTTATTGTTTCCTCCTGCTCAATTAACAATTGTGAGACAAGTTTGAGATCATCTGGACACTTATCAAACCACGGAAGGATGAGTGATGTAGAAAGTGCGAATCCGACAAACATGACTGGATAGCCCAACACATCTGTTAGAAATCCCGCTATCGACATGAATCCAAGCTTCCCAAAGACCTGTGTATTAAGAGATTATATTTATAATATATTATTATATTATTTATATATATTACAAGTTAGTGCAAATAACTATATATATATGGGCAAAGCTTAGGTGACATTGAAATACAAAAACATCACTTTTTATGAAGTAAAAAGTAACTTTAAAAAGCATCAATTGGTGGTATCAATAAAAGATACATTTTTTAGATAGATTGCAGAAAGCCATAATAAACATAAGGGACGAGCCATTCGATATTTGGGGAGGGGGCGACAAAATAAATTTTTTTGACTTTCTAGAGACAAATTTTTTATTTTCAACTTGAAGTGAGACATTTTTGGTGAACATCAGGGACATTTTTTCCCTTTCAAAATCAGAGGCAGATTTTTTTGGGGGAAAATTTTGTCGCCCCCCCAAATATCGAATGGTCCGTCCCTAATGGGAGGTGGGTGTATACAATCAAATCAGACTATTTTACACAATAAAGGAAAAGCAGCGTACGGTTTGTAGTAATGATACTGAGAAATATTGTGCTGCAGGGATTATAATTTCTTGTGGCTAGCCTGGTGACAGAGCCACTCAAGCATAACACAGGGGATTAGCAAAATGTTATAATCTATCAACTCAACTAACTATTCTACAGTAAAACGCCAGTATCTTTTTTGAAATAGTATATGCAACTGACAAACAGATTTTTCATTATAATTAAGTTGATTTTATAGCAGCATTGGAAAGGAATACAATTAATACATGTAGGTTGAAAAGACATGGATACTGATTTGCAGTTATATTTTTGCGCCACCCTGTAATGGTGGCAACTTCAAACCTCTGAAATATTGAAAAATTGTGATGTTCAATTTTTTTTTTATAGAAATATCATTTACACAGCTCTAATTCTTTTTCTTTATTGTTAATTATATGTATGGTTTATAGATAAATAAAGAACATATAATCTTAAGATCGGGAATTCTTTATTATAGCTATACAACCCAATATTGTCCATAAAATTAAGAACTGACAAAGCAACCTAACATAAACAAATTAATTCAAATTTTATTTTTTCAATATTGCTATTTAACCAAGGTTATTAGAGTAAAACTTATGATGGATTATCGTTTTAAAAATTCTACTTTACTTAATTCCAATGCCAAACCAAATAATAATAATCCGAGCAAAAATTTATTAAGATTATATATATATAGTTTTAATAAAAAGTCACAATATGTCTGTAACTGAAATTTTGTTCCATTTGATATGAAACAACGATAAAAAACACACACAAAAATTGTTTAAAAATATCATTGTACTTTAGTTAAGTGCAATGATATAAAAGGACACAAAGTAAAGAAAATGAAAAAGAGTATTAACGAGACTTGCTGGAGATAAAAAATTCTTAAAATGTGCTTGTTTTTTATTTTAGTATAAAAGTACAAGCATTTCCCTTTATAAAAATGTATAACACTTTAGGGGTTTCGGTAATAGATTTTGGTTTATGGACCATACAAAAGATCATGTATACAATTTCGGTACTATACAGTCAAAATTAACATTGACTGAATTTTTCATTGTATTTGTATGATATATAAACCAAATTCCATTTTTAAAGTAGGGAAATGAATGTACTTTTATACTAAAATAAAAAACAAGAACATTTTAAGAATTTTTTTTCCTCCAAATTCTTTTATCTCCAGCAAGTCTCCTTAAAAATAACATGAATAATTTTGTAATAATTCCATTTTTAAATTTGGTCTTAGAATATTTGGGTATTATCCAGGTCGTCATCTGAGACTTAGGTCGCACATTAATAATTATTTTCATATAAAAAGAATTTTTCCTAAAATCTTACTTCAAGAGTAGCAAGAAGAGTGTAGTGAGTTGCTTGTATGTCACTTGGAGCCATTTTACTACACTGCATCATGAACGTGAATGTCACGGTCGTTATGGCACCACCAAGAAGAAGCATTAGACAAAGTAATGGAACTGCAGCATCTGAAAAGTAATTACATGAAGCATTCTATTGGATCAATACATATCACAATTATTCATCTCAAACAACATGATTTTTTGAGAGCTATTCAAGTCAATGCAATGCAATACAAACAATAAAGGATTTTTATAATTTAAAATACCATTTTGAAATAAGAACACTGTGCCTCTTATACCAAACCAACAATAAAAATAGACTAAAATGTTTTTAACAAACTTTTGCATGAAAAAAAGGTATGCGCCTACTTACAATAAAGTATGATTGG
This sequence comes from Streblospio benedicti, assembly GCA_019095985.1. Lineage (NCBI taxonomy): Eukaryota > Metazoa > Annelida > Polychaeta > Spionida > Spionidae > Streblospio > Streblospio benedicti. The sequence continues at coordinate 19,756,464 of CM032663.1, forward strand.
AGGTAGTAAGTGCCAGGACCAGCAGCTAATGACACCCAGCAAACCACCAGCTGGCAGCAACCGCAGCAGACACAGCTGTTGCAGCAGCAGATATAGGGGAATGCTGTAAGAACAAGAAGGGGTATGTATTGTACTTTATCAATAAGTACAGTAAATGTTTCAGAAGACTTAATTCTCAAACCGCAGGACGTACACTTTGTCATGTATCACATAGCCCAATTTTTTCTCATATTTTTTTTATTATAAAACTAATTATTCTTGAATCATTTTAATTCTCATCCCATTTTTGAAACATTTTTAAAAGCATTTCCTCCACCTCTCCATACATTTTTTAATATGATTTAAGAAACATTGATATACATTGATAACAACTTACTTATAATGAGAAACTATCCAGCCACCAATGAGAGAACCTATGATGCCCACGCATTGACCCATTAGGCCTTTCCAAAATGTCACATCCGAAAGGTGAATTTTTTGGTCAATAAGAAACTGAGGAAGCATTCCAATACAGCCTTGCTCGCCTATTTTAAAATAATATCAACAATTAAAAATAAATTCATTTGATTTTTATTTGCATTAATAACACTAGTCATTTTGAGATAAATATTACACATATCTCTATATTTTTAGAATTGATAATCCTCATCTTCACTACTTCATTTTTCTGTCATGCGTTGAAATCAGAAGACGAGAATCATCAACTCTTGAAAATATCACGTCATGAATGATGTACAGATTTATCTTAAATTTTTCATGTTATTCAATAACATAAACAAACTAGAAACGTACTCATTGGAGTACAAAATTAGTCCCAGCACCTTTGAACATTTGATAGTTTATGTGTTTGTTTTTTTGTATTACGTTATAAGCATGATGGACAGGAACACTACATATAGGAAGCGTATGATATAAACACAAATAAAGTTTAAATGCTTTATCATAGCAACATTTTTTCCTCTGTTGACGTTGCCGTTTGATAATTGTTTTTTTTACTTAAGGGGCATTATTTCACATTCAAAATAATAAACATTGATCGGTATGGATTGTTTATTTGTTTCGATGCCGTTCGTAAGAGTTTACGTTAAACGGTGTTGTATCTGACATGTGGTGTAATTACTATCAAATGGGTTAACGTTTGACACGTTTTACATCATTCTGTAGGTTTACTCTGACGCTCAACGTACCATGACGTACATTTCAACTTTAACAAATAAACAGTCAAAAACAGTATCAATATTATAACATAACCATAGGCTGTATAAACACCAAAAATGACTGGGTCCGTCTAGGGTTCAGTCTTAGGGGGATCCGAAAGTTTGGGGTCATAACACTCCTTAGTTTTTCTTCAAATTGTCGTGCATGGGTTAACGCAAATCGAAAAACAGATAATCCCTGTCCCAGCTAAAGCTGGGGCTGGGACTAAACAAAAATATATCAGCAATACTATATCTACTATTTATAATGAGATATTAATTATTACTAGTATTTATTTCGCTCATGTCTTTTCAAAACACATAAAATTACCATTTAAAAATATAGATATATTCGGTTCACAAATACTACCTATTTTATATGCGAGCACCATCACTATCATCCATCTAGTTCCGGGTACTTTAAGAAGCTTGCGTAAAAACAGAAGCACTTCAAGTCCCTCTTCATACTCATCATCTTCATCCACTATCACAGATGAGCCATTTTCTTCTTCTTCCAATACATCACTTTCTATGCCATCAAAATTGTCACTATTTTCATTATCCTCTGCATCTGCACCATAATCATCACTGTTAGATCTTGACAGTCCAGGTTTAGGTGAATCATCCTCATTATTTGGCTGTATATTTTCTTTCACACATTCAACTTTGTTTTTGTCTAGATTGACCTTATCCTCAATTAATCCACTCCTCCATCAGTTTCATCTTCAATTTGTTCTAATTCACTTGTGGATAAAGGGTTTTGAGCAATATGTCGTTTTCTTAAGTTACCAAAGAGATCATTTTCCTGTTCCGAATTTACAGAGTCTTCTTTATTCAGATGTACATTGCAATCTTTTACTTTACTCTCAATTCCATCCTGGGTAATTGATTTGCTTACTAAATCATCACTTACTCTTGTGGTAATAATGTTATCAACTTCACATGTATCCAAACCATTGTTTGCTGAAACATGTGCCTTTTGAGCTTTCAATTTTGCTCTGTGTATTCTTTGAGCATGAAGATGACTAGCACTAATGAGACCTTCGTCATTACTAGAATTTCCATCAGAGTCTAACGCTTCTACATTTTTAGATTTATTTAGCCATTTTAAAGACTGCTCTGGAAAGATAGAGGACTCGGAAGAGTCTCCAGTGAACACAGAGCTATCTTTCCAATAAAAGCCTTCTGAGTGTTTCAGCTTTTCAGATGCTATACGAGACATCTTTTTATCAAAATCACGCAACCTAGGTGACACAAACACAAACATCCATGCTTCAATATACAGTATTGTTAAAGCTGCAAACAGTCCAGACCATCCAAGAATATCAATGAACCATACAAGCACACCTCCACCAAAAATAGAGCCAATTTTGTAGCCAACCACTTGTGCTGTGTTTCCCTTTCCTAACTCCTCTGCATCAAGTATTGCCACTGCAATTGCATCGACAGTGATATCTTGAGTTGCGGCGAAGACATTCAGCATGAATAGTACCACAGATAATGGCACAGTATCATGAGGACTGATAAAACATCCAGTAAGACATGTTAATATGAGGCCTCCTATGCTCCATAACAGCCACTTATGTTTCGTTCCAAAGCGATCTACTAATGGAGCCCACAACGCTTTGCATAACCATGGCGCAAGAAGAAGCTTGAAGAGGCCTACAGTTGTCAGGGAGACACCTTGTTGACGCAGAAATGATGGGAGAAAGCTGAAATATTTGTATACTGTATACCATTTTTATACTGAATGTCATCAATTTATTTCTTATTTATCTAAAATATTCATAAACATTAAATTTCCTTCACATCTTTGTATCCAGAGAAAAGAAAGAAAATAAGTACTGGTAAGTAAAAAGAAAACTTCAAAATCATAGAGAGAGTATATAAAATCTGATCTAATTTCAAACGAAAAGAATGCTCATGATCTTTCAGAAAAAGTTCTATTTTCTAACATTATTGTCATAGCTATAAAAATAAATATAAGGGTGTTCTTAAATATACTAACCTAGCTTGGAATCCATAGGGAAGGCCTTGAATAAAATAAAGGAATAACAAAAGCAGAATATTTCTTGAGAACAGCATTTTAATGCTTCTTTTGCTTCATAGTTCTTTGCCTGATTATGATTGCTCTTGTCTTTTTATGACTTAAAGGCTACATGCTTCACATTTGCACAAAATATTACAGATGAAATCAAACAATCTCATGTGCATCAATATTTTCATTTCCAGCAAACCTGTCAATAGAAAAGCAAACAAGTAAACTAAATTTTAGTGATAAAATATCTTGATTGTATTGGTTATATATCGTATTGGTAAAATAATTCAATTGATTCTATACAACTGCATTTTTAAATCACATCCAAGACATTATATATCACATGTACATCTGTATGCATGTATGTCTTCAGTATATAACGCCTTATTAGTATGTTGAGAACCTAACCAGAAGAAATATGTCAGACACTGTATGGACTACCGGTATTCATAGATTCAATCTATATATAATCATATTTTCACACTCTCACAGAAACATTTAGTTCTTGCTCATTTCACTAAAGAAAAAAATGCTAAATCATTGATAAAAATTTTACATTTAGTAAAACATCAAACTTTAAAAAAATAAAAAATATTTTTTTTTGCCCCCAACCACACACACACATACATGCCGTTGATTGGAATTTTAATGGTTAGAAACTTAGATCTAAAATGTTAATTTGGAAATGAACAGTAAGTCTGCCGTGCACAGACCCGGAACTCACGATGGAGGCAACTCCCTTTTGGAAGTTGGAGTGCTAACCATTACGCTACCGCGACCACATTTTTTTTACTGATTCATTGAATATTTTTATTAGTCTACCAAAATCTTATTCTTTATCTTGATGGGATACAATCATAGAAGCATGTTACTGCTATATACTAAATAATCATGAAGAGGTCACATGGTGTTAGTGAATGTTCGAGCCTACAGAAGAAATGATTAAAAAAAACTGAGCATTAAGATGCAGGGGGAGGGTGCATTGCACTAGCAATTGCTTTCTCACTCAACGAATTCTTATGCATGCAGTGAGATGACAGTCTACTACACAAGATACACCTTTTAACGAGGCTTTCGAAAACTGCACTAGCTTAGAAAGGTACGTATACAGGGAATGTGACTCGTTCAGAAGAACACTCGCCTTCTGTGGCGAGTGACTCTCAATTTACACTCGCCGTGTTCCAATTCAAATTAGCCTTAGTTATTAAAGTGTTGGAATCTAGTAATCATACTCGCCGACCGTGGCGAGTGACTTTGAATTTACACTAGCCAACAGAAATTTACACTAGCCAGGGGCGAGTGGCGAGTGCCTAATCAACACCCTGGGTATATGTTTATCATGTACATGCCATAAACTGACGATGCAGGCAAATTCTATTTTGGTATCATCCGCACTAACCATTATGTTATAGACCACTACCTTGAAGAAAAAGGCACTTTTTTTTCGTAACACTGCATATAGATCACCAGTTGCTAAAACCAGCCATACACACCGTGAATTACACGTATGACGTAAAATTTAGTGACAACTACAATGAAGGAGTTCACATCATACGTACAATTTACGGATTGTGTATGGCCGAACTGTGCGATTAATGCTCACGTCATACGTACAATTCACAGTGTGTATGGCCGAACTGTGCGATTGATGCTCACGTCATACGTACAATTCACGGATGGTGTATGGCGAAACTGTGCGATTGATGCTCTAAGTAGATCTAATCTGGATCTGGATATGTAATTCACAAGTAAGCCAGTCTCAGATGAGAGACTGGCCTCCTCTTATGAGGCAACGCGTGAATGGGAGGCCACGTGGTGTTTGTACATGTACCTCTCCAGAGGCAGGCTAGGTAGCCAACTGAGCCTCAGGGGTGGGGGGATCACACTAGCTATAGTTTTCAAACTAGGTGAGTTCTTTTACGTGCAGAATTAACCACAAATATGTATCTTAAATCAACATTTGTGTATGGATGAAGAGGATTGGAATCATAGCCAATAATTGAGGGTCAATCGTGGATGTAACCGTACTGCCCTGTATATAATCTATATTCATGGCCAATGTTGTTTCTTGTCGCTATAATTTAAGGTCCACTATGGAAATAAGAATATACATATATGTATAAACTTTTTAGTGCTCCTTATTTATTGCAGTGTATAAAGTGTTTGTCTTTTGTTAAATTTGTAATGTATCGGTGATAGATCACCAGTCGCTAAATCCGGCCATGCACATAAACCGTGATTATGGTACGTATGACGTAATTTTTAGTGACTTCTACAACGGGGAGTTCACATCATGCGAAAGATTCACGGATTGTGTGAATGGCCGAACAGTGCGAGTGATGTTCTAAATTAAATATTTTCAGTTCTATTCAGGCTAAAAATAAAATAAAGTATGTCTCTGTTTGTTATACACTAATTTTTCCAAGCAGAATAAATAACCATAAATGTGATGCGTAATGTGACAACCCTGATTTACTATCAGTGGATTTTAATTTTAAAAATCAGAACAAACTGTGCTTGTGGGCGATAATACAAAGTTCTGTCATATATGAAGTGTTTGCTATTATGTATTCTACTCACATGATGACACAAAATATAGATAACGACGAAGAGATTTTCTTTCTATATACACAATAAGTTAAAGACATAACCTTACATGTTTATACTAGAGAAATTGCGTTTGACATTTTTTCACTTAACTCTCTTTTTTCATTGGTTTAGTCTGACCCAGTACTTTATCTCGAAGCACCTGTCTAGCTACCTGCCTCTCAGAACTTACCAGACCACTACACTAGCACTGTCCGAAGGAGTGGACACTAATTGCAAACACTTTGTTAAATTACATAGTCCTAGCAATTTTTATATTTACACGTAGATCTTCCTGTGTGGCAGAATACAATTAAAGCCGTAGTCAGGGGGGGATTTAAGCTGTAGATCTATATACCAGTCACGAGTCAATTGAGTACCTCAGGGATCTGTTCTGGGCCTGGACGAGAGACTGATACGCTGTCTAATCTACATATTGACACTATTCCATAATACACAAAGCACCCTATACAAAGCACACACAAGGTCAATTGTTTGCAGATGATATTATATAAATGGTGCCCGCTGTTGGGGGAGGTACGCCGACGCGAAGCGGAGGGCAACATTGTTCCTGAGGGGCGACATTTCGGCGTACCTCCCCCAACAGAGGGCACCATTTATTATATCGCATTTACCTCATTCAGTAGTAGCAGTGTCCATCTCAAACAGAATGAGCCGTTAATGATGACATAATATTGCCTCATGTATTGTTATGACACGCTTCTTAGAATAGTAAGTGACTGACGTACACAGGCGTACAGAGAACGTACAAATGATAACGTGAAACATACATTTCTGCAATAACTTTAATGCACTGCGCACTACGTAATTTTCAAACGTCTATGTAAACAGCAGGAGGGAGGTAGATCATGAACTACCTCCCTCTAGCCAGGGAGATAGATCAGATTGTCACATTTTTCTCAGCCAATCAGATTTCTCCATTTTTCTTCATCATGCGATATATCTACATGTCCGTAACAACTGTTGATAACTGTGAGAAGTAACAGGAGCTAGGACCGTAAGAGGTTGGAGAAGAAGTCCTCTGGGGGAACCATGCACCTGCCATGGGCATCACTATTCCTAATTATAACTGCATGAGCTGGTGGTAGTACATAATATTGGAACATAAAAAAGAAAATGAAAACAGGAGACAAAGCTCTCAAGGAGAATTCCTACACCACGTTAAAAGTGTCCAGAGGTGCGCCCCAAGTATGGATTAATCATGGACCATTCAGTATTTATGACAGGGTGGGGTAGGAAGATTTTTGAGCAGGCCATGAACTTTTGTCACAATGTTTGGAGGGGGGCTGTCAATTTTTTCACACACTTTTGAGGGTGGGTGGGGGGGGGGAGCTATCAATTTTTTCACAGAAAATTTACCTTCTGTACTAAAATTTACTGTTTTTTATATCATGGCTATTCATCAAATAGGATTTGAGTTAACTGGCAATGGCAATGGTTGCAGTAACTGTTAGAGAGGGGGTCATCAATTTTTATCACATGAAATTGAGGGAGGTTACCAATTTTTTCACTGACATTTGAGTGGGGCTATTAATGTTTTCACAGCATTTTTGGAAATTCCTCCTACCCAAACCTGTAATAAATACTGAATGGTCCCTTACTGGGAGATACATTGTTTGTCAGTATCTGGAACATCTGACATGAAAGACCCCTGTTAGGCTTAAACCCCAGACAGTTCAACAGCTCAACATTGTCCAAATAGATCATAAAATGCCATAGTAATTTCTATTGTTTTGATATTCATCCTTCACTTCAACTACTGCATCTTCACCAATTCGGGGTTCTAGATATAATATTTGATAGATAATACCTTGCTGTGGCAAGATGCGACTACTGTAAAATTTAGAAATGTTTGTGCACGATTTAATTTGCAAATTTTGTGGGTAGGTGCAAAATCCAAACTTAAATAGCCAGCAAACATTAATAGCCTATGTAAAGTAGGTCCAGGATGGACCAAAATCACTAAATTAAATAGGCACATAATTTATAGATGAAAATCGCAAAATTCAATACCCACGAAATATTCTAGTTTTACAGTACATTACATATCCTTAACTTTTATATTTATTATTCCTTCTTTACCTTATTCCTTTTCCCCCTGTTCCTGCACACAACCATGTTTGAAAACCCAATCAGTGTCCAATCACAAGTCTATGTATACACAATACACAGGCCATGGTAGAGCCATTTAATGGCTAACGGGCAGGTGCAATGGCAAAACATGAATGTTCACATAGACAGATGATAGAGTTCACCTTGGTGTTTACATAGCTAGAAGTATTTGATGCAACATTTTTGATGGATTGGCGAAATGCATTGAATTTTATAATGTTGCTTATGAATAAAGTTTTTCTTCCTTTTTTATGAAATAAGAAATTCTTTAAGTTTTTAGAATTGTTCTTAATTCTGTTTTTGGTAGGTCTCTACAACATTTGGCCTTTTTCAAGACAGTTCTAGTTTTGCCATATGAGCGTAGGGTGTTTTAAAAATTCCACAAGAACAATTACTTACCTATAAATATATAAAGACATCATTCGAAAGATTTATAAATCTCTTTAATAATTTAGACAAAAAACACACACATATATAAATCAATTCTTCACTTTCCAGTTGCGCAGAACGTCATGCGCAGTGGTCTTTTTTTTTCATTTTTAGCTGCGACAAACGTTCCATATGACTTCCGGTACATGTTAAAATCCCATTTGAAAAAATATTTCATGCCAGATCATGGATACAAGGTATTGTATGGAAAATTGGTGGCTGTCACATTGATAAACTTTGGAAATGTATACAAAAATGTCTATTTGAGGCGTGAATTCATCAGAATATTGTGTTTTCCAAGTTTCTCTGCTGAACCGGGTCGTCTGTCATATTTGTTTACGATCAGTATTTCCCTTATATCTCAGTCAATTTTCATAGTAATGTAAATCCGATTACAGATTCGTATTCCTCACTCAAAATTCTATTAGAAAACTACTTTTCACGTATACAATACGACGAAACATACTTGAAAATAACCTTTTAATATTCAATGTCGTGTTGACCAAAAATCGTAGCTTTTGTGCGATGAACGTTTAGCGCACCTGCAAATACCACTGCGCATGACGTTCTGCGCAACTGGAAAATGAAGAATAAATTACAAAATGCAATAATGTAGGAATACGCTGTATAATCATAACAAAACACAGCGCAGTCACTCTCTCAGACATATAGACGCCTATAGTTGGACTTCTGCACTACAATTACGTCAGCCGCATGACAGCTACGCATGCTGTATCGTGCGATCTCTTTGATGTTCATTGATTTTGGAGGTTTTCCTAGAAGTTGTAGGTGTGCTAGATTATTGAACATTTTTGAAGTGGGGCAAAAGTAGTCCGGTTGACAATTAACCATATACGGAATCCGTATATGGACAGTCCTGATACAACATATTTTTACAAGGCAGTTCTGGAGGTCGATATCGACTGAAAATACATGCAAAAGACTGATAAAAACCTGACAAATGATTGAAAAAAAAAAAAAAAAATCAATTCCTTATTGCTGTTCTTGCAATTAAATAATAAATTATTTTTTTCTTTGAAAGACTAATGATGTTTCTCTATTTCCAATTTGTCCACCAAATGAAAATGTTGGCGATGGGATTTTTTCATGCAGATCATAGTTTCCTGAAAAAGTATAACATTATAACGAATTTTGTTTAATAATCAATACAAAGTAAATATTAAAATAAATTAACGATTATTTTCAAATTATTTTTGATTATTTTCAATATAAATTTCATACCATTCAAAAATTGACTTTTTAATTCTTCCTCTGTCCAATTGCATGATGTCATGATTAAAAAGCCATTTATTTTGACTAATTTAACAGTATTATCAATATACTTTTTTCTTTTCTCAAATGCAGCATCAGGATTCAAACTAATTGCATCATAAGTTCCTTTGTCTATAAGAATATCATATTCTTGTGAAAGGCATGGGGCACTCTGAGAAAGATCACCAATCAAATCACCAGCCTGAAATCATGAAATATTCATTTCACAATACAATAATTTCATGTCAATAGCATTGTTGAATCACAAAAATGTTTGATTAATCAACGAAAAAAAGTAGGTTTTGATTATACTTCGTAATGTATGTCCATTCCTTCTTTTTCGGCCACTGCTTTTGCTAAATTGACTGCTTTTTCAGAGTAATCAACACCGGTCAATTGTGTCCATCCTTCCTTATGCTACAATATAGTTTGCTGTAGTGAATACCATAAATCTTCTATTAACGGGCGGGCGGCTATTGTCATACTTCTACTGGTGGGGGAGGCATTTATTAGAGGTAGACATTTAATGAAATTTATGAATTTATAACAGTTTGGATTACTATTTGAGGAACCTCTCCTTGATGAAACTCTTCTTTGGAATTCATTAAAAAGTCTATTGTGTGTTTTACTTCTATTAATTTTTTTTCCATTTATTTGTTGAGTTAAGGGTCTTGGAAATATGCTATGGGTTTTGTTTCAAAGTTGGGTTCTTTGTCGGGATGGTAACCTACCATCCTAACAAAGAACCCAAGAGTATAAGTTTCAATTTTATCTTTATTTATTTTAGTAACACTGTTATTGTTATTACCATTAATTGCCTATATTATATTATTGTTTCATATTTACTATACCTAATGCATTAGCTCTATATATGCAGACTTTAAATGTGTAGTGACCCTATAATGTTTTGAAAAACTTGGTGAATTATATGTAATGCATTTATGTGTATTACCTGATGAGGCCTAATTATAAAAATTGAGAAAATATCTAAAATAAAATAAAATTCTAAAATCCTAATTAAATTCTAAATTTGATTAACCCATACCACCAGTTAGAAAACAGTCTTTAAAAGGTGGGACAAGACAAAAACCTGTAATATATGTTAAGTAGGCTTTACAGGTACCAGTTATAAATAACTATGTATGACAAAAATGTCATAACTTACTAGTTCAACGAGCATGACACCATTTCCACAGCCTAAATCAAGTACAGAGCTGTCAGTAGGAAGATTAGCTTTCTCCATCCATTTGATGACCCTTCGTACACTGCCATATCCAAACCTAATTTGAAGTAAAAATTAATTACACACCTAATTAAGAAACAACAATGATTCGTCATTAAATGACTCTAGGTTTCATTTGACTTTTTGTTCTTTCAATTATGTTTTTTATTAAAAGCATATTTTTGTGCTTATAATATCTTATTTAAGCATTATATTAATTAATCAATAATTATATTCATTCAATACATATCTTCATATTTTCAAGCATAAACTAATTCTAATTATCAAGTGAAGATTATGGAAAATATTTCATGTGTTAGCCTTATGTTTGACTTCAGATGCAGAAAAATCTTTAAACATGACATTTTACTAACAGGAAGTATTTAAAGATAATTGATCAATATCAATGAATATGGAGAAAATTGGTTTAGAATCCTGTTGTACCATACTTCACCAGGTTCCCCTATTTCCGAAAAATTCTCTATTTCTTTTTCATATGCAGCATCCCAACTAAAAAATAGAAGTCAACATTTATACTTGGGTTGAAAATGAGATAAAAGAATGCATTTAGGTATTCTGTAGATCCTTCACAACTCCCGTAAGCAGCAGATATATAGTCACATGGCAATGAGCATGGGGTGGGAGGTGGGGCAACAAAAAAAGAAGACATCGATGGAGTGGCCGGGGTGTTCCAACAAAAAATGAAATCCGTCATGAGTGAACTTTTTAAAATGTGCATATTTAAAATATTAACATTGTTTCTCAGGTTGAAAATATTGATTTTTTGTCCCACGGCAATATGTAACCAATGATATTAGCATATTATATGGTAGTAACTGTTTTAGTTGGAAATAAATAGAATCTGGTTCTGATAATGATGAAAGTGTTTATTTTACTATTAGCTTTGCAATCTTAAGATCTTAGGATGCAGCCACAAGGACAGTGTTGGGGAAGGGAGAGGGGAAGGGAGAGGGGGCTTGGTGAAAAGATGATATCACAAAGGTTAGGGGGGTGGGGTGGGGTGGGTGGCGGTAGGGGGGGGAATAAAAAATCAATTAGTTGGGGGTGGGTGGGTAGAGGTGGTTGTTTTTGAATAAAAAATGATATCATAAGTGATCTTTTTTCAATTGATATAAATATTAACACTGAGGTTCTCACTATGGAAATATCTAATTTTCTTGGTTCCATAGCAAGTGGGTTTTATGGAGCTTTTTTTCTTCATTGTAACTTTGATTATTATAAAATCAAGGATATACGCAACTAACCACGTGAGCGGTGATGGAAGGTGGGGAGGGGGAGGGGCGCAAAGAAATGATGTATGACAGAGGGGACAAGGGTACAGAGATGCTCAAAATTGTAATGACCTCATTTGTGACTAATCCCAAATTGGTAGCCAATCGATATTGGCGAGAATTCCAATATAGACTATCACAAAGCTGTCTTAGTGCCATTATCCATACTTGAGTGGTAGCGGCAAGCTAGCAGCTACTGCTGGCGCTGTTCATAATCCATACATTCATTTTGATACTTGACTAAAGAATAAAAGAATATAAATATATGTATATATAACATACGTTTATACAGGAATATCGTAGAACCGCAATGTAATGGAATATGCCTCATCTAAACTAATGTTCAGTGATTCAGGAGGTGCCGCCTACACCTCACAGCTCACCGCAGAATCGCTAACTGAAAGAGTTCGTCAAACGAGCTGTCGGGTGGCTGGCGGTGCCACCACAGCACCGCAGCCGCCTGTATAAATTTTACAACATTTACATTGGATATTTGTTTGTATGGATCGGTACTCTGCAGCCATCAACTTTAATAATTATAGCAGAGGGAGGCCACATGGTGTTGGTACATATGGACCTCCAGAGGCAGGCTAGTTAACCAACTAAACCTCAGAGGAGGGATCACACTAGCTATTGTTTTCAAACTAGGTGAGTTCTTTTACATGCAGACGGGTGACTGTCCTCTACACGGGGCACGCCTTTTAACAAGGCTTCCGAACCTCACGCTTGGTGTCGCCACCATATACTCGACTGCGGCGACACATTGTGTGGAGATCAGCAATGCAGTGGCAGACATACGACATAATGGTTTTAGCAACACTAAGTCTACCATGGCTGGGTCACGAACTTGCAACGCAGCTAGGCAAATAATATTTTTAGGTCGTACGATCTAACCTGCCCTGTCACTGAGGACCACCGCGCCGAGGACCACCGTATCTAAGAAAACTGGTATGTCGCACATTTCTTATCGCTGTGGCCAGGTTTTATGGATAAGGGCTCTTAGCCTAAGATATTGGTCTGCATAATTCAGTGTTATTTATAAAATTGATATGATTCAGTCAGTCCCCGTCGCTCCCCCCCCCCGTTGTCACTTGATGTGACGAATTGTTAATTTGCGAACTAACTTGCCCATTTCTTGAACGGCACTTCTACACTTATCGCATACATGAATATCACCTATAATTACGCATCACATTCTTCACGTGGGCGGTTCATACCAAGCTGTGCTAGCATAACTCACTAATCTTTCGTTCCCAACTTAGATGGGGGTAAATCAGGATTATCTTTTTCTGCCATGGGGGCTGACATCTTGAAAACTTGTTTAATGTTGGCTTCTGATATTTAGAGGTTTTCTTAATTATCACAGCATATTTGCAATCAGTTAATCATGTAAGAGGGCTGGAACAATACCATTTCAAGTTTATATTAAATTTGTTGTGTTTGCCATTTTCCGAGACTTATTTATTGAATAAAGTAGTACCTTCATTTAAATGCGATCAAACTTTAGACATTTGTATGATGCTCAGGGGTTCTAACTTCTTTAAAATACATTTATTATCAACAAAGTTTTATATCGTAGAACCCCAATAAACATCTACGATAAAGGCTAAAATCAACCGGAAGTTAGGAGCACATGACGTCACTGTCACGGGATTTGCCATTACGCCATTTTGCGAACTTGTCCGTAAAAAATCTATTTTATCTGTTATAGGAGGGTAAGTTGCGTACTACTTCTCTATTAAATGTATCGATATCATTATTACTATGTTTTCCAACTTCATGTAGTGTTATATGTGGATTTACTTGTGAAATAATGCCAGAAGTCGGTAGTTAACTTTCTTAGGGATTGTAAACACAATCAAAAATATATGATTTTGGGATCCTCCCACTTGTACACTCAAACTTAGACCAATTTTATCTTCTCTTTTAGACTGGACTGCATAGAATGTAGCATTTATAAATGATTCATTAACAAATTAGAGTTAACGTTTCAGAAATCTGCTAAATAAATAAAAGTATTCACTGAATATTGTGTCTTCTAACATAACAATTAACATATGCCATGCACCATTGTCCTAGTTCTGAAACAGGTTCAAGGCTATGGGACCCTTAATTGTTTGCACGGACCTTCATGCACTATTATCATATATTTTTTCACCGTAATGACTGCATTATTGATGCCCATTCAATTTATATAAACAGGAAATGTAAAGCCCTTTCATGTAAATTTCATCAAGGGTTGTTTTTTTCCTCCCAAGTATCAGGCTCCTTGTTTTGTGGCATCATGTAAAGATAAAGTGTAGCACACTTATTCAAGCAGTCATTTCATAGTCCGTTTGGATATTAAACTTGTGTTTCTCCAAAAGCAGAATCTTCCTACGTTATTGTATTTATTTGTTAAGATATATGATTATGTGAATCCATTACTTTTACACTTACCAGAAAGATAGTGTTCCCCAAGTTTGAATGTTTAGTCTTTGTAATGTCTTACTTGACTGATATTCTTTTCCTGTTTTGTTGCAGGTAATCACAAGGCTCTCAGAATGTCCTCGCGGAAGAAGGTGCTATTGAAAGTCATCATTCTTGGTGACAGTGGGTTAGTTTTCCATTCTTCAAGTTTCTATTTTCCCAGCACTATTTTCTTTAAGAAATACAGACATTTTATTCGGCCAATGTTATGGGATGCTTGTATTTATAAATACATATAAATCGTAATTATAGTGTGCATACATTAAATTGTTAATGTGTAATTTCGTATTTCAGTGTGGGGAAAACTTCTCTTATGAATCAATATGTGAACAAAAAATTCAGCAATCAGTACAAAGCAACAATTGGAGCAGATTTCTTGACAAAGGAAGTTATGGTTGAAGATAGACTTGTGACAATGCAGGCGAGTAAAAATGAATTTTGTGTATGATTCTAATGAATTCTCTGTGAAAACGTATCCACATTTCACATGACAAAGGAAGTTATCTGATCTATATAAAGATCCTTAGTGTTTTTTTGAAATTAGGTTTTGATATATCAATTTGTGTAATCATTTTCTGGTTATCTATATATTCAGATATGGGATACGGCAGGACAAGAGAGGTTTCAAAGTTTAGGCGTTGCCTTCTACAGAGGAGCTGACTGTTGTGTATTGGTATTTGATGTCACTATGCCTAACACATTTAAAACATTGGACAGCTGGAGAGACGAGTTCTTGATTCAGGCCAGTCCTAGAGATCCTGAAAATTTTCCTTTTGTGGTTATAGGAAACAAAATTGATATGGAAAATAGATCCGTAAGTTTCACTTTTGTTTGACAAACTTTTTGATTTATTAGTTAATATTTTAAAGCCTTTGTTAGTTATGTAAGTGTATATGTGGCTATTTAGTCGGAATTCACTGTTATCGTGCTCTAGCGACTTTACATATTATTGTAAGTATAAGCAGAAAAAACTTGAGTCAATGCATGATATAAGCAACATTGCTTTGAATTGGAATGATTTCATACATTTTGTGTGGTGCCACATTTTTTTAAACTATTGTAAAAATTCCTCTATCATTGATATAAGAAGCTTACATAATGATACTGGTTACAAATTTAAAAATTATAGAGCATTAATTCTGTGATGAATGTGTAATATGTGTATTTCCTGTTGATGTTAAATGGACAATGTTTTACTCTAGGTATCAGCAAAACGAGCACAGCAATGGTGCCATGGTAAAGGTGACATCCCCTATTTCGAAACAAGTGCAAAAGAAGCTATCAATGTGGAACAGGCTTTCCAAACAGTAGCCAAGAATGCGTTGGCCCAAGAAACTGAAATTGAAATGTACAATGAATTTCCAGATCAGATCAAATTATCGAATGATGCTGCTAACAAAAATAAAAGTGATGGCTGTGGATGTTAACATTACATGTTGATGGCAGTAGACAATTCTCAATCCTGATGATGATTTCTTACTATTAATATGCTCTGATAGACAGTTGATTTGGTTTTCTGTGAGAGATAAAAATTATTTTTATTGTAAGACTGTCCAAATTCCAGTTCTTTATAGAATAAATGTCATGATTTGGTAGTAGGAAAGAAATTGTGTGTCACAGTTAACCAGAGCATATGTCTTTAGGAGCTTTGTATGATTTGTGATATGAATGTTGGGTATATATGACTGAATCATTGCAAATTTAATTATTTTAAGTCATTAACTTGTTCGTATGCTTGCATTTTAATAATTGAAATTCGTTTCAACCCGTAACAATTACGTAGCATTTCGTCTATGAATTCGAAAGTTTTTGTTATTGCTGCTGCTAGCACGACAGATAATAACTTTGTTGCAAGATGTTTTTCTGACTTCTTAAATTAGTTCATATGGTAAGCCAAGCTTTTTAATGGCTTCCAAAACAACTGACATACTCTAGGAAATGATATCATCATATGTTCTATAATAATGGTAATGATTCTATGTATTATGTATTCTATTTTGTAGTTATTGTGAGTGTATAAGTTGATGACGTATATTGTTAGTTGTACACGTATGTACGCATATTTTAATTACATGGTATTTGCTACACAATGTGAGCACTAGTAAAGGCCATATGCTTTTACTATATTAATGTAGCCAGTTAAAGACTATTTTACGTAATCATTGTGCAATATTGAGACTGATAACTTCTGATGCATATATCGGTTCCCATTGACAAACATAAGTGTGATGCAAAATAAAATGTTTAAGATTTTCATGCACAGAGATGATCATGGTGCATTATGTCACTAATCATATTGGACCTCTAAAATTTTCTGTGAAATATTAACGTTTGCATTAACTAATGTAAATGTGTCCTTAGAAAACTGTTAACTTCTTTATCTTTTACGCAGTTTGATATAGTTCTTTATCTATCAAATGATTTGTCCATGTAACAACTAGAACAAGCTGTATGAAAATGGTAGTTTATAAATGATGTAAAGATATCATCCAAGGTTTTTTTATAAAGGAGCACATATTCATACATTGCAACATTCAGATGTTCTTCCATTTGCAAAATAAAACTATTGTGCTGGTTTGAAAAATGTCGCTTGGTTATTGCTATATAATATCAGTCTATATCACCAATTGAACTAAAACCTATCATCTGGATTCCAGATTTTGTGTATAATGGATTGTAATATATGTATACATGATAATGTAAACAAATAAATCATAAATATTGGTCTTTGATAGTTATTCTATTAGACTACATAATACATTTATGTTTTAGTTTGTTTAAATGCAAATTTTATCAGGTACTGTAATTTTCACACAATTGTGGGTAACTGAAACAAGTGACTTGGAAAGTGTAAGTTCTCAAAGTAGAAACACCTAAACTGTAGTATCTTAGGAAGTGTGATGGGAGTAGTATAGGGTGAATTGTAGGCTGTATGAGACTAGGTATGAGAGCAACAATTTTTTCCAACCTAACCCACAACAATCTTCAAAGACTTCCCTTCACAACATGGCCAGTATACACTAGTCTTGAATTGCAGGTTTTTGTAACTTCTGAGAAAGTTTGTGTGTACTTTTATACTTCTCAAAATCTGAAGAGTAAAAATATTGCACCACAATTTTTGTACTCCTCTGAAGGAGATGTGAACGTATAGAGCGCTACATAGTCTAAGATTGAAATATATAATTTATAATGTTCTAATATATTTTATCTGTTCATAATTATGCTGCCATATTTTATCTTTTCAAATATGTAGACTTACGTGGGTTTTTTTTTCAATTACTAGTTACAATGTTTTCTCATTACTTCTTTTATTTTCCCAAAAATTACGAACAGTGAAATAATTTTATGAAGATTATCTAGATCTCTATTAACCACAAAATACGTGACTCAGTTATAGGTTAGGCCCTATACTCAAAATATCCGACTCGGATTAATTTATATTAATTATGCCATATGTATTAGTATTTGGTTAGATCCACAGGAGCAATTTATACAGAGATATCTTGCTTTTTGACTGATGCGCATCAGTCAATCAACATAGATATCTATATAAATTGCTGCTGTGGTTAGATCTCTACAATATCAATATTGCAAGGGTAGATAATTATAGTACAGGAAGTTCCATCATGAATGGAAAAATCTAGATCTAGATCCTATGTTCACATATTGCATGTAGAAACCAAGTAATTGATTTGGGTCTCGTTTCTATTTAAACATCAAGATCATTTTTTTTACAATAAGTGCACGGGTGGGTGTGGCATGCCACTTTACTCACGGGCACCTGCTTTGTTTACAATTTTGGTTTTAATGTTTACGTAGGAGGGCGCTCTGCAAATGTGACGTCATTTTTTATATGTCGCCATCTTTTTCTTGGTGAAACAGAGGAGCATATTTTAATGTGTAGTGGTCGTTTAAGGCGGTATGTGCTGTTAAACTCTACGTCTACTTTGAGAAATAATACTAATCATTAGTAATTATGACGATTTTGCCCAAAAAGAAGCAGTCGAAGGATAAAACTGAAGCCGAAAGTGCAGAGAAACCACCCAGAAATGCATCCGGGGATTCCCTTGGGCATGTCAGTCGACGTCCATCTCCTCCACCACGGTGGAATTCACCGACCCCCAGAGACGTTCCAGGAGCCCTTGATCCAGGAGGAAGAAATCCATATGAAGAATTTCCGACACATGAGAGCTCGTCTAGCTATAAGAGACGACATAGATCCTCACCCCATAGGAATGTAAGGAAACATCGTCATGAAAGGCATGAACAAAAGAGGACTTCTCAGAAGTCTTCAAGTTGGGAGCAATCACCTCCTCATGCACATGGATCTTGTGCTTCCATGACCCATCCGGCTCACAGAGGGCAGACACTATCACGGCTTGGTTTACCATCTACGTCAACAGAGCATGAACCAATTGAAGAAGATCACAACAGTGGTGATGAGTATGTCGCTCCACAAGTACCGGACAACATTAGTGAGGTGATTATTTGACCTGAATTAATCCGTGTATTATTGTACAATTCTATTAAAAAAAATCCTTATCTAGAAAGAAAGTGGAATCAGAATTCATGCTGGAAAGTTCTTATGCACCCTTACCCAACGACACATGTACGTGACATGTGTTTCAACGGGGTGCCCTAGATGTATTATGTCTATGTTGAGATTTAGTAACAATAAAAGTTGGTTGTCTGGATAGGGAGTACGTAAAATTGAAACTTGTTTAGAGTAGAAGATTAGAGGAAGTTCTCAAGTTATTGGCACCATACAAACATACGTGCGTCTCCAAGGTAACGCATACGTTTTACATGTTAGACAAAACTATCTGAGAGAGTAAATAAAAAGTTGTTTAGTGAATGCTAATGTAAAGTGTTTTTGATTGTGCCAATAACTTCAGGACTGTCAGGAAAAAGGAGAAAAATCATGTGTGTCCATACGACGGGTATCCTGAAAAATATATCTGTCCTCAGGGTGTTGATTAGGCACTGGCCACTCGCCCCTGGCCAGTGTAAATTTCTGTTGGCTAGTGTAAATTCAAAGTCACTCACCACAGTCGGCGCAAGCATGATTACTTGATTCCAACACTTTAATAACTAAGGATGGCTAATTTGGATTGGAACATGGCGAGTGTAAATTGAGAGTCACTCGGCATAGAAGGCGAGTGTTCTTTTGAATGAGTCACATTCCCTGCGTCCTAAATAACATTTACACGACCATAAAATCAACATACTCCATGTAAATTCAATCGAAAATATCTGGGGTGACTGAGAATACTTGTCCATAGGACAAGTAACTCGAAATTTTTGCCCATCCTACGGTCCTGACAACACAGATACCCGTCTCGGACGATAAGATGGGTACTTACCCGTGGCCCTGGGACTTCGTCTACTTATTTGGAGCACTACAATATATGCCTGTAATTCTGGAGCTTTATAATCATCCTATTAAAACTAATAATTTTCAATTTTGCACAAACACTTAAAATATCACATACATTTGAGAAAGAATGTGTGGGGTCTCACAGGACTACACAATTGCCAAACCAAAGGCTCATGTATAATTATTAGTGTGTGGACGGTTTGAGAAAATTGAGACTGGTTAATCGGCTCTATGTAACCGAACCGTAACCAATTAACCGTGTGTGAGTCAAGAAACGTAAAGCGAAACGATACTGCAACTGGATATATTGATTGGACACCCTGTATCAATTAGTGTTTGAAAAAAAAAATCACGGTTTATGATTTTCGTCTTTTACGTTCACCAGCAACGCAATTTGAACTGCCAAAAATGTTAAATCACGCAAAATTAATGAAATATATGGATATACATAGCTTGGGTATGAAAATAATCATCAAAATCAATAACAGAGTTGCCAAGTATTCTGAAATTTCGGAATCATTCCGAAATACGAAGTCGATTCCGATCATTCCGATCGGAATTGAGAAATTCCAAAATTCAGGGGAAATGACCAAATATTATAAAAACTTGTACTTTTTTCCATAAAATACTGATATTTTTGTTCGCATATGGCGCCGCCATTATCGAATGTACTCGATTGAACGACGCATCGTGTATATGCTTTTACCGGCGCACAAAAATGCACTCGATTTAAATGACGTGTCGTAGATAGATTTAGTCTCGATCACTAATCCCAGGCTGCGTGTGCTGTGATTTATGCGGTAGACAGCCTCGATGATTGAGACTACTGCTTGGTGTCGTGAAATGCACCAATATGACCTGTTAACGGTATATGAAAGTTAAAATACTGAGAATGTTATTGAAAATTAATTAATTTTTGTGCTCTCCAGTAACGTAATGTTGCAAAATTAAAGGGACGAGTATTAAAGAAATAACAATGATATCATTGCATAGAAAAAGAGTATTCGTCACGCCCGATATTGGGTGATTTTAGTATCATCAAACATAGTGGTAGATACGACGTTGTCATTGTGCATGAGAAATCAAAAGTACATAATTAT
This sequence comes from Streblospio benedicti, assembly GCA_019095985.1. NCBI lineage: Eukaryota > Metazoa > Annelida > Polychaeta > Spionida > Spionidae > Streblospio > Streblospio benedicti. The sequence continues at coordinate 19,777,578 of CM032663.1, forward strand.
GGATATGGTGAAAATTCGTGGTGGATAGAAGACACTAGATGCATTGTTATTGTTATACACGACTGACTTTCTAAGGTAATGTGCATTTGCACATCCTGTGTGCTCTTCCAACTCTACATCATGCCTGTATCATTTTGAGTGTCAATAGACTGCGAAGCCTACAGGGTGTGCCAACGGCGCCACGGGCAGGAGTAACCCCCTCTTGTGCCCAGGGGGTTTGGGGTATCCCCCAATTATTTTTAATGTGATGCATTCTTCTGCAATCCAGTGTATATATTACAGCAAAATTTGGGACTTGAAACACTTTAAATAGATCTTTAATTTTTTCAAATGTCCAACGAGATTCATTTCATAACTTTCAAAACGGTCGTACTATATGTAACGTAGTTAAAATAAAATGGTTCAAATTAAAAACATCATGTACATTTGTCATTGATTTTTCCTTACTTTGAACGTTTTTTCGCAAAAAGTAGGACGACTATCATCCAAACCTTCGTATTTATTTCTAATCAAATATGTTGAAACCAAGTTAATTACACTTTCATGTGCATTTTTACTGTCCATTGACCCTTCTAAACACAAAGCAGTGTTATAAAATAGTCTTATTTAAATATAAGTTAAAATACATATTTAAATAATTTAATGTAAGATTCAGAAATTTTGACCCAAATTCAGAAATTTTGGCCTCGGGATTCAGAAATTTCAAAATTTGAGGTTGGCATCCCTGCAATAACCGGTTTGTCAATGTAGGGACCGGTTATGCTTAGAAAATCGACCGTAGGCTGGTTATCCGTTAAACCGTCTACATACTAATAATTATACTGTATAACATAATGCTATAGTAGATTGTTAAACCTGCGCATGATGAATCGAAATTTTTCTGTCCAAACCAGGACTATAATTTTGTACAATTTAATATTTTAGCTTGAAATCGCCTTTGAAAATGCTCTGAAGGATGCTCACGGGTTTATTATCAAGAAAATGGGAAATGACGGAGCATGTCTCTTTCGTGCAGTTGGTAAGTTAGCTGTACACCTAAGATTTGTTTCAAGCTTGGTAATGCAATACAAATTAATCAACAGGGCTTAATTTGCCATGTTGCCCCATTGCCATGTAATATTATGATATATCCATAACATGGATGGGATTACTGATGCATTATACTATTCTAGCTATTGCTTTTTGCTTTCACTGAATTGATTTGATGGACCTTTTTTGCTTAAATTTTAGCTGATCAAGTTTACGGTGATCAAGAAATGCATGAATTGGTTCGACAACAGTGTCTTGATTATATGGTAAGGTTCTGAACAATGAATATCCAGAGCAATATTAATTGTAGGTATTTGCTAAGTAAATGGTGAAATACATGTATATGATATTCTGTAACACACTTTAAATTTGCAATCTTAAATGTTTGTAGTTTGACATTCAACAATTGGTATTAAGTTTATGTTGAGTCTTGTCAATGGGCAACTCTGTGACCCGCTACAACGACGTTTTTTCGTTCTGCCACCAGGGCGGCACTGCAGTCGTCAGGGGTAAAGATTCAAAACAGCGCCTCAACACTTGTGTATACACACAGACTACTGCTAATATACATATTAGTCATTTTGAAGATGGTGTTATTGTGCTCTATGTTCATAATCATGTTTTGTGACACACACAGAAATGTTCGCATACTTCTCTAGTTTTCATATATGATACTCACATTTTATTTGGAATTGTATTTAATGAGCTTTGTCCAGATTTCCAAGTTGTGTTTTGCCTCAAGCTCAAGAGCCAGAGCCGATTTTGACAGTCAGTGTGTTTGACAAGATTATCAATAAATGTTGCTTGTCCTTTCTAACTGTATACGATGCGTACGTTATCCTTGATATATACATGTCTTTCACGTATATATTCCATTGATAAAGTCCATATTTTGCTACAATTTCAATGTATAAAACACTCCATTCAACATTATATGTACCAGTCTAAGTACTCTATTTTTTCAAACGTCGAACGTAATAATAATGCGTCGGCGTTATAAATCTAGCGCAAAGCCGCACTGGCAGGTCAGATAAGTATGTATTTAAACTAAATTATTATAATCATGACTCGTATTTGAGAAACAATGCTCAGATGCACAGATACTTAAGGGCTTTGTTATTGATACACGACGGTTTGGAATAACATGGATGAGTATTTCTGACAGAAAATGCACCTCAAAAGTCGGACTTTCTGGGTCGGTTCCTGTACAATTATAAGGCGAGTTGCACAACGTCTGCCCTTGACGATTGCAGCGCCGCCCGGTGGCAGAGGCGGAACTACGGTTTCACAGAGTTTGCCATTTGTCAATCACTTATCTTCTGAATAGTTTTTATTTTCTTTAATTGAATGCCATTATTGTAAGAAACAAAATACTTGATTTCATTCTTTCCAATTCATTTTATTTCTTTCAGAGGAAAAATCAAGATTTTTATAGCCAATTTATTACCGAGGACTTCCATTTGTATTTGGCAAGAAAGCAAGCCTTAGATAGTCATGGCAATAATATTGAAATTCAAGCAATGTGTGAGCTGTTTAACAGACCCATAGAGGTGTACCAATATTCAACAGGTAAAGTCAGAACGAACCTTTTGCTATAAATACCATTGATAAATTTTACACATAAAATGAGCCAATGGATGTCAAAGGAAGTTGAAGTAATATGAGCAAAGCATGAAAGTACAAGCAAAATACACAGGCTATGGTAATAAAATGAGTCTTGCATTGGCCAATGTAAAGCCGCAAATAAGTTAAAGTTTTCCACAATTTATGTTCGGTCCATCCTCACTGCATTACATCTGACCCAATCTTGGAAAATAAGTTTATTTTAGACTTTATTCTAAGCAACAGTAAGCATCAAGTGCTAGATATTAATATAAACCCATAACCATCATGTGCCATCTCATAACGACCAGTATTTTCTCTTTTAGAACCAATAAACACATTCATTGGTGCCTACAAAACTGACAATGAGCCAATCCGAGTGAGTTACCATGGCAATGTACACTACAACTCCATAGTTCATCCCTATAAGGCTTCCATTGGTGTGGGTCTTGGTTTGCCAGGATTACAACCAGGGGTATGTTGTTATATGTAAATATGCCATTTTTGATGATGGATTCATTGAACCCAACAATGTGAAACTTGTAGAAACTATTAGCCTCGCATGAAGATGCACATGATTATAATTATAAATGATCATCTGTGATTTGTTCTGCAGTTGGCTGATAAGAATCTTATGAAAGATGCTGAGAAGACTTCAGAAAATTTTCATATTGAGCAAGTGAGTATGTTTGTAAATTATCCATTCTTAACGAAAAGGTTGCATTTTGAAAATACTAATTTATTTTAAAACAATTCATAAGCTTTTCAACATATGTTTGTTTTAAATTTCAGACTATGTTAGAAGATAAAATGAGGGAGACAGATTGGGAGGTTACCCAAGAAACTATTGAGGAACAAGTAGCCAGAGAATCATATCTGCAGTGGTTGCGAGACCAAGAAAAGCGAGGAAAGAGGCAGGCAGTATGTAACTTAAAGTTAATTGCGTGACATTACAACCATGAGATTTAAGTTAATTAAATGTAGGAGTGGGGCTCTTGCATGAGGTTAAATTACAGAATTGACCAGCGGAAGTAGTCTGGCAACAAATTCCTTATGAATATCTAAGTCCTAATATTTTAGCGACTATTTTTCTAAAGCTGTCAGGGCCAGCAAATTTTCATGAGTTTGATACACTGTGTTTATCATTTCAGCCAAGAACTGCCAGTGCAACGTGCAGTTCAGCGTCTGCCTCACAGCAGAACTGGTGGGAAGCTTTGTCTTCACCCAACCGATCCCCAGAGCCGGGGAAATCAACAAAGTCCCCTAGAAGTCAGAATGCGTCTGCCCAGAACTCACCCAGTCGTGTAGAGCCTCACCCTGCAGGTTGATAATGTTAATTGTGTTATTTTGATCCCATGACAATAAAATATAATTAATTGATTTAAATGAGATATTCCATGTTGATTTATGGTGGGATATTTCCCATATTCTAGAGATAGCCACAGCTGTGCCAGGGTGCTCTCGTTCACCCAAACTCTCTCCAATGCCCCTGGTGGAGAGTGCAGGTGCAGAGGGAGGCGCTGTGCTTGGACCATTCCCTGGTGAAACCGCCAGCATCATGGACAGTAGTCTGCCACCGGAGATGTATGGAATTGGTGCGTTTAGTCGAGTTCAAATTCGAGAAGTGTGTTCTGTTTAAAGTTGATTTTGTTGAGGTGAAAAAAAATGTTTGATGCAAAAAATGTAATCTGCACAGTGTGTTGTACTATTGGCTTGGAGATTGGAAACTTGTGGACTTCGAGTGTACATTGTGCTGTAGGTTATAGACTGCAGATAACCAGTGAAATTGTGTGAATGAAACCTTTTTTCATCTTTTGAAAAATTGTGGCATTTTTATGTAAGTTTCTAAGTGAATGCCTTAAGTTACAGAACTAAACAGTAATAGAGCTGAAATATGATTTTGACAGCTGCTGGCCCGGATTCGCAACACTCTCTTTCAGCCCTAGATAAATAAAATTGGTTATATCCACATTTACAAGCATATAAAACATGGGCGGAATCAATCAGGCCTGCCAGGCTATTATATCCTGATATGAATGTTCTGCCCTGGTTTTGTACATTTGTTATAGTTTGTGCATTGTGTTGTAGGGCTCTCGAATGGTTGGGATGAAGATGATATCATTGCACAAGTGATGGCGCAGTCTCAGCAAGAGTATTTAGATAGTCTAAAGAAGAAGAAAATGGCTGATCCCGAAGCATCTTCCAGTTAATAGATGTTTTCTTGGTATTAGTGTGGATTCTAGTGATGACATTGATATATAGCTGTGTGTATGCAAGATTCCAAAGGAATACAGTGATTTGAAGAACTCAATATCTTGTTTTATTATTATTATACTCGTAATCATGAACAATAAATAGGATCATTTTCTTTGGTTGAATTATAATAATCACAATGATATTCCTGATTTAGGTGTTTAGAAAAGTACGCAAGAATATGCACTTTGTTATTTTAAGATGAATATGTTTAAAATGTGGAAATGAATATTGTGTGGTGTAAGATTTATCTACACGTTCTACTTTTTGAATAGCGAATGAGTAACAAGCGGCGGTCAAATTTCAGATAGTTGGAACTTCAATATTTGCCATTGTACTATTTGTATTTTACCAAGTAGTTTACGACATGCAAATTGCTAAGTAGTTCTTTGTGTATTGGGATCAATCAATGCCGGTAAAACACTCGCATCTAAGTTATTTTATCCACAGTGGCAAATTGTTTTTATGATTCAGGAAATTATGAAATATCCTCGAGTATTTATACATTGTAGTGCACATTGTTAAATTATTGTAGCTGTATGAGATAGAAATGGCTTCTTATCTTAGTTCCTATATTCTGTTTCATAACCTCGTGTCTTGAATGTAAAGCATGTTACTTCGCAATACATGTACATGTAAATGAATTGATGGCAGTGCTATATAATTACGAAAATGTGATAATTATTTGTTATGTCGTTTCAAGTTGTTTTCACAGTAGAGTTTGTGGAGAATCTTTTGTCCATTTTAGTTATTGTAAACTCGAGTATAGTTTTGGTGAATATGTGCGAAACTAAACCAAATGGGTTATCAAAGCTAACAGGGTTAAGCCAGTATTTAAGTTGCTCCGAAAAAGGTTTTAAAATGCTTGTAAAGAGCCATCAATGGAATCCAAAGTTAGAAAGTTGCAGGTAGAGCGTTTTGAAAATAGCGTTTCAAAAATTAGAATGTGAGCAACTATTTATTTATTGGTGAGTGTGACTGAAAAGAAAATGACCTTTGACTTGTCTTCTCCAATACAGATATTTAAGAAATGTGATTTTAAAGGTTCTGGCAGGTGTCTGGTACCAGACCATATGCACCAGTCAGGTATTGACTTGTGCGTTTTAGCATAGAATGTACACTGTATTAATAACTGTGGAATTCTTAAAAATCTGGTCTTCCTTCCCTATCTGTTACTAGAGGTAAACTCATCTGTCACTGTTGTAACAATTTACTGTGAAAAAAATTGAGCTCTATATTTCAGGGTGTCCGTGATTCTTAGTATTAACATCTTGTTTTTATGGACAGCTATTAAAAAATCATTTTGTTAAAAAGAATTCTTTGAAATGTCCAAATTGGTCTTGTAGCATACTTTTTTTTATAATTTTTTGTGATTTTTTAGAATTTCCACCATATGTTGGTCATGCAGTTTTAAAATAGCAAACAAGGAACACAAGCAGAGGTGCATGCTTTTAACATTTTGTATAAGGTCTTATTTCTGCTTCCAAGAATGTTTTTAAAATGTCCTAAAATGTCTTCTACAGAATTTCTAAAAAGATGCAGACACCCTGCATTTATGCATTCAGTGAAGTTCATACTTTGTAACAGATACTCTATAAGAAATTTCTTCCAAGTCTATTCATAATGCTTATCCTGCAACATTTTATACTTTTGATTTTGGGGGATGGATAGTTGTAGTATTGAAATGTTCTTGTGAAAAATAATGTGTATATAGATTTTAAGTATGTGTTGGTAAATGTTCTTACTTTGTTAAAAGATTGTTATTTCTTTTGCTTATTATTTGTTTTCATACGTCTTGCTAAGGAAAAAAAAAACTTTTTAACAAAAAATATAATGACGTTTGTTTTCAATTATTGGGAATAGTATATAGATATATGTATGTTGTTAACAAAGCATATTGGGCATACTTGCAAGTCATGTTGAACACCAGTCTTGGGGAAACTTCACTTTCACAGAGCAACTTGTGCATGTGGAAAGGCACATGTTAAATCTTAAATTTCAGTCTTAATCAAATCATAAATTTATTTAAGCAGGCCCTAATAATTCTTCATTCAGAGGGTGTGCTGTTTTGTTCTTTGCTTGCCTTTCTTTCCTTCTATTACAAGTTTTCTTCGTCTGCCAATCCAGCACGAGCTGCGTTATTATGTCTAGTTTAGTCTTGTCAGAAACCCATAAGAGCACTCATCGGTTTCTGGTCTTGTATTTACAAGTCCATTGAAGTGATGTACCTGACAACTATATTTTTATGGTGATTGGACACAGACACTGAAAACTAATTCGTTAATTTAATTATTTAATAAAGGGTAAATGTCATATTAATGCTGAAAAAGAATGTCAATCTTTCATCAATGGACATAGACTAGATCAAAGACACCTAAAAATAATTTACTACAACAAACTCCATTTCGTTTTTTCCTTTTCCTTTTTTTTTTATTTTATATTTTTTTATGTAGACTATAAAGATCTATCTATATACCATCAGGTATTTGAGAGGATCCTCTCATTTATTCCTGATACCATGTATACAATCTCAGATTGAAGCATATCAAACTTTTCATTTTGGAGAAAAAATTCCACCGGTAGGTGCTGTCACATGGTGGCCAACTTCTAAACTACTAACTCAATTTAGTTATCAGTGTGCCCAAAAGACGGCGCTAATGTTTGTTTACATTTTTTAGATGATGTAAACAGGAAATGAAATGCGTACATAAAATATTGTAAATATTCAGATAAAATGAGTGTAACAGCTTTGGACCAAGTTCTAATTAGAGCAGTTCACTCTAACAACCAATACCAATTAGATGCAATAATAAAAAGTGGTAAGTTGATTGAGTTATTTCTACTTTTCTGCATTCTGGTTGGACATGGCATATGGAAGGACATTTAAATGTCCTACATTTTTAAAGGGCCTGCACTATACATGCATATCAGATATATTCATCTTTATTTCTGTTTTTAGGGTTTGATGTCAACAGCCACTTTTTGGATACAACATTGCTAATTGAAGCTATTTGCTGTGGAAATAAAGATCTAGCCACAAAATTGTTGCAAAATGGTAATTTATGCTGCAGATTTTTACCATAAAAATGTCGAGAAATACGTCTACAATATAGGACCACAATTTACTGTGACGCTAAGATTAAAACATGAAGTTAATAATGACATAATGAAAACATATTAATAGGAAATATGTAATATTATTCTATCCAAGAATTCAAACTGGGACTTATTTGCAGGAGTTTGAGTATGTCTTGACTTATGTCAAGGTACTCAATTCCTTCAAAGGAGTCCCTGAAATTTCGGGGACATTTGCACAGACAATATTTTTTAAACATTAATAAAAATTCCACAAATTGTGTTATGTCTTTCATTCTGTTACAGGAGCGAGCCCTGATGTAGGCAATGAACAATTTGTAACCCCCTTGGCTGCAGCGGCTGCCAGGAACGATTTACTGATGGTTCAAATCCTCCTTGATAGTGGATGTGACATTGCAAAATTAAATGACGGGCGACTTCATTATCAAATTCGAACACCTCTACATTATGCGATATCTCATGGAAACATTACAATGGTGAGACTGTTAATTGAAAGAGGTCATTGCGTCAATTTTCCAACGCTAGGTGACCTGTTACCCATGCATGATGCGATTATATTTGACAGTGCTGACATGTTGAATCTTATCGTCAATCATCCTACATTTTCATGTAGCGTGATAAATGAATATTGGAGGGCTCCACTGTATCAGTCATTATTTATAAATACTCGTCTTCATATTGCAAAAACATTACTTATGTCAAAAAAATTTGGCTTGTATTTCGAAGGACATTCTCTTTTAGAAGTGATGCTGGAAATGGCTCCAGGTGTAGAAAAAGTAATTGATGTGACTAAACTGCTTTTATATGCAGGATGTGATGTGCTTCATTTACCACCTGGAGGATCATCTGTTTTTAGTTCTTGGCTTAATGGTGATACTATTCTTGGGGGGGTTGAGGACAGAAAAGATGTCATGATGTTATTGAGCGAAGCTGGATTGTCTCCAACGATACGAGATAGCAATGATATTAGAAAACTATGCTCAACACCCGCAGAGCATGAATTTTTCAGAACTGTTTATGACAAATCAAAGCAACCAAAAAATCTTCATGAAGTATGCAGATCTACGATTCGTGCATGTCTTGGACCTTATAGTAATGATAAAGTAGATACATTAGCCCTTCCATATTTGGTTAAAAAGTATATCAAACTTGGTTATGCACTGGAAATGGAGTTTGACACCTAATATTTTTAACTAAAGAAACATTATGCCAAATACATTATATATGCCAAATATAAGAACCAGTACTAAAAAAACTGCCTGAAAAAAAATCCAATGTGCAAAGTGATTCTGATGTAGTAAGGTGTGTCCAAAGGCACAAAGGGTTTATCTCCATTATATTATTTTCATGTACAAGTGAAAATTTAATCATCTGATGGTATTAAGAATCATGAATGTGGATAAATTTTGTCTAAAAGATCATGCAATCCTCAGTGAGTTAAATGAATATCATAGCATTGACGGGACATTATCATCTTGTTGATGAATGCTTTTATCTTAAGTACCGGTAGTTATTTATTCAAATATCTTATGTTTGTGGAAGTTAATTGCTAGTTTTTCCTACGTGTATAGCTATTCAAACTGCCAATGTGAGTAATTACCAGTAGATAGTTTTAGTATTCTGTATCTTGATGGTACATGTAGATAGTATTTTATAGGATCTTAATCAACCCAATGTTCAAATTACAATGCCGGTGAAATGGAAGAATTAAGTTCTTAATTGATAAATCATGAATTTGATGATTGCAAATATTCAGTTATATGGAAAGTATTTCAAGACTGTTGATTTAGTTTCAGTATTCTTTTCATTGCAATGATATTGTCTGACATTGTTAGATTGTAGAAGTGACATACACTACAAGAAGTTGCTCCCTTTTATTCATTTATTTTCAATTTGTCTTTATACTTGCTTTTAAATTTTGGTATTTACATGTCTCTTTAAACTACGATTGAGTTTTCAAAGTGTCATGGTATTATATTTAGATCATTTAGTTTTCACCTGGGCATCGTAACATGTTGTAATGTACAATTTTTATACCCTTTGTTTTAAGTACTTATTTATTATTTTTATTGTTATTAATTTTATCTTTGAAATTTCAATACAATGATTTTGATCTTTACTGAATTTGATCTTTGTAATAATATTTGCTGTGATATCTTTAGTAATGTGTTTAAAATTACACATATGAAAATTCTAGTGATTATTTTAGATTGAAGAAGATTACACTCGAGAATATATTGCTTAAATTAAATGTTGTATTTTAAAATCAAGAGCACATTATTTGCATGTCCTGTGATATTTTAACGTCCCATATTAGAAGGGTATTTAGAATTATTCATTTGAAAAAATCTAATCATTTTAGATATTTTAACATTAGACCTCTAATGTATACATGTATGTGTTTACCCCAAGCTTGGTTGTTTAGTTAATTCTAATCAACTCCCTCTCTTCTCTCTTCTCTTGAATTATATCATGCGGATATGAAAGAACGCAAACTCATGACCTAGAGTTGAGTTCAAATTTCTTCTGATGATAATTTTTGGAAAAGTTTTTTTCATACAAGGCAACAGTTCATCCATTTAAACTTTTAAAGAACAGCTCAGCTGCTATGTCAAATGGAAGATTTTCCTCAGCTACATGTATGTTAATATATGGTAAATTGTAGGAACACATGCTAGAGAGAAGTGAGGTACATGATTAGAGTTATATTCTAAAATTAAAGGCATAATCAGTTGTTATTAATTGTGTTATTAAAACATGAATTGCTTATACCGGTAGCTATACATATGGTTTTTAGGTTTTGAAATAAATTTATAATAGATTTTTGCTTTTCATAGTTTTATCTATTTATTTGGGCATGCCCTAATTATTCCTTTTTACCCCAGCTTTTAATATTTATTATACTGTAAAGTGTGAAGAACAACATGTTTTTTGAAATGAACCTTTTTATCTTCAATAGTTTTCCCATTACAACCCATTTTGTGAAGACCAACCCGGAGTGAAAAACAATGACTCATTCTTTGCAGGCTTATAAGGTTATATGGGCTAAAAATTCATTTTTACATTTTCAATGTTTTGTATGCTATAAATGATAAAGAACAACATCTTTTTAAAATTAACCTTTTATCATCAATACTTTTTCTTATATGATACATTTTATAGGCAGCAACTACAATCAAAGTATATTGATTGGCCATGTTTAAAAAGCCCATTTTCTCAAAACTAAGTTTGCATAGTGGATTAATTTTTCTTTTTTTAAATTTCTCTCTAACCGTGAAATCAAATTTTCACAAACGTGTATATATTTGAAGATATATGCATTCTGAAGAAAACCTTACTAGGGATTTTTTTTTTATTTCGTTGATGAATTATGAACGTTTTTGAATTGATTTTTCAGAAAATTTGGAAAATAAGTGGTTTTAAAACTTAAAATGCATGCAAATGAAAAATAGGAAAAAAATAAAAAAATTGAGGCAAGGTTTTCTAGATAAATATACAAATTTTTGTAACTGAATAGTGATTTCGGTCATGTTGATGTTTTACTATCAGTTATATGCTTCACAGACAAAATTGTAAATTTTTCACTAATTGCTTTATAAAGAAAAATAAAAGTGTAATTTGTAAGAATTGAAGCAATAATGAGTGAGAAAATCAAAGTTTAATAAAATCGTAAGAAAAGAGTTCACAGTCCCCCTTAAACTTTTTACTATCTTGTATCTGCATACCTCATACAACTTTGTGGCTGTTATCTTGCAATCGAATTACATGTATGAGACTCTTATGTCTTTATGAATACGAGGGGGGGGTATACCCAGTAATGAACTAAGGAAGAAAAAATTTAAGCTAAGAAATGCAGATTGTTTACAACAGTAATGACACATGATAATATTTGGGGACACATTTTCATTCTGTATTTTAATTTTTATAAAATCTTAAAGTTCATATAGAAACAATTCACTTTGCCACCATCAATCCATTATGAAGCTCATCACACCAATAAAACAAATTGAAAGTGGAAAAGAAACCATGGGTAGGTAAATATGGAGAACCAATATTTTTTGGTACAAGGGACTGTTCTGTATAGGTTAGAACGTAGTAGCATTATGCCATAGAAATGACTGAAAAGTAACATCCATATGCATAGCCCTGGTATCATGGGAGGGTGTGTGTGATATGTATACTAATATGATTTACGAATACTATGCCATACAAATTACCCTATTACGAGCATATAGAAACATATCTAATAGCCACAGAGACCTGAGAGCTCTGATATTGTATACCAAACCATGTTGCATATTAGCAGATGATATACAGGGCCTCCATAGTCACCTTTTACTAACACTAAACAAAGTCTGACACAGTCTTAACTGGCCAATTGTCAGGACTCAAATAAAGTGGTGGACCGCAAAAAGGACAGTGAGGGAGATGGATCAAGGAAGTCATGGACTTGGAAAACCAACAACTTCAAGATACTGAGAGCTTCCTGTATGGTATTCACCTCAGTTTCCCCATCCTTTTCCTCGAAAAACCCCCTTATAAGCCCCAATTAAAAAAAAGGGGGGGGAAACTTTTTTGGAACCTTTTTAAACACAAATGA
>CM032663.1:19790257-19871963 GCA_019095985.1 Streblospio benedicti
ATTTCCCAAATATTGCTGAAAAAACCCCCCAAAAATTTAAAAATGTTTGTTTTAAAAATTAAAAGGGGTAGAAAAATTAGTTACAAATTTTAGTTTTAATAATTTTAAAATTTTTTTGCGGGGGTCCTTTTGTTTTTGAGGTGTAATTCAAATATTGCATAATAAAATTTTTAATTTTTAAAATTTCTTTTATCAAAACGTAAAAAAATCTATTTTTAAAATTGGCATAGCAAAAGAAAAATTGCATTTAATTGTTTTCCCTTGGGAAAGGTTCAAAATTTTTAAGGATATCACCTTATCCTTCCAACAAAAAGTTTTGAATGGTTTTTAATTTTTTTTTAAATTTTCCTAACCAGGGAAACCAAATTTTTTCCAATTTTTCCTTTCTGGATAGCATTTGAAAAAACCCCAATTTTTTTTAAACCCAGGGGGTTTTAGACTTGAAGGTTCCAAAAAATTTTAAAACAAGGGGTTAAAAAACCCTTTTCTAAAAAAAGTTTTGAACGTTTTTGAATTGATTTGCCAGAAAATTTGGAAAACAAGTGGTTTTAAAACTTAAAATGCATGCAAAATGAAAAATAGGAAAAATATAAAAAAATTGAGGCAAGGTTTTCTAGATAAATATACAAATTTTGTAACTGAATAGTGATTTCGGTCATGTTGATGTTTTACTATCAGTTATATGCTTCACAGAAAAAATTGTAAATTTTTCACTAATTGCTTTATAAAGAAAATGTTCATCAATCTATACAATTCAAAACATGTTGTGTCATTAGATTAGATAATTATCTACAAAATAAGGTGTAATTTGTAAGAATTGAAGCAATAATGAGTGAGAAAATCAAAGTTTAATAAAATCGTAAGAAAAGAGTTCACAGTCCCCTTAAACTTTTTTACTATCTGATGCATACCCCTCATACAACTTGTGGCTGTTATCTTGCACCGAATTACATGTATGAGACTCTTATGTCTTTATGAATACGAGGGGTGGGGTATACCCAGTAATGAACTAAGGAAGAAAATTTAAGCTAAGAAATGCAGATTGTTTACAACAGTAATGACACATGATAATATTTGGGACACATTTTCATTCTGTATTTTAATTTTATAAAATCTTAAAGTTCATATAGAAACAATTCACTTGCCACCATCAATCCATTATGAAGCTCATCACACCAATAAAACAAATCTCTGGAAAGTGGAAAGAAACCATGGGTAGGTAACATGGAGAACCAATATTTTTCGTGTACAAGGGACTGTTCTGTATAGGTTAGAACGTAGTAGCATTATGCCATAGAAATGACTGAAAAGTAACATCCATATGCATAGGCCCTGGTATCATGGGAGGGTGTGTGTGATATGTATACTACTATGATTTACGAATACTATGCCATACAAATTACTCCTATTACGAGCATATAGAAACATATCTAATAGCCACAGAGACCTGAGAGCCTCTGATATTGTATACCAAACCATACAAGTTGCATATTAGCAGATGATATACAGGGCCTATCAGTCACCTTTACCAACACTAAACAAAGTCTGACACAGTCTTAACTGGCCAATTGTCAGGACTCAACAAAAGTGGTGGACCGCAAAGGGGACAGTGAGGAGATGGATCAAGGAAGTCATGTGGATCAGGAAAACCAACAACTTCTACAAGATACTGAGAGCCTCTGTGATGGTATTCACCTCAGTTTCCCTATCCTTTTCCTCGTATACTATGACCTCTGCTCTATCCAGTAATGTCCTCACAACTCCTAACTTGTGGATGGTAGGGTGATGTGAATTAAAGTTAAGGTATTGCTTCGTATGGGTGCTCTTCCTGTACACTCTTGTCTTCAAGTGGCCATCTTCTTTTACAGAGATGAGCGTGTCCAGGAAAGGTATGCTGTTGTTGTCCATACATTCATGTGTGAAAACAGTACTGTGTGTGGAGTCTACTTGGTTGAGGTGAGTATTAAGTCTCTCAACTGTTCCTATGGGAATCTTAGCCAATACATCATCCACATATCGTTTCCACCATATGGGTTTAATGTCTAATTCTGCTGTGGCTATGGCTGTCTGTTCTAGGTGTTCCATGAACGAATTGGCCACTATTGGGGAGACGGGACTGCCCATTGCAGTACCAAACTTTTGTTGATATAAAGAGTCATTGAAACTGAAATAGGTTGTGGTCAGCACTACACTCAATAACTCCATTATGTCCGACACTGTGAGTAAAGATCTTTGCCTGAATTTGCTGTCATTCATTAGTCTATTCTTGATGATGTCTAATGCTTCCTCTATTGGGGTGTTGGTAAACAGGGCTACAACATCGAAAGATACTAAGGCTTCTTCTTTTTCAACTACTATGTGTTGTAATCTTTCCACCAATTCCTTGGAATTTTGAACATGGTGTTTTGTTTTGCCAATGTCTGCCATACTCCTTAAAAGATTGTACATTATGACGTCAGCTTGAAAAACACTGTCTGACAGACAAGGGCGAAAATATTTGCTAAGGTATGAAATGTTTTTTTTTTTTCAAAAATCAATGTTGTCATAGCACAAATGAAACCCAATGAATTTATTCCATTCATTTGAAATTGGGCGATTCAGAAATATAAAGCTGGAAGATAGACTCTGTGCATTATGTAATCTAAAGGCAGTAGAAAGTGAAATCCATTTTTTATTTGATTGTCGTTGTTATGAAAATTTACGCAGGAAATTTTTAGAAAATATTTGCACTTACATGTATTATCCTAACTTTAATGAGCTTTCATATGAAAACAGGTTACGTAATCTGTTTGATCAAAAATGTAGAAGTTTATCAAAATTTATTCTTAATTGTTTCAACTTAAGAAAAGAAAAATTATTTAATAGTTGAGTGTGATATGTTTTGTATAGATGTTTGTGTGTATATACGTGTATTGTTTTACCTTTATTTTGTCATATATGTTACCTACATAGTTATATGTTATATTTAAATGGTGACATTATAAGCCCACTGGGCTAGGCCATAATATAATATGTATAATACTTAATTGTATAAATTGTATATGGCAATGTCACGAAAATAAACTTATTAAATCCTGTAATATATGCCCGCGCTAACCCTATCCGCCACACACTGTACAAGTGCGCCTCACCCCGCAAGTGAAGCCATGATTTCGAAGTGGTCATTCGAGTGAGACTCAGCTCCTAATCACAGTAGATGATCTGATGAAAGCGTATGACAGCAGAGCCCAGACCGACCTCGCCATCCTGGACTTCTCCCGGGCCTTTGACACTGTTCCACATGAACGGTTGCTAGGCAAGCTAGAGTTCTATGGCATTAGAGTTGTGATTAACGAATGGGTGAGATCGTTCTTGACCGACCGCCGCATGTGGGTTGCAATAGACGGAGAGACCTCGCCGAAAGAACGTGTCGCCTCAGGGGTACCCCGGGGGACAGTGTTAGGTCCCCTGTTGTTCTTGATCTTTATCAATGATCTACCCCAACAAGTCTCGCCAGGCACCAGAGTGCATCTCTTCGCAGACGATTGCCTAGTGTACAGGAACGTCACTACAGTAGAAGACCAGGTATGCCTGCAGCGAGACTTAATAGCACTAGACAACTGGGCAAAGTGGTGGGGCATGCGTTTCAATCCCGCGAAATGCAACATCATGAGGATTTCAAGGAGCAAGCAAGTCATTACCAAGCTGTACGAACTGTGTGGAGTCATACTGGAGGAGGTGGTTGCTGCCAAATACTTAGGTGTGACCATTAGCAACAACCTCGAATAGAGCAAGCACATCGTCATTGTGACGAAGAAGGCTAGTAACACCCTCAGCTTTCTCCGGCGTAACCTCCGCTACTGTCCCCAAAGGCCAAGGAGACCCGCGTGCCTGGCTTTAGTGCGTTCAACACAAACACATATGATCGCCAACGCAGTGCCTCTGATCTGCTTCAGAAGCTAGAATGGCCGACCCTGGAGCACCGACGATCTAACCAGAGGCTTACAATGATGTATAAGGTTGTGCAGGGACTTGTGGCAGTGCCAGCATCATCGTTAGAACCAGCAGACACCAGGACCAGAGCGAACCACGCATTTAGGTTCCGGAGTATAACAACAGCCACCACGCAACACAAACACTCTTTCTTTCCCCGAACAATACCGGAATGGAATAATCTGAAGAAGGAGGTGGCTGAGAGTGGATCTTTGAACATATTCAAGGACCGGCTGCCCTAGCCATGTGGCACACACACTATCATCTGTGTATGGTTTGTCGAGGTTATCATCAGATTTGATGGTTTACAACCTCCTAGATGGTGTGCGTGCGCGAAGAGGAAAGAAAATAGCGTTAGTAAGGGTGGGGATGGGCCGATAGTGAGAAGAATAAAGATAAAAGCAATTGTTAGTTGTGCAGGTTAAAAACAAGGATAGAGTTAAAGATTAGAAAGGGGCTGTGGCAAGGCTAGCCTTAAAAGCCTCCAGAGTTGATGCAGTGGTGACTTCCATTGGTAGGCTGTTCCAGAGTGTTACGGTTGATGGATAGAATGATTTCCTATAATAGTCGGCTGATGTTGTGAGTTCGAAATATGACAATGGATGGGTCCTTCTAGTCCGTGAGAGTGCAAGATGAATATATGGTGGTGTACTGATGTTGAGAAGTCCGTGGTGAATTTTGTAAAATGTACATAACTTGATTTTCTGTCTTCTAGTCTGGAGTGCTTCCCAGTTGAGGTCTAGTAGCATCTCAGTTGGGCTACTGGTGTTATGGAAGCGGTTGGTCACGTATCTAGCAGCTCTGCGCTGGACCGCTTGGATTCTGTTTATGTCCCCTTGCTGATAAGGGTCCCAGACAGAAGAGGCATAATCCAACACTGGTCTGACCAATGTGTTGAAAGCTTTTTGTCTTTAATTCCATGTTATTAGTCTTGATGTTTCGCCTGACTAGTCCTAGTGTTCTGTTAGCCTTCATCGTAATGTTGTCTACATGATCTCTCCATTTGAGGTCTTTCCTGATGACTACACCCAAGTAGGGGGATTTTTCCACATTTTCTAAAATTGAATCCTTCAACACATAATCACTTATCATCGGATTTCTTTTCCTGGTAACGTTCATGGTGAAACACTTGGATGGATTAAAATCCATTTTCCATGTAAGTTCCCATTTTTCTAGGTTCTTCAGATCCTTTTGCAGCATGACCACATCATCTCTAGACTTAATCTTCTTATATATCACACAGTCATCTGCAAAGAGTCTCACTGGGCATGTTACATATTCAGGTAGATCATTGATATATATTAAAAATAGTAATGGACCTAGTACTGTCCCTTGGGGTACCCCAGAATCTACTGGTACAAAATCTGAAGTAGCCCCGTCAACTATGACACGTTGTTTCCTGTTACACAGGAAGCTTTTAATCCAATCATGTATTTGGTCATTTATGCCAAATCCTCTGAGTTTATATAGAAGTCTTTGGTGACTCACCTTGTCGAATGCTTTAGAGAAGTCCATAATTATTACGTCAAATTGTCCTCCCCTGAATTCCGTATGCCAAATCATCAATAAATTGCAACAATTGGGTTTCACAAGATAAACGGTTCCGAAACCGTGTTGCTGGTCAGCTAATGCATTGTGTGTGTCAAGGTGGGTTAATATGTTTGAAACTATTATATGCTCTAGCAGTTTACACATTATACAGGTGAGGCTTACAGGTCTGTAGTTGCTAGCTTTATATCGTTCTCCTTTTTTGAACACTGGGGCTATGTTTGCATTGAGCCAGGGACTAGGTAATATACCACGGTCCAAGCTGTGTTGAAAGATCAGGTGAACTGCTGGTGCTATTTCAATGGCTAGGTCCTTCAGAACTCTGGGAGGCATAGCGTCAGGTCCAGCAGCTTTAGAGGGGTTTAGTCCAGCTAACAACTTCATTACTCCTTGAACAGTTATCTTAACATCACTCATTAATGGTAATTGTCTACTAGGTGCAGGGAGCTGTGTCATATCTATATTAAGGTCTTGCGTGAAAACACTTTGGTATTGCTTGTTCAGGATATTTGCTTTGGTGGTCGGATCTGATTTAAGAATGCCATTTTCCTTGAGGGGTGCTACGCCAGTACTGTCCCTTCTGAGGTTTTTAATAAATGAATAAAATTTCTTGGTACATGTACTATTTGTTTTAGATTGAGCATTATAGTCATTTTCATCATTAATTATTATTGAATTTATATATTTATTATAATCTCTTCTGATGAATTTCTGAATGGACTTTTTAAGTACTTTAAATTTACTTTTGGCTTTGGTACTACCCAAGTTTCAAGTTTATTTTATTTGCTCTAGGACATTTACAAATGTATGGGAGCAAAACAACTAAGTACAGTGCTAATTACAAGATATAAAAACTAGTACAAATAATACTATCTCAAATAATACTTAACATTATAGCAGTTATAGATGCCTCTTGACTAGTATAATTATGATTATACTGGTATGATAATCTATATCATTATATACAGGTGAATCGTTTTGACAACATATCTAGGTATTTTGCAACATCAATGGCTAGAATATGGTTATTTGAGATTTCTGCCATTATATGAGAAAAGTTGTACATATTTACATTTTGTATATATTTTTGTATTGTACGTTTTCTATATTCTTTAACTTCTACATTACTACATTCCATTAATGTGTGAAACTCATCCCCTAAAATATTTTCATTACAAATATCGCAGTACCGTCTATGTCTTTCTACGTTATTGTATCTACCTCTTTCTACAGCTAATTTATGATTACATAATCTAAACCTAACCATCATTCTACGATGGTAACCACTTAGTTCTACCAGATACTTTTCCATTTTGAGATCTGTTTTGAAAGATTTGTATAAGATACATTTGGAGTTCAGTTCTACATCTGAAACCCATTTTTTGCTTATATTGGTCCTTCAAGCGTTCTTTAATCATGCTCTTTAGTTGGTTATTACTTAGAAATGCCCCTTGAGTTATCCATATGTCACTCATGCCACAATCATTAAGGATTTTATGTATATATGACAACCAGTTAGATTTAAAAGTATCATTTCTATACAACTCTAGTAGTACATTATACATTGAATGAGAAAGTTTCTGATTACTGCTATTGACTAAATTATGCCAGTAAGTAATTATTCTACATTTGATAAAAATATCTACAGGATATCTACCTAACTCACCATATAACATGCAATTTGGTGTGCTATTTTTAACTTTAAGTATATACCTATAAAAGCGTAAATGTAGCTTTTCCAACATGTCATTATTCTTTGTACCCCACACTTCACACCCGTACAACATTATTGGAACAACCATTGAGTCAAATAGTTCTAACTGTACATCTATTGGAAGTTCCAGTAAATTACACTTCGACAATAATGCAAACATTGCTTTAGATGCCTGATCATACAAACTTTTCCTACATACATCAAAATTACCATTATACTTAAATACTACTCCTAAATACTTAAATTCATCTACAAGTTCTAGGTCTTTTCCATCAAATTTGAAATTGTACTTTCTATTTTTAACCTTTTTCCCACCAAATATTGTAATTTTAGTTTTACTTGCATTTACAGTTAATTTCCATCTATTACAGTAAGATTTTAATTGGTTTAAACATTCTTGCAGTCCCTCTGGTGTGTTTGATAATATTACAGTGTCGTCTGCATACAAAATTATGAATAGGTTCAAAAAGTTATTAATCTCTTCATCTTTGAAATCAAGTGATTTTACACCATTTTGTCTCATATACTCTTCTAAATCATTTACAAATAGTGAGAATAATAGTGGCGATAGATTTTCACCTTGTCGTACACCTGTAAAACTTTCAAAAAATTGAGACCTTTCTCCATTCACAAAAACACAAGATTTCACATTCAAATATAGATTGCGTATGACTTCCAGCACTTTTCCCCTAATACCATATTTCTTTTCTAATTTAAGCCATAATCCCATCCTCCAAACGGTGTCAAATGCCTTTTTGTAATCTATAAACGCGCAATATAATTTTTGTTTTTTGTATCTAAATAGATCAATGATTTGTTTAAAAAGGAATATATGATCAATTGTTGAATAACCTTTCCTAAAGCCTGCTTGATTTTCAGAAAGCAAATTGTTTATTTCAATGAATTTAGTTAGTCGTTCATTAATCAACATGGTAAATAATTTACCAATACAACTTAGCAATGTTATACCTCTGTAGTTGCTTGGGTCATCAATGCTTCCTTGTTTTTTAAACAAAGGTACAATTAAACCTACACTCCAATCTTCTGGTATTTGTCCTGAGTCTAGTACTTTGTTGAATAAGTAAACATATATTGGCATTAATTTTGGAATACTAGCTTTGATATAATCATTAGTTATTTCGTCGACCCCTGCAGCTTTACCTGATTTTAATTTGGAACAAATTTTGTCTATTTCTGCATTAGTTACTACCATATTTAATGAACTTGTATCAAGATCACCAATTTCATCAGTAATAGTGGTTTCCTTCTCATTTCCTTCTACAACTTGGCCTTCGGATAGATGTTTAAAATGATCAAAAGTGGTGTCAAGGATGCACTTACCCTGTTGTCAACTCTACTTTTGTCCTGGTATTAAGTATGTTCCAATACTGTTTTGGGTCTTTAGATTCAAGATTTTTTTAAGATTTCATGAAGTCTTTCTTCGATGAGTGTTTGAGTTTGTCAATTTCCTTTATATGCAGAACTTTTATCTCGTAGAACCTTTAAAATAACCTCAGTTGGATTTTTTTTTAAAAAGTCTTTACATTTATAGTACTCGTTCTTAAACTCTTTACATTTCTTATTAAGATTAAATTTAGGCTGTTTACCATTAGTCTCATTTCTGTCTTTTACTGTAAAAGATAAAGTTTCCTTTGCTGCATTTAACACGATATCTTTCAGCCCATTATTAACAGTTTCAGCATCCGGCGTTTCCTCACTACTAATCTGCTGTATCAAATCATTTATCTTTATTTCATCTAAGTTGGGAAATAAATTTTGTCTTCCTTTCTTTCTTCCTTTTCCTATACATTGCTTTTTGATACATTCTTTGTTTTTCTAACACCTCTGTTCTGACAACTGATTTTCTTTTTAATGCAAAGTACCATTTTACTATGTATATCAGAAAACATAGGATCAAAGTCTTCAACATGCAAGTTATCAACATAGCGAATCATTCCCAATGAACCTATAAAATAGTCAACCACTGTATTTTTACTTGTAGCCTTACCCTGTAATCTATCCTGACCTACCCTACCATTCATTATCAGCAAGTTATTATTTTTACACATGTTGAGTAGTTTCTGCCCATACACATCTTTACTTTTGTCTGTGTTTTTTCTTATCACATTAGCACCACTTTTTTTTAATCAAATCACATATTTCTACATTGTTAACATTATCATGACTCATATCATGCACCTCATCAATTTCCACATAATCTAAACCTGTGCTTGTATGACTGTTAAAGTCCCCACACAAGAGAACCAAATCGTCAGCTTGTACATTGTTCACTACCTCCGCTTCCAATTTATCATACACATCCTCACATGCATAAACAGATTGTCTAGGTGGTATATACACAGTGCCCAGTAATAAATTTGCACCATAGCCTGTGGCTTTCTCGCTTATCCTTATCCACTTAATGAACTTTGATTTAGATTTACATTCTGTAACAAACTGCGTGAACTCTTGTTCAAGCAATCATAATACCTCCTGATCTCACTCTGTTCATTTCTGATCTGTTACTTACATAAATTTTAAAACCACATTTATCAAATACCTCTGCTACTTTCTCATTGTCAACATTATTTATCTTACTTTCTGTAAAACATAGGATGTCATAACTTAAACATTCACTAATAAACACATCATTCTGTAATTTGTTTAGAATACCACACACATTGAGATTTAAGATTTTCATGTTGGTTTTCAAGGTGTATCTCTCACCTATAAGGGTTTTTTCATTGGGATTGATATCATTTTCATATTCATATTCAATTCTATTTGTGTCTCTAATTTGTCCATCATTCAAAAATCGCTGTCCTTCAATATGTTCCACCAGGGAATTAGCCGATTATTGAATAGAATAGAATAGAATGATATACAGCCACATTTTCACAGGATGGTTATAATACACACATACAATCATTTTCAACGCGTTTTGTCATTGTGCATGACATTGTTGCGCATGACATTGTTGCAAAAAATGTCCGTGCACACAGCAGAAATCGCAGACAACCCTCATTCGTTTCTTTCCTTCTGTCGCTCTTTCGTTCCTTCTTTCTATCTGTCCTACTTTTACGTACACGTGTACCTTGGTCTAAAAAGTTCGGTTTTAGATAGTCTTCCTTACGGAGTTTTTTCCGCGCGTACTCAGGAGGTACTTTTTAAAATTTTCTTTTCATTTGTTTGTCTTTAAATCGCATTCATTAAGTTTATATTTGTGAGAGTAGACTATGAGAAGTATATAGAAGCTCACTTTGAAACTGTTTGCATATTTCAGAAGAATAACGTTTTTCGTGGGCATGCAGTCCTAAAATGGTAGCATCACTGTTAATTCATCTCTTTCTGTCTGTCTGTCTATCCGTCTTGATTATAATCATCCTTCCATTAGAGTAACGTTCATGCATGCTAATATATTTAGGGTAATGATTCTATTCAGCAGTCACGATTGATTGAAAATATATAGATCTATAATGAACCAATAGAACTATATATAATATATTTGAGTGGCATCATGCACGTACGTAGCAAAAAGTACTAGTAGGCCCCTACTCCATATGTTCATTTTCACATAGCTGTCCATTTTTGACACAGCTGTAGTCCACACTATAAGATTTGTATATAAAACGAATAAGAACCTCTACTTTTTCTTAATTCGGCTCTACCCAAGTTCCCATTTGAAAATGCCATATTCATAACTAGAGCAATATATTATTTATATCTAGACTTCGATGTCCCTGCATGGGAGTGCATGGGGATCCACAGAGATAGAGAAAATTAATGCATTATAAAACTCCTTTGGAAAATGGCCTGTATTTGGATGGGATCAGTACGTGTCCAACTTCTGGGGATGGATTATAACCATGCACTAGACATGTACATTATGCGTGGGCCCGTGTGTATTGTTTTGTTATAATCTTGACAGACGACAATTTCATATCACAAGACCGAAGACGTTTCAGCGGCAGGCGTCTAGACGAGGATTCAATGCACGTGCTAGACCGACGTTCGCAAGTTAACGCTACTTTACAACATGTCTAGACCACAAGACATAAAGATGGTATTATGTATAGTGTATGTATACTACACCACAACGACGACTAGAAGGTTCTTATGTTCAAACACCGGGGTTCAAACGCCCAGGCTCCGGGGGTGGGGGGGGGGGGGGGGGGGGGTCTCGGTCAGAAAATGGGTACGGACGCGCCTCGGACAGGTTGAAAACGGCACCGACCAATATACCTATTTTTGAGAAAAAGTGACTCACAATATACCAATATATGAGAAAAGGTGACCCACAACATACCAATACCTGAAAAAAATGTGACACACCAATATATCAAACTCAGATTCTAGTATATGTAGATATCAAGAATGAATATAATGAATATCAATATTTGTTATCCTGATAAATATACTAAAAATGTGAAAAAGACACCTTGAAAGATACCAAAAAAAGTGGAAAAAAGACACCCAGAATATACCAAAAATGTGAAAAAAGACACCCAGCAATATACCAAAAATGTAAAAAAAAAGACACCCAGTTTCGAGGCACGTCCGTACTAATCGCGATAGTGTGAGACACCCCCCCCGAGCGCCCAGGGATAATCCTTTCGTGTTTTTTGGGCTACAACTGGGCCTTCTTACATTTGCACGGTCTTATTTATTCAGTGAGACACTTAAAAGGACACAAGATTGAACTTTAAAGCAAACGACAGCTCTGGTAGTAAACAGGATTCTTATTACATCAAATGTATCAAATTATTGTTTTAACAATAATAAAATGATATGAAGATCAAGTCACCCACAGTCCCGTCGTTGAAGTGAACACACAACGTAAACTAAATTATATTCCCTCGTTTTCTCTGCATGCATTATGCCCCAGTACCCGCACTATAAATATTCCTCGCCTATCATGTGGGGAAAAAAGAAATCTGTTGAGGCATCGAGGAATTTACGATAAGGGTATATCCCTATATACCATTCTTAAACTAATCAAGATGTTCTTTTCAACACTTTTATACTAATTAATATTCGTATGTTTTTCGAAAGTTTACAAACTACATTAGTTACATGGCATGTTATGAGTTGTTCATACTTGCCAAAAGATGTCGCCACTAGAATCTAAAATTGCTACAGAAAAAATCCCGCGCGCAGTAGGACAGGGCATGTGCGTGAAAAATGGGCAGGGTTACCCTGGGCGCGCGCGCGAATGTGTGTGTGTATGATTGGTTGGTGGGATGGGGGTGGGGGAATTTGCTGATACAAACACCTAAATTGATTAATTCATATTTGTTAACCGCCTACAATCAAATATCTACCTCGATTGATTCTTCAGAAATTAATTTCTAAATTGAATTAACATTCAAACCACCAATATTGGGTGCCATCGAATTGATGCAATACCGTAAAAGCTTTATACAGCTAGACGAATCATATTTCTGCGCCTTGATAGTATCACTTTATTAGTTTATCCTTATCATTCCTGTAATCGGGAAGTTACAGAAGATAATGGAAAATATGCCAAGTATGTGCGGTTAGTTACATGAGAGCATTTTTGCGGTTATATTGAACGTCAATTGATTAAAATTTGATTCTACGCGGTTAATTAAGTAGATCATGGATGTTGTCCACTAGATGTATATAAGTTTAGGGATGAGCTAGGTTGGCCTATAAATCGTTGGGCAAAATAGCCAAACTGAAAAAAAAGAAGGATTCCGCCTTAGATTAAAATGAGAAAGAAAAGTCACGACACATTAACTTATATAGCAAAGGGAGGACACATACATCTGTCTAAATAGCATATCTATGTAGCTTAATGCATGCATGCATGCCAGAAAAATAACACAGGAAAATACAACATGGTTATTGTACACATAAAATGATTCACCACAATAATGCTTCATCATTATTACGCGCTCTATTCATTGCGTCAAAATTTGGTACGATGCTCCATAATTTGACCGTTGGTTATTTCATGAAATGTCTGGATTACAACAGTGAAACATCAAGGCCATGAACTGTCGAACTTGACTGGTTATCTAGAGCTGATACTCGTTTCGTCTAGTTGTAGCATTATCTTAATCAAATGTCATAGTAGTATTAGTATGTATGATATAACTAATGCGTACAATTAGTTGGCGAGGTTTTCAAGTTCCTTTGATTGTGATCAAGTCAAGCCTGTCTTTTGAAGTTGCGGCGAGAAATGTTGGCGCAAACTTGGTTACCTAAAAGTTCCCGCCATACAATCATTCATTTACCTGAGCCACGACTACTCATAAATTATGTTAATGTTTTGTTTAGGTTCGTTTGGCAAGGCGGGCACTTGCAATCATTTCATTGGTTGTAACACACATGGCTAATCAGACACGAGCATCTGATTGGCTGCCAGCATTGTTTACTTTTGGAAAGTCGTCTTGGCTGAAAGCCCAGCCGAATAGCGTATCTACGAGACAGTGTGCTCTTCCGACAAAGTAGTTTCGTGTCTGCTTTGAAATATATAAATCATTTGAAATTATTTCATATAAATATATAGAGATTATTAACAGAAATTATAATATACGAATTGCTATACCCTCAGAATTCTTCAAAGAGTGTTTGTTATTATATCGTAAATAGATTGGCTGGTGGCCAAAACGTTAGGTTCCATTTGGTCCAAACCAGACGTAAAATTCCTACGCCAGACAGTGTAGCTACATAAAACTGACTGACTGTTCAGTGTAAAATCAAATCTGTCGTAGCAATCGTTGACGAAACACGGATACTATTCACTTGTTCGGTATATTAAGTAATGTTCTCTTCCTCTACCAGTGTTTCCAAGATGCTGGCAAGGAAGATCAGCAACCTTGGCATGTTTTGTGGAACAGCTCACCAAAGCACAGCAGAGAAATGTGTAGAAAAAGGTAAATTTCACTGGATTACGCGCGATTCTTTCTTTTACAGTCAAAGAGAAAGAGTCCTTTGACAAGTGTTATGCGGTTGACCAAGTCCTAGGCAGTGGTGGATTCGGCACAGTGTACGCAGGAAGCAGAAGGAGGGACGGAAAGTTGGTGAGTTTCGTCTCTTCAAAGACTTAAAAAAAACTTGGAATATTTCTCACATGCTGCCTTCATGTCTTACAAGACATTGTCTCAATCTAAATTTTGTCTTCTTCAGGTGGCTATCAAGCACATCGCCAAAGACAAAGTCACCGAATGGGTTCAGGTGAGCGAAATTTATTTTCTTACATTTTGTTCGACATGTCATGTTTCGGATTCTTTTTTGAAGACCGAACACATGCGACATGTGGAAATTTTGTCGAGTGGTTAAGGGTTTCTAAACGGGTTGCTTGAGGTTCAACTGTTTGAAGGGATTATTACATGAAAGGGATAGGTTTAAGCGGTGTTAGGACAGATTGACAAATTGTAAACATTAAAGCATGAGTTGTGACCACGTGTGTCTTTGATGACTGGTTGTCTAGGATTTTTGGCTCCATTGAAAATATCAATACTTTACTACTAGTTTCACATCAACTGAATTGTATTATATGATTTTAACAAGATTTTAGTTTTGTAACTTTTATTTTTAAATATTTGATCAAATTTGTGCTCCACGTGAGAACTTGCGATTTTCATCTGACAAGTGGTGAATGAACTTGTAAGATGGATGTGCACTTCAGCCTACATTCAATCAATAGTAAAAAAGTAACAGATGTGTTGAATGTATACAAGACATATTGTACATTAAAATTGACTTTTGTACTCTAAAAAGAAAAGTGAAAACTTGTGTCATGCCACATGATCTGTGTTTACCAACCAACATCAATGACTCACATTGGAACCCGGGTTTGGGCAAACTTCCCAGTATCATGATTTGGTGATTTTTAGTCATCCGGGAAGGGAAGTAATGGGTTCAATAAAAGATGATTATACATGAATCAGGAAGTTTTCATATGATTTTAACGGAAACTTTGTTGTTCCTTTACAGATGGATGGTCATGTTGTCCCCATCGAAATCAGCCTCATGAAGAAGGTGACGCACATTCCTGGCTGCATCAAGCTCATCGACTACTACGAGAAGTCCGACAGCTTCATCCTGGTCATGGAGCGTCCTGAGTGTGTCAAAGACTTGTTTGACTACATCACGGAGAAGGGCTGCCTCCCTGAGTCACTTGCACGCGAGTTCTTCCGTCAAGTGGTCACCTGTCTAGTTGAGGTGCACAAGGCAGGAGTCATCCACAGAGACCTCAAGGATGAGAACCTCCTGGTCGACTTGAAGACTGGTCAGCTCAAGCTCATCGACTTCGGTTCTGGTGCATTCTTGAAAGATGCTCTCTACACCGAATATGATGGTGAGTTTCATGTTGCTCAATAAGGATACTTTTACATCAGTGTGGAATTGAAGCAACATATTGACCATTGGAGTTGTAAAGCTTGTACCTAGGACATTGAACATTACAAGGAACATATTGGATATAAAGTGTTTTCTTTTTTTTCCACTTTGATGTCTCAATCCAGAATTCTACTTTGGTACTGGATTGAGTTTATACGTGGCAATCTTTCAACTGGTTGTTGAAAGATGACCAGTCCAAATCTTTAAAGTGCATTCCATATTGATTGCTTTCTTGGACTGGACATACAAGCTTTACAAAAAAAAAGAATCCCAACATGTTGCTTCCATTCACATTTTTTGGCTACAAGCAGCCCACATGAAATCAATAGTGTGTTTAGGAGGTGGCAGCAGATGTTGTGACGTCAAGAGTTGCTCACTAATGCACCATGCACCATATGTGGAAAGCGGCTGCTCAAACTACACCACTATTGATTTTTTGGATGGGGTTGTGTCTGCCTATCTATGAACATAGGTTTAAGGGGTCTGCCCACGCATTTAAAAAAAACGTGCGTCTGCATGTGCTCAGATTCAATGATACTCATACTCAAAACAAATTTCATCATGGGGTGCTTGGGAGGGTGGTTTTGCCATATGAGTTGAGAAGAGTACATTGGTACTGAGCATTTGGGGAAGCAATTTTTCACTTATTGATGTACCTCATTTGTACAAAGTTATCACAAATTCATTGATGCGTTCTCAAAGGCTTAGCAAGACCACGCCCCATGAATGTCATCTCCCAGGCATGATAAGTCCATTATCTTGGCATTTTGATGCCTGTCTGCACTGTCTTGATGATAAGTAGACTATGAGAATGGCAGGTAGTGGTGATGATTAAAATAGAGCACACTTGTAGTGGTCTGCATATCTCAGGCGCTAGGTGGTCTTCTCGTCTTTCTCATCTCGGCTTCTAGGAGTTCTAGCAGCCTCATGAGACAACTTGGTCTCCTGCCAGCAAGAGGAGATAAGTGATCCTCATAGCTAAGGGTATTAATAGGATGAACAATCTTGTCACCTTAGTCTCACCACTGATGCTCATCAGATTTTTGGTTGATACTACTTGATTAGAAAGGCCCGTGAATAGTTATCATTTTTTCAACAATCTACATTTGGTGTAGAAGTGCAGTTCATTGAAAAGTTTGTTCTGATTGATTTTGATCTGCAAATATGTAATCTGTTAAGTAGTTGGGCAAACATATGGAGGCTCCGGCTACAAAACGGGACATGTTGACCCTAGTTGTGGGTGTTGCTAAGTGTCTAGCCCCATTGAATCTCTTATGAAGGTGAATCAGTACAGCTATGGTCCCGCCATTCAATTTGTTATAAAACATGCATAGCTGTGAACTGAACCATAAATGACTCCTGTTCTCCACAATAGGTTGGTATGTCTACTGCTAGGGCCAACATGACGACTAACAAACCAAACATGTTCCCACGCCTGCTGTGAATCTTTTACGGAATTGGATCCCATCCAAGATCTTAACAATTGTTAATGTTTGATCCTTGGCTGGTGGATCAGATAAAAAAGTTTTAGTAAAGCCATTGTAGTGTAACACAATCGGTTTTTACATAGGCTTAACTCAAACTATAGAAACAGATATTTGATAATTGTTTTAATAGCATTTGGCGACTTAAGTGGTTGGTGTCCTTGCGATGTCTGAAGTATTGTTGAAATCATTCAGTGTCCACGTGAATAGCAGTGACCTTATCATTTATGGCTGCTTTATTACAGGCCTTTAATTGCCATTAGGTATTTGAAATTGTAAAGCCATTGAAAGTTTTTTCAAGTTGAACTTGTCACAATGTAAATGAGCAAAACTGAATTCTGTCACAAGAGGGTGTTTCTTTTGTAATTACACCCTCTTCATTAGAGCCATAGCACAGATGATCAGGATTGGTGATTGTATGCTATCTTATTTCCCACCATCCATGGGCCAGACATCCATACATGGCAGGCAGCAGTGGGAACGTCCCTTTTCTGGGAACTTTGCCATGTCTGGTGCAGACGCACTTGCCTCAATCAATACTGGGCACTGTGCCAGCTTTTGCAGGCTGCTTCACTTGTGTGCTCACAGCCATGGCTGCAGCTTCAGCAGCAACTAACAGCAGCTGTCTTGGCTCTATGCCAAGGCTGCATTCGAACTTGGTTGTTAAAAGTTGTGCTTTTTTCTGTATTTGCAGGAACCCGAGTGTACAGTCCTCCTGAGTGGATCCGTTACCATAGATACCATGGTCTTGCCCTCACAGTCTGGTCTTTGGGGATTCTCCTCTTTGACATGGTGTGTGGTGACATTCCATTTGAGCAAGATGAGCAGATTCTGAAGGGAAAACTCAACTTCAGAGGCAAACTTTCAAATGGTGAGTGTTAATAACTTGTATACACAAACAGATTTACGTTTAACAAAAAACATTATGCCAGAAGCAACATTAGCAATTTGTATGTCTGAAACTTTGCCTCCAGCAGTACTATAATTATTGCTTTAGTGCTGTTTTTGTTGTTACAGTCATTATTGCTCTACATGCTTTTTGAGATAGCTTTCATTGACTGCAGAATAATAATTGTTCTTAAATGTTCTGTATTTACAGAAGTGAGAGACCTCATCAGCCAATTGCTCTCTCCCAAGCCCACCGAGAGGCCCACCTTCTCAGAGATCCTCGAACATCCATGGCTCAACATGGATTCTGATTCCTCCTCATCATCGTTGGATATCCCCATTGATGGGCGGGTGTTGCAGGACTCTGGTAGCTCTAGCGTCGGCAGTGTATGACGACAAATGGACCTTAGGAATATATTAAATAACCCTAGGCAATTGTGCGCATGCACTGTAGGGCGTGTAGTTTGTAGTGTTGGATCGATGTCGTGGACTGGCTTCCCGTGTGGACTGGCCTGCGTGCCAATACCGACGGAAGTGTAGGGACTTACCTCACCCCCTCTGGGCTTGTGAAAGACTGTTGCATCATTCCGAAGTTGAGAGTTTAAGACTCTTGACTGCTCTCAAGGATTCTCACTGTGGCCATTTGATGAAATGGTACCAGCTCAAACCAAAGACTGATAGGAAATTGAAATCTTGCTGGTCCAAAATGTGAAGCTGTGGCAGATACGCCAGAATAGAAATGCTGCAGGAAAATTGAAGAATTATTGTAGGCAAATATTTGCATTTTTTGTAAAGTTTAGGTTATCACTGTGCTGAGCTTGTTAGGTAATTATTGGTACTTGATTTTAACTAATTTTGGTATACCCTATTACTGCCAAACCAATTTGGTGTTTGTTGGTGCTATCAGTATTCACGTTTAAACACAACAATGCAAATTCTGTATTGCGTGGTAAATTTGTTAGAATTGTTCATTCTGTAGGAGTTTCTTTGTATCAAAGTGTGAGCGGCTTTGTCAGCATTTTAACACACAATAGAACTTGACAAAGGTTGCTAAAGCCAGCCAATAGGTCAATATATTATGAAATTAAGTTTAGGGAAATTTTATTGAAACTTTTAAAATAGTCTTGTGAATCCGTGTGAACGTAAATTAAGTTCTTGGTATATTGAATTTTGTTCCATCCATTTGAAATTTTATTTTGCCTATGTTCCTTTTAGTACGACATTGTAACGTTCATTGCTGTGAAGTGTAAATGGATGTATATACTAACTTATTTAAGTTTATTTATTTTCAATACATGCCATCTTGTCTTGGGTTCTAAACCTGTAGGTATTGTATGATAGGGAATCAATCTTTTAACGTAAGGAATCTTCATGTAAACATTATAATTGGTTTTCTGATTTGCATTATGTTTATCGTTAAGTTTGAAGTTTTTTTTTTTTTTTTTTGGTTGAGTTCTAGTATTTTCCCACCCAAGACGAATGTTCACTAGAACAATAGATTGACATATTTTTGTAGAACATGGAAAAAACGCAACAATAAAGCAAATTTATAAAATAGAAATATCTGTTATTTTTATTTTAAGTTCGCTGAACATATTAAACATATACATTCTTTATCAACTTCCATTATTAAAATATTTAACCTCTATCCTGTCATTAGAAAACAAGCATAAACTTAACAACGTTGGACATAATATGGGGGGGGGGGGTAAAAGAATAAGTTGGGCTTATAAACACCAGGAAAAATATCACACAAACAAAGAAGTATAGAAAAGTGATGAATTTTGTATCCACACATAGAATTATATTCCGTTACCAAAGTTCCAAAGGAGTTGGAATAAACGTGGTTTTGTTGGCAAACAAAAGCTCCACGTGCACCTGACGTCTTGGCAATCATTTGGCGCAATGTCATTGGCCAGCCACTACAGCTGCTGTTGAACCAGCAACACGAAAGTGTTTGCAACATGTGCAATGCTTTTGTTGAAGTCATAGAGGCAATAAAATACTGTAATGCAAGAGTTTGGAAATCTTAAAATGTTTGCAACCATCTATTCATCTACATTTTCTTATGCATGGCACTGGCTCAAAGCAGCTTTTTCATTTACACCAGTAAATTTGGGTAGAACATCTTAAGTATTTTTTTTTATATAGAAAATCCATTTAGATTTTGATTAAATGTTACCTTAATTTATATATTACATTATAACAGTCACCAGTGAATTGCAGTGCGTTGGCACATGTGAAACAATATAAAAAAAATTCACTTAAAAATGAATAGGAATAAGTGCCTGACACCACCCAATTTCTCTCTGTATAACCAATGTTCTTTGGTCTGTCAGCTAATGCATTTGAAACAGAAAATTAAGTTAAAAATTTAGAGACTGTTGGCACAATTACAATTTAAATTGTCCTATTAATTGTCCTTGAATACCAAAAGCAAGCAAGAAAGGCACACTATGATAATTAACTGGTACAATAAATCATATTACATAATACTATTTATAGAATGCTAAGTTAATTTCAATCTAGATTGGTCTTGTCACATTCTGGTCAGCTCATTTATTGCTTCCAATAATATTCAACTGGTTATTTAACAAGCAATGCCAGTAATACAGACAGAAACGTGTGCTTGTTAAAACTCTATATCATGCATATCAGGAAAATATATGCAAAATAATAATTACAATCACATGGTTTGAAATGCACCAGGAAGACTTTGCTTGAACTTGGGATATTTGACTTCCTAAATAGCTGAAATTACATAACTGCCATTGGCCATGCCATAGCTTGCCAATAACACCATGCTATCTATCTTATTTAATGTTGTTCTTACAACTGATTTATATACTAATACTGCAAGCATACGGAACATTAAGTAAAATGTCCAAAATCTCAATACAGACGTCTCATTCAATAGTTGTCGTACTAATGATAATAATTATTCCTTCTTCAAAACCAATACAACAATCATAACTTATAATTTGCACAATTTTCTTGCGGATACACGTTTATTCAACTCCGAATTGTTACATAATCATGGTAACATGCTAGCCTTTTTTAAGTTATCTTATTAACTTTTGACATCAATTGAAATTTCTCGTTTTTTGATATGCCTAAGATATGATTAAATTTAGCTAGCAGCGGAGTGCTTAACTTGCTACTTGACAATTATCAAAATGTTTGCCAAAAGGAAATCATTACCACGTTTAAAATTGTGCATTGTGTAGAGACTAAGATTTTGGCGCGAAAATTTGCCCCCGAAGTTAAATCACTAAACGGGAGGGTTGAGCAAATTTGATAGGGCTCTCAACTAAGTATTAGAGGTTTAACGCGAGATTGTCATCTAAATTCCCTAAAGTTTGAATAAATATAGCAAGGGGTTAATGATCTTTCCGTTAATGGTCTAATGTGTAATGGTCATAGTTGATAAAATCCAACTCACAGTCGTTTCAGTTTGAAATGCGCAAAAACACCTTGCAAGATGTCTTTTGGCGGTTGTCATTTTTATAACCCAAGTTATACTACTTTGTGTGTATGAAAATTACCATTAAGTTCAGTTTTTAATTGACATCTTGTTGACACATTGCATATACAATTAAGAACCCAGGAAATCTAATGGTATGGCAGTTGGGTTTCAAGACACCCTCTGAGGTGAAAATTGCGCGCGCATGTTTGAAACGTTTCTTTTTAAACAAAGTGCAGATAAATAACAATAGTGCTTGATTACTCGGGAAGAGTTTGAGTGCAATTACGTCGCCCAATGAACTTCCTTAATTACAAATACCGTACCACAGATTTCTGAAGAGTATCATCCCAAACCTGCATTCTACCAAACCACATTCTGTTGCCGAAACCGCAGTGGAAAATTTTCCTCACAGGCTTCCGGTTGTATGAAATTTGTCTGTCTGAGCCCTTATGCAGTTCGTACCGGTATTCGTCATACAATTATTGTACGGATGCCATATTCATATCGAAGAATACAAACACCACAGATTAATGAAATACAAAAGCACATAGACGCATACAGTTGTACTGAGTTAGTAATTCAATTCAAGCACGCTTTCGAGCAGATTTCCAAACTCTTTTTACAGACAGAATGCAGTCATTTGAATAGAATTTTGCACGATTATGTTTCAATAGTTCAATGATAGTTTTTATGAGTCTTAAAAAGGGTTTATAATTCGATGGAATGTTGTATCGACTACTGCACTAGGTTACCCGATTCCTTCAAATGATTGCGGCTTTTTGACTTCTTGAGGTAAAGAAATGTGTGTGGGCTTGCTTCGGGCCTCTCAGCTTCACGCATGCCATAAGTAAATATGATCCACTTATTTACGCACAGTTATAATATGAACGAAACTGGTCACACGTGTTTACGATTGTTTTAAGTTAAATAATGTTCTTCAAATTGTCCGTTATTCAATGGTTAGATAACAGACACAACGGTTTGATTATGATTTTCGATTATGATCCGATTATGATTTTTTTGTACGATCTACTTTTCCATTTTAGCTCTTTTTTTAAAACAGAACAAAAGCAAGGGATACACTGTAATTGGAAATTATTAACACGTACAATCCTTTTTTGCCATCAATTTTCATTTTCCTTCCTTTCCTCCGATGCATCCGCCCTATTCCGAAGACCAGGACTTGGGAACTTTTTTCCTTTCATTCCCCCCCCCCGGAATTCGGAGGCACCTATAGACACTTCCTTTAGAAACGAAAGTAGTGTACCCATTTCTACCTACATATCTGGGATAGTGAACATCCTTTGAGACTGTCTCAAAAGGAAGTTCAAGGCTATGAGTAAATATTGGTTTAGTTGAACTGGAAGTTTGACTGTACCCCGCGACCCAGCATCCCTGTTTGATAAGAAAGCTGCTAGGGCAGACGAGTTTTCAAATTTTGTCTGGGGCGCGAAAGTTGCAACGGAAAACCACGAGGGATGACAGAAGGAAAATGAGAGAATTTCAAGAACTCAAGTTTATCACAATTGTATTTTTATTGTATTGTATTGTAGTATGATAATAGTATCCAGTAATATTACATTCAAGTAATGGAAAGCTATTGTATTTTAAACTTTTTTTTGTGTTTTTTTTTTCTTTTTTTAATCAGTTTTTACGGGGGGTTAGGCAACTGGCAGTGTTATTTTTTGGTCGTGGAGAAATAATAGAAAGTCTATTATCATAAGAAATCATTACTTCATGTCAATATCATATAATTTTAAAATATCTAGTTGAAAAACAAACTTAGCAAGTGCATGACAGTCGTATTTTAAGCTCAAATTTGCTCCTGCAAAATTCAGATAAAATCTTTTATCATTGCTTCATGTTAATATATTCTATATTTCTAGATATCTTTAAAATCAGAAATTCAGAAATATTGGAAAATGTCATGAATCACTCTACAAATCTGAATTGTGTACAAAGTTATATGTAGTATGTACTGAGATTTTGAACCAAATTCAACGATTAGTTTTCATTAATAGGTAGGTATTGCGATTGAAAAGGTGAACACTGCAAGCATATACACATTATCGTCTGCCAATGATCCAATAATTCGCAGATAATTCAGTATACATATATAATGTTTGTATACCAATTAAGGTAAATAGCTCATCTTATCTAGATGTACGTAGTACATACATGTCTACAACTTAACTACACTTGATGAACGAACTAGAAGCTGTACTTTTTGGTACCAAACGTGAAAGATTTGACATTTTGATATTGGATGTAATCTGATAGGTTTTTAATTATGGAATGTTTGTGATAAAATTATGTGGACCACTCCAAAATAATACCGCATAATGTAGATTGTAACAAATTGAACCAAGGGATATCACTGTCTGTTTGAAGAGAAAAATATGTTAATTCATATTCATGGCACGTTTCCGCGTTTTGATACATGGGCTCAATCTCAATCTCAACTTCTAGAAAGAAAAACAAAATATTGTCATGTAGGCCCTTGTTGATGGATTCGATAGTCTTTTGTCAGTAGTCCGAAAAAACACAAAGACAGACGATGAGAATGATAGATAGAAGTTATTTGGTATTAAAAAGAGTTTTCTATAGTAATATAGATTTGTTGCAACTTGTATTTGATACATCAAAACATTATTTACAATCTAAACAAGAACAAAAAAGAAGCTCTAGCTATTATGTCACATAGTCTACGTCTAAGAACATCTTGCCATGAAAGGCGCACCGCAAAGACATTCAAGAAACATTTTAACATCAGTATCTTTCACCAGTTGTCAATTGCCAAATTCTGTTCGAAGCATAAACATATAGTTTCCGTTACAATCATCATTATTATGAGGTAAACGGTAGCAATATTGCCGTTATATGTGTTTGCACCCACACTCCAAACCTCTTAACCCTAACACCGAAACTACCAGCAGTGAAGAACGCCGTTACATACCACGGGCTTAGTCATCGCGACATATAGCGTCAAACCGTGGGAATTTCGGGTCAGTTTGTACCAACCACTTTCAATGCGTATTGTCCCAAGACTATAGGACGGCGTCCATACCGCCTATGGGGTGTTTTGACACCGCACAATAAGCTTTAAATATGGTCATTCTGTGCATGGTATTTCGAAATTTGGCGGGTGATTGTTACTTGACGTAACCCTTTGAGACAATTCGTGCCTTTGATGCACTGTCCAATTTCTTTTGTTTGACCTAAATGACCAGTGTCTTTTGAATCGAACGCGTGAGAAACCTCCCACTTCCTGATTATAGACTCCTTCCATTGACAGTGTGTCTAGTTTTAGTGTCACCTCGTGACTTGTGGCGTCAAGTGAAAGATTTCACAAGAAACCCTAAAGCTTGACCAGTAAAAACCCCTGAAACACAGCACCCGACATTCTTTAGCTATGACGTGGTGGCGTCGATTGCAAAGCGCCATGGCGTCCTAGGTGGCCTTCCCATGCCATTAGCATGTTTATGCTTGAATGTTTCTTTAGCACGACCCAAGAAGCCCGAATGAAAACAAACTTGGTTGCCAAGTAGACAAGGTTCCTGGTAGATAGAGATATGTATGTCAAAACTATTTCTGGAAACCTGTCAAAAAAGGTCTCATGACTATGCTATATTCTCATGACTTTTTGCGCCGTGCACAGTTTTATGTTGATTCAGTGAAATATTAGGACAAGAGTGTGCAGGGCCTATTTTGAAAGTGTAACAGGATGACAAAAATGACAATTTTAGCCTGTTTGTATATTTCAAGACTTTTTATATATTCATGAAAATAATATAAAAAACGTCTTTAAATTTTGCAAGATTTTTCCATCCATTTGATTGAAACAGAGAAGTGTCATGTACACTATTACGCGGACCATTCCAGATGGCCTTAACTATCTATCTAATCTTAAGTTTATTTGCAAATCACTAAT
Source organism: Streblospio benedicti (assembly GCA_019095985.1). Classification (NCBI taxonomy): domain Eukaryota; kingdom Metazoa; phylum Annelida; class Polychaeta; order Spionida; family Spionidae; genus Streblospio; species Streblospio benedicti. Next base: position 19,815,631 of record CM032663.1, read on the forward strand.
TTTTCACGAAACTCCTACCCCGTGTACACGCAAATTATGCAATCTTAGAATCATCGTGAAGATCTTTTTGAAAAGAGACTCAAAATGTCTCTCACACCTTGTAACCTGGGACTCCAACAAGAGATTGACTATCAAGGTGTTACGGTAAAACTGCTAGACAAATAGGATTATTTGCCCAGATTAAGCAATCTCTGTTGGTCTTCAACTTGTGCGTAAACATAGCATTTGGCAGGACGCCAGACATTGACGCCACATCAACAGCCCTTCCGGGAATTCATGTTAAGTGGCGTCGGTTGGCGTCAGTTGGGGGTCATTGCCAGGTAAAATCGAATGCAAAGCTTCGTTGAAATTTGCTTATCACGCCATAGCCATAGCTCATTAGCGTCGTGGCCCAATACTGCCCCGCCGTGCATGCATAATTCTATTAGGGAAGTTGCGTAATGGCCTTATGTTCACCTAACTTGACTCTTGATTTTGACGCCGGTTGACGCCGGTCTTTGGAATTTGGACGCCATAACCAAGTTTTGGAGATAACTTTCTTTTGTGCAGTTATTTTTTTCCTTTATCTGTCTGAGAATGCAATTAATGTAAGAAGTAAAGTGGATTCTCAGAAAGATGATTCTCTATAATGGTAGTTGTAGTGTTGTAGACATCTTATTTTTTGGTAATGAACCAGGCTTTTGTATGGCGGAAATCAGTATTCAATACACAGAATGTATAAAAAGCATTAGTTCAGCCAAAAAGATGCTCTATTATTTCCATAACCAGTCTAGCCACATTCATTTGTGCAAAATGAAATTTAAAAAAATGTACACATTTCACCGCCTATAGAAGAACATTGAATAATTAGAAAGAGCCTGTGGCTATAAATGTCACGAATGCTTCGAGCACATATAAATAGCAGTTGGCGTCCAAACATGTGATGATAACGTTTTGACGCCGCCGACGCTTCCGACGCCAACGTTGACGCCGCGGGCACTAGTCAAGCCGAAATGACCACTCCTAATTTTGCTTGATTGGGCAGGCAGCCAAGATAGCCAACAAGCACCATCACCACTAAAATCTCTAACGCACACATCGCCTGATAAGTAGTAACCAACGCTGAGTCATCCTTCATTCTAACCTAACACTGACCAGGTCACCGAAGTATCAGACGATGTTATGCAATAACGCCTGGAAAGCGTGGCCTTAGACTGACCTCGTCTTATCAACAGATCGCCTACTGGTCAATATTAGCTGAAACGGCCACGTCCTTAATTATACAGGGAATGGAATGTTGGCTGGTGGCCAGTTTTCTTAGTGATATGTGGCAACAGCACCATGTCATACAAACACCACAGCAGCAGACGAAACACTGGCTTGTGAATATTGCGTCGCTTTTGCGCTTGCGCAAGAATTTTGGCGGGAGTTTTCGCTAGTCACGTGGAGTTGGAAGCGCGCCATCTTTCAAATGGTAGGAGTATAGCTGGTCCAAAATTGCGCCGTAACAAAGTTACATCAGAAGAGAATTGGTTGCAGGCGTTTCTTCTCTGTTACTCATGCCATTTGCTATATGCTATCACATGACATGACGCATGTGATTTGTGGTGGAAATTTTGTTCGATATGAATGATTCACATCCATGGGTACCATTTTATCATGGTTAACCACGTTTGCGTATCCCAACGGATTATGGCAATGGATTTTTTTTACAGTGATTCAAAGTTAACATGGATGATAGACGATAAAAGTCTTTTAGATATTATAATCATGTCCTTTCAAAGCATATAGCAACACAAAATATAACAGAATCTTTGGTTAATATACAATCTTCATATTCTAACAAATGTATTTAAAAAAAGAAAACTCAAGCAGAATCCACTTTTATTTTTGAAATAAGATACACGTTAAACTAAATGGATAAAATGTTATTACTTTCTTACTATACTGGGTGGAAATATCTTTTTTCATGAATATGGTTATCGAGGTGATTTTCTTCCAGAAGAGAGGGATGTGCATGTGTAGTTAGCAAAGAATTACACTTAAAAGAAACAACTAAATTACTTCAATGAGTTATACACGTAAAATGCACACATTTAATATAGTTATTCGGTTTTGAAGAATATGAAATCCGAAATTGCAACAGCATCTAAGAAAGCAGTCGGTAGATATCTCAACGATGCATTACATTAACTATACTGTTCAAGCAGGGCCAAGTCTAATGCAACTATTACATGCATGTATGCTACAAATGCTATATTAATGTTATAATTACATTAAGCTAACAATGAATTGATTTAAAGCTACATAACAAAATTAAGACACCGCATCCTGGGATCGATAGACAGGCCGCAAGTAATCCATGATTGAATAATTTAGTGTTATGAAGTGTTCCTGAACAATATAAAGATATATAGGGCTATTACTAATGAGCAAGCTACTATTTTGTTGGTTATGTGTTAATTAGGTGCAAACCATAGCCTAGAATGGAATCCCTTTCTTTGGATCTACTTGGTGTTAAGTGTATTGTAATAGCTAGATTTGCACACGCTTGGATTGGTACCCCGAAGTATAGGTGTCAATATCTTTGCATTTATAATATGCACAGGAATTCAGCAAACAAACAAACAAACAAACAAACAGACAAACAGACCGACAGACAGACGAATTCACGTTTGTATTTTATGTTTTTAATCAGGTGATGATGAGGTGGGGTGGTCGATTCACGAGGCTCTCCAGCCAGATTTAGCGGCTTCAGAGGAAGTTGGATACTCGTTTATGTGGTGTTTAATTTACTAATCAGCAATTTACCAATAGATATTGAACACAGTAATCACTGGTAATATAGATGTGACGGGTGAAATTATCATTACATGTATTCATTTTGGTTTTCTGTTTTTTTTTGTTTTTTTTTTTTTTTTTTTTTTTTTTGTTGTTGTTGTTGTTCATGTAGGCTATTCTGTTAATAAAATATCTAGTATTCCGTTTATTTCTTACCTCACCAACTAGCTTTGCAGATTCTATAATCATCTGAAAGAACAGCAATCTTCACCAGTGGAGATGTGTTGAAATTTCAAATACTAGTATTACTCATCCAAGCATGAGCAGTGTAACATGAGTGCATGGCTCAGTCGATGCGCAGTTTGTATATTAGTCAATGGGATTAGTAAGACTGGGTGATTGGCAGGGGATGGAGTTGAGTTAACCAACTACAGTAGGCTAATTCGAATGGAATGTTGTAGTTTTTCGTAGTTCATGAGCATGAGTTCCTTTGTAATTTTCACAAATTTTTCTCAACATCGTATTTCAGTGAAAGCCTGAAACAAGCTTTTTTGTTCCTATAACAATTTCATAAAAAGCCATTATCTAAGGAATAATTAAATTTTAGATAAATCAATAGTAATTATTATAATTACCAAAGAAAGCACTAACAAAAGGAACCAAGCGTATGCATTTGCAGTCCAAACAGTATGATTACCAGCAATATTGCAAATGGAATGGTCAAGTTTGAGTTGACCTGACCTTACACACTCACTGATCATCTAATTTGTCGTACATTAGGTTTATTTGATTTAGCAACAAAAGTACTATCAATTGGTCATATTGTCCATTGTAAGAAATCCGGTGAAGCATTCAAAGCAGACGATTCTCATTGAATGGATTTCAAGCAGACTACATTGTATATTGTTCGTTGACCACACAATTCAGGACCTATTGTCTTCTTGTTTTACGTAGGCCTAGCTCACAATTGATGCATTCCTTCCAATATTTGATGAAGTCTGAACCATTTGTATGGTATGGGTCCGGGCAAAGTGTCTGCGTTTGAGGACATGTTTGTAAAAGAATAAGAGCTAAGAAACGCGATACCGGAAGGTTGTCTAGGACAAGCTTGTAGACAGAAGACAAACAAAGATGACCAAACAGACGGAAGCTTGTCAAAACTGAGCTCTACCCTTGGGTCACGTCGGAGTAGGCTCTTAGGTGGCCTATATAAATATGACCTATTTGTGTTATGTAACAGATATAGCGCACGTGGAAGAAATTTTTCTAGAAGTTATTTTTTCGATGTTATAAAGTATCCACAATTTTCATTTTAGCATTTTTTATGATTTTAATCATATCATTAGTTTCAAAGGAGTTAAGTGTAATCTTCCGAAAAAAATGATAATAATTTGCATTGATATCTCACATAAAGCAAATTGCTGTAATTCACACTATAATTATATACAGTTGTATTGGTGAAGCCATAGGAAAACGTAGGTTCCGGTGATAATGCTGATAAGATAAGAAGAGTATATGTTCATACGCAAAAATTACATAAACGAATCTTTCATAATGATTATATGAACTCTTTAACTGAGTTCATTTGCAAGGTAACACGATTTTCTCATTGCAAAAATTATGAGTTTTTAAAATACTAATTTCTTCCAAACTGGAGTTAGCGTTCACATTAAAACTAAACCCAACCTAACAAAAACACAGACATTGGAAATTCAAACATTCATGCATCCCATAGTAAAGTTCCTAAATGGTCATTTTATTGTTATAGTAAAATATTAGAATCATTTCCCAACCAAATTGACGTTGATAATTGTAGTGGCTGCGGGGGTTCCACACTTGCCATTCTAAACGATAGTAAATGTTATCAGGTATTTATCAGTTATATTAATGCAGTGCAACAGACACGATTAAAGACCCAGAGAGCTTCGACACAACTTTTGAAATAATTTTGCTACATCTTGTATATAAGTAATGAAAAACATTTATGAAGGTATTTCTCAACAAAAGTCTTCATATGCAATGTTGCTATTGCAACTATGGTCAGATGTGTTACCATCATATGAACTATTAGAGAATAGGTATGATGAGCTAGCTTCACATAAAAAGACTAATGTCACACGCACATGCGCGTGTATTCACGCACACGCGCCAATGCGGTCAGTCTCCAAAGAACTGAACATATATCTGTTCACAGTGTCGAAAAAAAAAACAATGGAGCAAAAACAATAAAATGCCGTTCCATTAAAGGGTACACAGTGGCCTCATATTGGTTTTACTGTAAATATTCAAGAGTGTCCAGCAAGAGTGCCAAAGGGTCATCAGACAGAATGACCCGTGGTGACCCAGTGTGGGGATAAGCACGCGATTGATAATTGTTTGCACTTCAATAGTCGGATTATAATCCTCCTTGTTTACTTAACCCAAGATACACGTGGAGGAGAACATTGATACTAGCTGGATTTAATTCCAATAACAATGAACGTATTATTTGATTCACTATTTGCTTTACGACATGGACGCTAACTAGCGATGCACGCTACATTTGTAACAACTTGTAGCAATTTTAATCAATGAGGCGTGGGAATTTCGTTCAACGTCGGGGGCTGTTGTCTCTCTCTAGGGCCGTGGGAACCACTGGTTCTATAGCAGCTTGTTTTTATTGATAGAGACTACACCGTTTTCGGACACTGCAACTTTTTTTTACAGGTTTTAGCTTGTTTGTAACTTGTTGTAAACAATCAATGTGCCCCAAAAGCGTTCGGATCAAGGTGACATATCACGCATATGAAAGGGAAACTGCAATAGCAATCATATACATTGTACACTGTATAAATTTGCTTTAGTTCCTGCATTGCATACATGTATATGCTACGATGATCCACTAGTTTACTAGAGAATTACCGCCACGGTAAACACGAAAATACACCTTTTGCTTTCGTATTATCCGTATTTTCTCCAGCATATCTCAAATAAAATGATGATGGCCTTTGCATTGTGTCAGTTTCATTTTTTCATTGCTACTGTTCAATGTTCGTGTACAAAAACAATGTGCGAAGAATTGTATTTTGTGGGCAATTGGGCAGACAATGAATTACATCTATTTTCTGGCTCCAATGGTATATGGCACCTTTAAAGAACACGTTTGTCCCAAAACAGAGGAAGGTCAAGGTTTTAGACACTAGAAGTTGTCATATTGATCATCCAAACATTGCACGTCATCTTCAAACGACATACAGTCCATTCATTGTTGTTCCTTCTACCTAGAGAGCAAACCGGTTACAATTGACCCCATCCTCTCTTTATTGACCATATCCTTTTGTCCACCACTGCCAGGATCATCAGACGAAGAAGTTCAAATAAAAGAAGGAAGGATCAATCTCCTGGGACGGGAAACACTGGACGCCATATTGACAAGTTTTGTTTTTGTAGACCTCAGAACGGTATGTGTATACACGTTTGTATTCATTGAGCGTTTTGTTTTGCAGTCAAGTACATAGGAAGGAAAATGAGATTAGTTAAGGCTATTTGAAAATTGTGGTCTAACACAACAAAAACCAGCCATTTGTTTGAAAATTAGGTTAGACTACTGTTAATTTGCTTGTGAAATTGATTGAATTTTCATTTACCCCAAAAGATTTTGGTAGGGCTATGATTGAATTATTGATGTTTTTATCCCCTACCCCACCCCACAAAATATTGGTACTGCCATGACTTCATGACCTTAGCTCCTACCACTTGAACAACAATCACTTATATTTGCTATTATTTGAATACATATATTTTAAACTATTTATGTTGCTTTTAGGACTTCCAATTTGCAAACACATCGGGTGAGTGAGAGTGTGAGTGTCTGTATAATAGGATGATATTCTTAATTATCTTGCATATATCCATTGACCTTTGTGTGTAAAGAAAAAACAACACATTGATATTGAAGGACTGACTTACATGTACATTCATTGGAATTTATGCGCAACAGTTAGAAATTGACTTTTGACTTTTAGTTTTAGTATGGGCCCAGTCGAATTCAAATGGTCAGTATATGCATACTATTCGCGAAAACCAGGGACGTACGGCCAAGTGTTGGAATAAAAAAAGGTGGAAATCACAACCATGTGGCCAGTGTCTTTGACCATTCCTCCAAATCACAACCTTGTCAAATTGTATTTCGCAATATACCCTCCAAAATATTCCACTATAATGCACTGACAGGACATGTCCGAACTCGCTTTAGCCTTGGCCCAGTCCCCGGGGAGTAAGGCTGAGGTCAGCACGCACGTGGGTCAGGTCCTAAAGTTAGACCAGGGCAAAGTTCAACAAACGAGGAAGGGCACTAGACCAATTTATTAAGACGCTGTAAACGCTGTCCATTATTATCAACTTAATAGCTATCAGGACCATTTACAGACGATTAAGAAATCATCAAGCGACCATGGCTAGTCATTAGCTCGTCTGGCCCAAGCCCACACTTGAGCTGGAAGCCTAAATGCCGGTGATTCGCACCTCTGTCAAGAAGCCGCAAGGTGTTTTGAATCAGTACGCCCCCTTGAGGTATACCCGTTAAGTGTAAGAATTTACAATCATGCAGAGTTGTTTGATTATCATTAGCTCAGTGCGTATATTGAAGTAAGGACACCCAATAACAGCAAAAACTAGGGCCGGGTCCGACCAAACTTTTGAGTTTGCAAAACAAATTGTCACTCCTATGCAATCAAAAGCTTGTGGATAATCAATAAAGCTTTTAATTAGCCCGTTAAAATGTGGGCGTACAATGTATACACGTCCGCCAATGTTTATCTAACATGTTATGCAATTTCATAAATATTTATTTATTCTAACTGGAACCTCTCAGTGATCAATACTTGTTTTGTATACAAAATGATCTGGTTGATAAATAGTCTTTTATGTAATGCGCAACAAACACGACGATCGTTATTAACGAGATCACAATCAATCTATTAGTGTCTGACAGTTCATACATGTGTATATCTTGCTAATTTCTGATGGCTGAGCATTCTTTAAACTCAAGTTAATAACGCGTGACTAGTTATTATATAACAATTAATTAGATTTTATATAATATGATATTGATTACATGTTGAAAAAGTAGCACCAATAGTTCAACGCTCCGTCGGCTACTGCTATATGTACAGGTCCTCAACTTAATTAGTGGTCTGTTTACGACTAGTTCACACTGAGATGAGATATTGGTATGTTTCTCATATATTTATCGGCTAGATTTCAACACAGTTTGTTGTCCAAAAATTGAAACCGATTAATTCACACGACATCCAATAGTCCCTTTTGCATACATTTTAAAAGTAAACTGTTTGAAACGGTTACCACGGGCTACCACTAAAATGCACATCGACAAGACGTACGCGTTCAACTTTAGTATAAAAACTGTACATATTTTTTTCTTCTTATTTCTGATTCTATTCATGCACAGACGGCGCCTGCTTTGAGAGTCTTCCAGGTGTGACAATCACAATGGCATTACAGCTACAATAATAGGTGTTTGTCACCTTTATGACGTGGTATTAAGTTTTCATTGACTGATCGAGCATTCTAGGTGTCATGCTAGAAAGGACGCCAAATCGTAGACGCAAAGTTATTGCGTGCACGACAAGTCACGCGTGAAAATGCTTCTATATGTCCTGTGAGTCAGTGACATGGACAGCTACGAAACTAGCAACATTTGAGCGAATGCATGTCCATATTTGCGGGAATTCATTAAAGAAGAACACGTTATTATCCCCACATGATCAATAATAACTATGTTTGACAGGTAGTTACATGTGCACGTGCACATTTGGCGGGAAGAACATCGTAAACAAAATACAGCTATCACGTGGTCAATAGAGTGTAAACATGAAGTATTTGTGGGCATATGTTTATTGTACACTGAGGCCCGATTGTCAATATTTTGTGAATACCAGTTTTGTCGTTCTTTATTTGAAAAAATAAAATAAAAAATCATCGGGACTCGGCGTAAATCATTGACGAAAATATTTTTACCCCCCCCACCTAATCCCACACACATACTCAATTTCTCTTTCGCCGGACATCTGAATTACCCCCGGCAAAGACCACCCACATTCAATAGAAAAACACGCAAAAGTCCTAATGCAACTCAACTTAAAAGCAAAATGTTATTCCAGCCAAAACTGGAAAAAATACCCCCTCATGGGTCAGCGCGAGTACGCAACACTCATGCTTCTCATCAAGCGCTTCATTGAATCACATTGAATGCCCTTCTGGGTGTTCCCCCCACAACCAAATTCCATTCCTCATGCTTGGTGAACACAAAAAAGGAGCGGATTGGTAGAACTGGTAGCACACATCTTCTTGGAGCACCCACTCACCTCCCTTGCCTGCACAGGATGGGGACATTGTTTTAGGTCTGGCTGTCTGGGCAAAGACGCAAAGACTGTATTAGCCCCTGTAAAGGAGTACAGAGATGAAGAGGGGAAAAAATGGAATTCGCCCTTGCCCTGCCAAATCAAGCGAATGTGCCCCGGGTTCGCGACGACGAGTTCATTAGCGTTTTTGGCCAAGTTATTGACACAGTAGTTTTTTGGCTTATTTGGTTGGTTGGTTGAGCACAATGATCGAGAGTCAGCCAGTGCTGGGGAGATCAAGCATGAAATTAGCCTTGGATTAAAAAATCTGATCATTTGATCTGATAGCTTTTTTATTGCAGGTTCAGGGGGTTGATTGATGACTACACAGAGGTCTTATACCTTGTAGTAGCGAGCAACAAGTGGACGACGGGGGATCTCGTCACAGGCGTAAGAAGATCTTCAAAAGACGCCGATGAAGAGCTTTTGAATGATACCAAATATATTATAGATATCTCTAATGATAGTAAGAGGTATTTGATCAGGACACTTGAAGGGCGGTACATTATTAGTGATAGTGATTTGAAGTAATGTTCAATCAATGCTACTGTGTTCATTTTATGATAGCAACATCATGCCCGACTATAGCATTTTGTGTGTGTGAGTGTAACCTACAGGTAGATAATTCTTCCTTATTCACTTGATCTGCTCCGTGACCTAGAGTGAATCACGATGGTAAGGGAAGTCAATGTTAAGACACTTTGATATATAAGATTTAATGTGTATTATCAAATTGAGGTCAGTGTAACGCCATTCGATATTTTTTATCGGAGATGCTCTGCATTTGTTCCATGAATCAGGGTGGTAACAGCAGTTGCTCGCGTTATATTTAGACATCTGAGAGGTAATTAGCCTAAATAAAAATCTATAGAGCTGCCCACGTGCTACAGATTCAAAGAATGTAATGATTTTCAATATCTGTGTACCTTAATCATACTTTTTTTAATTGCACATCGATATGTCTAGGATTATTGAAAAGAGCATTGCACGTGAGTTTACAGCCACCCACGCTAAGTTTTACAACCCTACGTAAACGCATGAGTGTTTTTAAAAAAATGTGTGTGTGTGTGTGCGTGCGCTCGCGCGTGTATGTGTCTGTATATTGCGCGCGCGTGTGTGTCTGTGTGTCCGTGTCTCTGTCTGTGTTTTAATTCCAGGTTAATGTGAGGGCAGTGGAATGTATAGATTTTTCTTCACCAATTAGTAAAATCAAATTAATTCTACGGACAACGCAAGCAAATAGCAAGTTTAGAAGTGTACATGTAAAACAAAAAACTACACAGATTTGCTAGTAGCAGATCGCAAGTTATCGTCTCACATCTGTCAAGCTGGGTACAAATGGGTTCAACTGTATCTGCAACTGTATATGTATAAAACCTCTGTTTTCCTCCAATGAAAATGCCCTGCCCCCTTTAATTTGCGCCCATTGCATACGAGCTCGACGCAAGCGGGTTTAACTGAATGGATCGCAGAAGTGTTCCCCGCACAGACATATCAACATTGTTGCCAGTCGCATTCTTGATGGGGTGGCTTGATAGGACGCCAGGCGTTATTTCATCTTAATTTATCAATCTAGAGTGTTTGTCCACTGGGGTCATAGGTAGTCTTAAGCTTTTCACTTTCATGGCCAACATTGGGATGGGCTGTAATCAAATAGCATGCTAACGGTCCGTGATCAGGAATGCAGTGGGACCTTTCTATGATCAGAAATGATTATTGTCTTGCAAATCCAGATGTTTAATATACAAAGGTGTTTTAGATGTACAGACCAGGTGTACACAATATATTATTGTGGTGTAAATGGTAAAGAAATAATGAAAAGTGTCCACGTTATAAGACACATGTCCAGTACCTGACGGTGACCATATTAACAGGTTGTACTGTAGGGAACATTTAAGTATTCAGAATACATTAATACTACACCATGCAAATGAGAATGTCTCGTACAAGCATTCTCCACATTTCTAGCAAACCTATACCCTTTTTCAAAATAGTAAAGGTAAATAAAATATTGGTATCAAATATCAATAATGACGTTTTGGAATATTTTGTTTTTAGCTATTCCTGTTACAATTATGGCTGTGAATATTTCTTAAAGTGAAGTGAAATGTGTTTTATACTTGCCCATTCTGTGTAGGTTATCACACGCGCACTTACGCGCTTATGTACCCTCACTTATTTTCATTGAGGTTTTAATAGCTTAAAATTGAATAAACCTGGATTTTGTTTGTAATTTATGTTTTTGGAGTTCTGGAACACATACACCATTGGGTCAGATTCCCCCATGAAAGCATTAAGATGACTAAACTATTTGGTGAAACACGTATAAAAAGGAACAATTTGTCAAAATTACGCAGTTATTTTCACAATGCTTCATAGCGTAGACAAGTTCCTCGACTTTTACCATTTTTTCGTAGGTAATAACCCATTTTTGTCATATTTACAATGTCTAAAACCACACATGTAATTGCCATAGGAAGAAAATGTACACCCTAGATGCAAGTTACATGCAATTATGACTTGGACATTGGTAGCAGACATATTTTTTTCTAATCACTTTGCTTCACAAAACGCATTGTTGTCTGTAAAAAAGGAAAAAAATCATCATGCCTAAAGCCACGTGGCCACCCGAATGCTTTTTACGAATCATAACAAATCACTATGTTATGTATTCCAGGCATAAAACATACACTTATGACTTATGCACAGATAATTTGACAAATAGTTGGCTCCGTTTCGGAAGTTACTACATCGTGCATATGCCCCCAAGGCCCCCTTATTTTACACACCCAAACAAACTGCGCATTTTCGTCTGCCACAAGTTTTGTTTGGGTGTTGTCAGTTAAATCACCAGTCATAATGACAGCATGTCGATGACACCGTTGCGTTGTTCTACCGTTTATGATGTATAACTATCATGTAACCCAAGTGTCAACGTTCTGCCAAATAACTACGCAAGAGGTACTAGCTGGAACTATTTTTCTCTTTATTTGCAACGTTGTATGTTATATAAGTGATTGATTGACAGCAATGCTGAATGTTTATGGGCACGTTGCCTGTATTTTTCCGCATTCATTTTTCTATTTATGCATGCATTACGTTATCAATTATGGTTGTTCACAATAGCCATAAGAAAAGAAATAATTCTAATTAGTGTAGCTTATATAGTATCGCAGAACAAAACATATATTCTTAAATTGTAGATGCACGTAGATTGTAAATATATAGTATGATACTTTAAAAAGAACGATTTTTTTAAAAAAGGAAAAGAAAAAAAAGAGAGAATAATATTTCTAAAATCAAACTTCTACAAATGAAATTCAAACATTGATGTCGAATTATAAATTATATACCACATTGACAAAGTGCCCAAAACCTAGATCTACAGTCAACCCTAGACACAGTTACCGTTTAATGACTTTTTAGTTGAAAAAAGAGAGAAAGCAAACATATCTATTTAGTAGCTACTCATGATTTTGATTGCGTATCATGTTACACATCATTTATGACGCCAATCAACACGAAATTACAGGTTAGGCGACAAAAACAAAGAGTAACGTCAATTTTGTCATCATCGTGATATTTAGACTCCATAACATGCCAAACGCTATCAAAGGCGTTTGGCTAGTCTATGATATTTTGCGTCTGGCCTGTTAATTGGGCGTGTAGCATATGCTGCAGTCTTTGTGCTGGCGGATTAGATGTTGTCATATGATGAACTATTATTATTAACCACAAGGTTAGCATACAGACTCTTGTATATGATAAAAAGGTTTCACTTGAGCGACTGAATTTAAGATTCTTGTGTATTTTTAAAGAAATTTTGTCCATATGAATTAATACATTTGTACATGTAACTGAGTCAAAAGGTCAAAAGTAAGTCAATTAAACTGCTGTGGTTTAACAGCAGTGGCAGATCGAGGATTTATAGTCTATTTATCAGAACAGGAAGCTCTCGAGGAAGCTCCTGTAGCAAACACCAAAAATCCAGCTGGTTAGGACCTGGTCAAATTGATGAAATATTTGGGCAGAATCAGATGTGAGCCCAGTAATAGTAATTATTAAGTTGACTGTGAATATTAAGATCTAGATGATTCATGCTAAAAGTGCGTTTCTGCTTTTTTCACAGCTGCAGGCTCTAATATATGATACAAACTTGTCGAAGAAAAAACACACCTGGCCACACCCTTTTTTTTAACTTCATCTATGTCATTACAGTCAATGCAATACAGTGGCAGATCCAGGTTTTCAGAAAGTGTGTGTGTTGTGTGTGTGTGTGTGTGTGTGTGTGTGTGTGTGTGTGTGTGTGTGTGTGTGTGTGTGTGTGTGTGTGTGTGTGTGTGTGTGTGTGTGTGTGTGTGTGTGTGTGTGTGTGTGTGTGTGTGTGTGTGTGTGTGTGTGTGTGTGTGTGTGTGTATGTCAGGGGTAGGGGAGGGGTCCGCACTGGAGGGATTTCAAGGATTTCGTACGCTTGATCGATGGCGGAAATGCCAAAAACTCTATGAAAATGAAGTATTTTGGTCGTAAAAGGTGCGGGGGGGGGGCGCCCCTGGATCTGCCTATGTAATAACACCGCAAGTCCACGATTCGCAAAACCACCAGATGAAGTTTGACCTTCAGCCAAGACATGTCACGATGATATGATTATTCCGGATACAAAAGTAGTAGCATTAATATGCTGAATACAAAATGACCCATTGTTGTTATCATAACCACTTCATCTAACCCCCGCAAAGCACAAAGATATCCGTTATGTCCACAGTGATAAAGTTTTACACCCAGGGACAACATTTTTAGACCAAATTAAGGAGTGTTGGATCCATGATAAACCATCCTTGATTTTTAAGAGATACAGTAGAGCATTACTCTCTATCAAGACCATTCAGGGGACAGTCTGCGCAAAATTGCCTTATTATATAGGTGGTCTCTATAGAGGGGTGGTTTTAATAGGAGGGACAAGTGTAGAAACTGTTTATAAAGACCACCTCGAGGACTTGACCATCTGGACACATGAGCGATAGCTAAAGTGTCTGGTATGTAGACTATGTACAGTAAAATACTTTAATAAGGGACACTTCACTGATAGGGCCACCTCACATTTAGGAAGTTTCTTTTGTTGGCTATGCATGTGTGCAGAACCCACAACTGGGTTTCTGATAAATGGCTACTAAAATGTTCGATAAATGTGGACACCTCCTAATGGGACACTTTCATACCACCGCCTACTTTTTAGGTTTTAGTGAATCTATGATAATATTGAGAACATGTCCATGGAAAGTGATCGTTGGTGTCACCATTTATTATTGGTTGAAAGTGTATCAGCCAAGGGGTGTTCGTTCCATTTAAAGAGATAGGCTTTGACCCTGGACGTACAGTCAAGTGTATTATACAAACTATGGCGTAATTGACAAGTCCAATATTAAATACAGTCATGTTTTTGGCTGTTGGATATCCAGAAAGATTGATAGAGATAGATTAAGACATAGATGAAGACCAAGTTGAAATTATCAGAACTTTTGATATAGAGAGAATACAGCAATACCTGTAGCCAATAACCTCTTGTAAATTGTAGAGTATTATTTTTTTTAATTTTAATTTATTTTTATTTTTGGGTGGGTGGGTGAGGTGGGGGTGGAGGGGGGATATAAGATAAGTGTCACATTTTCTTATTATGGTAAACTAGCAACCAAGATAAAAATGAAAGCAATTGTTGCAAACTTTAATGAATATAAACTTGTCTACTGTATATAGATTACATACCAACTTTCTTCCTTGCATTATGATTTATATTTGAAATAGGGAAGTTTAATCGTGATGTATAATTCCATGCATATTTTACTCAGATATATTTTATCATTGTTTCATTTGTAGGTAATATTTTTTATATAGTTTTTTGTTTAAATTACCGCAATTGAACTCTACCTTCACGTCAAATTCATCTGTTCACCTGACCGTATTACAATACAAAGTGATTACAATAAAAATGCAATCTAGAAGAAAGCAAAACCACACAATGTTTTTTATAAACTTTTCAGTAGTATCAACCAGTGCTAGGTGAATATCCACCCATAGAAAATATACAATCACCATCTCAATACCTTGATACATAGAACAATGGCCTTGATGTATAGTTTTGCAAGCTGATAATTTGTTGAGTGTTTTACTTAATTATGCGTGTGGCTTATTTTTGTTTGTAAACTGTATTTTCTCTTGAACTAACTAGGAAAGTCTTTCACCCAGGAGCTGATATCATTCCACAGATATCAGAAAATCTGTCAGAGATTGCTTATCTTCTTTTGTATTTTTCGAAGTCTATACAATCCAGATGCACGTTGATACACAATCTCCCATGGAATGATGAACCCTGGAGTGAATTCGAAGGAAATCTCAAATTCACATCTTTTGGTTTGTTTTGGTTCAAGGATACCATGACCATTTGTTTGTCAACAGATAATACACATACAGTTTCCTTGTAAAGTCGAACAGGACATTACGAAGAAATACAAAACCTAGATGTACGCAGAAAAGACGAAACAAAATACTTGAAAGGCGCAGATTAAAATTATAAGGAAGAAAAAGATGGCCCCACGTTTCAGTCTGATTTTGTGTGATGTCTCTTCCTGACTGGACTATGTTTTCTAATGCGATTTGGAGTAAACATTATAGATTCCTTGGATGATGTAGTTTAGTGATCAGATATAAATAAACATATATAATCATTGAAAATACAGCTGGGGTCTAGTATATAAAGTACCACTCTTGAAATCATGTGGCTGACCTGAAGAATAAGAATTCAATTCATGTACCACCAGTTTCAGTGAACTTTGGTGTTTTTTCACATTTTAAAACAAACCTTATTCACATGTGCTAGACTCTAGATTCTGAACACGTAGGTCAAAACTGGGCCCCTGAACAGCTAGCACCAACCTACAGCATACCACCGCCATCTTAATTATTTGATTGGAAAACACAAAGTCAAGGTTAAACATGAAAGCATCTTATCGCAAATGTAGATGTTTCTACGGACATTGTGGCGGTCTGTGCCCGTATTTTTTTTGTTTAAAACATGGGAATCTGGATCAATATCTGGGCCAGACCACGTCCCGTATCTGGATCGCTGACCTTTGATCTACCTTTTGGTGAAATAGCCAGATGCCATATGCATATGCCATATGCATGATTAAGAAATGCCAGTGTTTTGTGATGATCAATTATGATTAATATGATGTGTTGTTTTTGCTTTCAATGTACATTATCATTCCAACAATTTTAATACCACATTAATAAAATGTTATCTAAAAAGCTTAATATTTAAGTTATACTCTGTAAGTTCCGTGTGGATTTATTTTTTCCTGGTACCTAGCATTCATTGGTAGATCTAGGATTTTCCAGAGCAGGGCTAGCACACTAAAACCTAATGAGTCCAGAACATTGTCAGAATTTAGCCGGTAGGTGACCTCCTGTGTCTGACTCTGCCTAGCACAAACGCATACGACAAATTTAATTAAAAAGTTAAAAAATGTAATGGAAAATGTCCGTTGTAATTAACTTGACAGATATTTTGCCACAATCACTACGTCATATTGATATGAAGATGAGAATCACCTTCTGTGGAAGGTCTGGTTCATCTGCATGTTCATGAACACCTGATTATTAAGAATGACTTCAGATGCTTTGGACATGGGAGCATGCCAAGGTAATTAATAATTGTTGCAGGAAAGGTTAATTAACCTTGTGGTACTTTATACGTGCCCGTCGAATAACCGGTTGGTTGTATGTAAAACTAATCTGCATTATGTATTGTGAGTGAGTGAGTCAGTGCGTGAGTGAGTGAGTAAAAGTAGAGTCAATAGGACAGGGCAACGCAAAATGCAATGCAGTATAGCAATTATTGTTCTATCTAGAGCTCAGAGTGATGTCATGAATTTTAGCGTTCCCATCATGATTTTATTTTTGATACTTTCCTAAAAATGAGTTGTTACATTAGTAAATACACTTGCTAGCTCACATTAAATCATTTATCGCCAAGTTTGATACTAGTGGAACATATATAGATGTACATAATACTACATATGTATCCCAACATTGCTTCTTCATTCCCAAAATTGTATTCAAATCGTATGCAAATACAGGTTGTACATGTTGAAAGTTCACCTTTCTATTGATGAAATTTTTTCCCCCTATCAAAAACAGTTAAGGGATCTTCTCATGTTTTTAGATGAACGTTCCCATTGTGTATTTTTTATACATGCATTGTACCAATTATAACAAGAATTATAAAACATGTACAATAAAAATGAATTAACAGTTTATTACAAGCGTAATGTGTGGTTTAAAACATACAATTTCAATAAAACCTTATTCCTACAATAGTAAGTAGACCATTGCAGAGTTAAATAATAGTTAATTGAGACTTCGTACATGATCTAAAATATGTTAATCAGTATCATTCGTGAATTGTATTCAAGAGTTATATACATTATTCAGGAATATATTTCTTTAGCACACGCGCTCTTAATCAAAACGCGTCACGAGTTGAATGAAGTTAATTCATAGTCGGACAGTCACGAATATTCATACCCGATTTATGTTTTTACTTTTCTAATAGTTCCGAAATTGCATGGCAAGAAAGATGACTCTATATTCTAATATCACAGCTGTAGTAAGACGCTGTGCCAATTAACAATTTCTTGAACACACACTTACGACTGATTCGACGTCATTAGTCAGGACTGTCTGACCCATTCTTATTAATCGCTGGCCATGTGCTAGGCTTCTCACGTGTGTGGCCTTTGGAGTTTTTTTTTCTCTTAACAACTTTTTTCTGGTCTTGTACATTGCTACATGCAGCGTGTGTGGAACATTGTAACATTGATTGTAGTTCTAAAACCTGATAGGAACTCGACTAAACGTTGTAACGGGAGCGTAAGTCTTTCTAATAGACACGTACCAGGTACTTTGATGGGTGCATGCGAATCAAATCCGTACTAATAGACATGTGCAGTTTGCTACTGTGGTGAAGATTTTGTAGAACATGGTGAATGTGTTTTACTGTTAAAGCATTGTGATGTTAACTGTGTAGTTTGTGTGGAATTTAAATTTTGATTGGATTGACAGACATGCAGTCGCATTTTCCTTGGGTTAGCTATAGGGTCAGACAGGCCCGAACATTGAAGCCGAATCAGCCGTTCTATTGAAGCCATTGTAACTTGATTTACACTGACTCATCTCGGAAAGAGAAAGTCGATTATTTTCCATGACATATATCTTATAGCACAGCCCTAATTAGAAGTTGGGTATGCCCATTCGTGGCGCAAGACTTGGGTTTGAATTACAGGGGCCACTCAGGGGATGCCATTCTTCCATCTTAGTGGAATAGCCCTTTTGAAATTCCCATGGTAAATAAACCCCGATGAAGTCTATTTGTAACTGAAAGGTCTGCACACCGCATGGGCTAATTGGTAATTCCTAGAGTACAATTACATCTGTGTAATTCTGAGGCTAAATGAACAGAATCTGATGTGATGTGATCGTAAAGCGGGATGTATTTACCTGTCGAAGGACAATTTCTGGTTAGCATGTTACATGTTGGTCTCTTAAGACCAGCCAGGGGACTGGCTACAAGTTTTCTGAATACCAAGGTTGCTTCCGTACGGAGGTTCATCCAGGTCTCTTTGTGGCAACTTGGGACAACGAAGAGGTAATCACAATATATAGAGGTGGTCTTGATATGTGTTAATACTGTAACAGGTGACCAAAGATATGGCAGTGGTCTACTTAGCTAGGGTGGTTGACCTATTTGTTAGTCCAGTGACTGCAACACCAGACTCTATTTTCCTCTTGGCAATATCTAAACTCTTAGAAAGAGCTGTTCAAAGTATTACTTATATGTATTTGAAGTAATGAGCACACATTTTAATATTATAAATTATTTGTATAAAAAGGTAAAACAAAAATAATTCTACGGAGGAGAATTTACCCGAACATTTCAAATCCACTCGAATTCCAGATGGACTTCAGGGAGCACTTGGAAGAATTGCGCTCTAACGTCAGGAATCTACTAATGATTTTGATTAAGTCTGCATTATTGTCTGTACCCGCCTTAGTATAACAATTAAAAAGACTATAATATTAACCTTCGATATTTATGTAAGAGTAAGAGTTTCACACCTTCCCCCTTCACTATTGAAAAACAGTTTCCGATGATGGTTCTTAATAATTTTGATGAAGATATTCAGAAAATGGTAACAAAAAGATAACAATGCTGCAGAACAAGTCATTTCTACCATCTGAAACAAACCTTTTACACTTACAGTGTATTTAATTGTCATTGTTAATGTCAATTATATATTGCTATAAACATTCATACAAATGTTGTTTATCTATTTTGGAGACGCCTATATTAAATACATCTAAGGCCCGAAATTTTAAAAGGGGCTATAAAGACAGGTAGAGAGAACAAATAATAGAAGTTTAGACTGCATTATCCAGTTGGGACACCTCATAAATATGCATGTGCATTGTATGTATAATAAATCTTTTTATCAGCGAATTACTTTAGTGGTGTGGTCTATTTTCAGTATAAATGATTACTAGGTGGAGTGAAAGTTCTATTTTCATGCTTCCATTAACCTTGTCTTTAATTTACTCTTAGTTATTTAAAGTCTATTGAAAATTATCAAATTTCATTAGTAAAAAATCATTTCTGTATTAAAGCTTTGGAGACACTAATCATACATCATTATAGCTTAAGATTGTGTACTAGGCTCATTCATAGGAAATTCAGGTTCAATTTATGAAATATATCAATATTACGATACAATAACGACAAAGCTATAATATACTTTTAAAATGGTAAAATGATAGGCTTACATATCATACATATTTGTCATCCTGTCTATCTATGCTTGTGACTTAAATAACACAGTGTAACAACATGCAATAGCCATATTTACAGTGAAATATTTAGTCATGATAACAATGTGATTATTGCTATTTCTAGTAACACACAATGGGACTGTAGTGATTCATGGACCGCAAAATACATATTTTGCATAATTTATGACATTATCTGGTCTAAACTACTACAATGTACATTTATATAATTCGTTGTTTACTTTAATTCCTTGGATCATCACAATGAATAAATAGTACTGGTATGCACGGCCCAGTTTAAGTTCTGGTTTTGTCCATCATGCCTAAAGTTTACAAAATTTTAAACAATATACACATACATAGCATTATTTATAAGAATGCAAGGAAAGCTTTAAAAAATCTAATCTTTCTAATCAATAGAGTTGGTAATAAGAGTACAATTAAAACTTTAAATAATCTTAGTGTAAATAAATTTATAAGCAAGAGTACATGGACATCCCTACTATATAAAAAAAACTCCAATAAAGACCAATACTATAAATAGACCACCTTTATAAGAAGACCATTTTTCTTGGTTGAGAGTCTTCATAGAGAGACTAATACTCTATGTAAAGACCACCTGTCTATTTAAACCATTTTTAGCCAAGTCCACTGTACGATCTTGATATAAAGGTTCTACTGTATGTGGCATTGAGCATTCTATTAGTGGTTGTGATATATTAGAGTAACGAGCAGTTATATTATGTTCATAAAATGAATATGATACAAGTTAAGACGCGCCACATCTGTAGACTGGCCTATTCAAATTTTGTCCCAAGGTACTCAACTTTTATATGACATTACTCAAAAGGCTTTTAATAAGTTTTGAATAGCAAAATACTTAACGATTGAATGAACGACAGTTCGTCAATGTATGCTTAAAAACAAGATGAGTATACGAAAATTATTTGTAAACAACATACTTATACGTAATAGAACTACACAATAAACGCATATCATAACATATTCTTTGCTCTCATATCCAGTGAAAAGGACGTCATCTTACTGATTCAATGGAAACACTACGTTAAAAACGTCAAAGTTGACAAATTGTCAATACTGCAATCATATTTTGAATCAGTTTATCAAGTGAGCGAAAAACACACTCAAGTTAAATGGACATGTTTTGCAAAACACCTGTTAAGTGGACATAAAAATTCTGAGACATGTAACGATTTTACTATTGAAGAGTTTGGTGATGAAAAACTTGTTTACATACATGTAGTTTTAATAGTATGACCGCGGCATACATTAATTAGGATCCGGTGTGTTCTTGTCGAGTCTGGTAAAAAAAGGATGTTAATAGAGAGTTATATTTTGGTATATTTATAGATTATGTTCCCAATTAAGTGCAGTATGTCTTATGTGGACCTCTTTCAAGAAATCCAGAATCAGACTCAAAATAAGTATAATATATTTTGTATTTTGTTTATGTCTGCTTAACCATGTTAAATGTTGTCATCATGCACGATGATATGCATCGTCGGTTTACAGGTATCTCTTTTACACTGCACATAATATTCATTGTTTTAATATATACTGAGTATATAACCATGATGCATGACGATTGATCCTATGAGAAAGGGTGAAAACTGTTCATGTATGATCTTCAAGAACAGATCCAACTATTAAAAGATGAAAGTGTGAACAGGTGAAGTAAAATTTGAATTCTTTTTGTTATTTATCTCTTTCCCCCTACTTTGTAGCTTGCCAAGTAAAATGAAAAATTAGTTCCTAAATTATCATGAGTTATATATATTACGCTTCTAAGGTTTAAAATTTGTAATTTAGGACATCAGTTTTTCATTTTATTTGGCAAGCTACAATGGGAAATAAAATATTGATAACAAAATCCACCAATAAACTTTGTCTATAACAGCGATTCTACTAATAACATTTATCCCAAGCATACTATTGTAATCAAGTAAATTGTAGATGTAATATAATTTTCAACTGTTTTAATTTTTATTTGATCAATTACTTTATACATAGATGCATGTGAAATATAATTGGTAGATCCATGATTTCATGTAAAGCGGAGGAAGCATGCATGTCCAAATATGCATAATGAACGAATTCTGCACAACTATGTTGGTCAGAGACCTCGTAAATATGATGAAAAATATGGCATCAATAGGCACTGTGTTAAGCGTAGGTCTCTAGTAAATTAACAGTAAAATTCAGACCACGAGGAAATGGCCACAACATGTCCCAGTAGAGAAGTCTCCTTGTCTCCTTTGGGAGGTTTGAATTGGTCTCTTCTTTTACGGGTTGAAACTGGTAAAAAGATTTAATCCTTGAAATAGTCTCTTTATAGAGGTGGTACCAATGGCTTCAACACATTTATGGATAATTGACAATTATTTTATATTAATAAATTTGAAGTAATAAATAACAGACCCACCATTGTCATACAAAATTTGTTGCCATACACTTGTGTATTGGCTACAAAGAAAAAAAGGTCTTATCATAGACGTGGTCCCTCGTCTGAATACGATTTTCATTGGAGGGTTTACTTCTATATCACATGTGATACAGTGGCACAGTTGTAGAAAATTTGTGCACACCCTAGCTGTAACGTCTGGCGCGTTGCTGCTTCATTGGTCTCATTCTTTCAGATGACAGAGGAGAGAGGAAAAAAAGCTCTATAAACAATCGAGAAACTTCAAAAGCAATTTCATTCACTACAGTTTAATGCATGTGCCATTGATTTCAGCAATCAAATCGTTACACACGGCGACAAGTGTCAGTGGCAGCCTGTTATGTATAGTGTTGTTTACTTACTTGTGTGGTCGACTTCACATTGTAATATGTCTGACTTTTTTTGGTGTGGGGGTGAAGGTCATCATTCTCATGAAGACAGTGAAGCGACTTTGTATGAAATTTTGGTGTACATAGCCATCACGTTTGTACAATATAACCTCATTCATATAGGTATAACATTGGCAGGTTTTTGGGAAAGGAGTAGGGGGTTCGATCTTTTGCAAGCAATGAATTTCAGCGGCTTGAAAGTTCCTGGTGATGCCAAAACCATTTGAAAATATTAAAAAATGAGTGTAGGTGGGGCTATGCACTCTCTGAGCTGGCTCTCTGCCAGTGTACATGCAAATAGAGTATAACTTCCATTATTCAGACTGTTTAAGGTTAAAACTCACAATCATCAGTCTTATGTGTAGTCGCATCACTCTAATGGAAAATATCATATTTGCTGCACTAATACAATAAAGACCCATTTAAAGATCACCTTCAGGACTTCGGAAATGATGTTGATTTGGGACACTTACCATTTTAATCTATGGTAACATATGTATATTTTTCATGAGCGATTATTGTAATCATCCGTTTATATATGATAGTGATTATTACGATGAGCCAGTATATAATAATATAGTTCATAAGGTAAACATGTTCCTGATCCTGTTTCTGAAATCAGGATGCCGGATGAAAAATCCAAATTTTCCAGAAGAAGCAGGAAGAGGATGACTAGGAAAGCTGACAATACGTGGAACCACAACATCCTAGTTTGATTGCGGAAGTTCAATTTGTTTAACCTTATTTTAATTTAGAATGGAGGGTAATAGTATACGTCGCACACAACCAATTTCACTCTAGCTTATATACCTCCATGAAAACCATGACGGTCCAGATTAGATTTAACCAACATCACACTGCTCACTTCCAACTTAACACTTTATTGCATATTTCCCACTATTCAGTTTATTCTAAAGAAACGTTCCCACGTCACAGTTAATCGTCACGACATTTCCCACTCCATACTTAAAGGACCCCAGCACCCACAACATTAATAAATTGACCAGATATCTAACGTGACCAGCACAGCAGTGCAGTCGAACCTTCAATGAGGACCACTTCTATAAGAAAAAAGTCACTTTTACAATATAATCATTTATCATTCTCCCAAACTCTCGAAAGACGACTACTAGGAACCTGTCCATTGAGACCATGTAATGATAGTCCCTCGTGTGATATCTTACAATAGACATGTGGTTGCAATGTACAGTACATTGTACCGAATAATGTCTTACTCCCACGTGTAATTGCATGATTATTAATTTAACGTCTATATTGCAACTAATTGACTCTTCATCATTGAATAGTAGTGGAGGAAATGTAATGTCTTTCTCAATGACACTGTACAAGATGACAAGGCTATAGCTCTTGATAACAAAGGTGAGAGGATGTATATTGGCAATTATCTCCTTCACAGAGTGGGCGAGTTACCTGTATAGAAACCACAAGGTCGCTAAGCTAGTGCATCCGTTTAACGTAGCGATGCTACTTACAATGGTAGAACCTTTACATATTTACCACCCGGAGACTGGCTTCAAGTGGCTCCCATAGAGAGGTGGTGTCCTCATACAGGTTCTTTTAATGAACGCATTGGCCTGTAAAAAAGAGTCTCATTATAAAGATGGCCTTAAGCTGGAGGTTTTACTGTAATAATAAATCTATCCTTCCATTGTCAGAGTCAGTTGTCAAAGGGAGTTAATAAGACCTATTATGGCTATTATCATCTACAAACTTGACCACTCTTTCCATTGTAAAATTCGTCACTGGGAGGGTGGTAATGTAGGCCTATTCCAATTGTTCTCAATAGGTCACGTATTCTGAATGAGAATATGACATTTTTGTCACAATACAGCCGTGACGATATACGAAAGTGAAATATTCATGAATGTCAAAGACGTGGATAATGCAAAAAGTGGGACAAATCAATGGAAAATTTGTTTCATTGTTCTGAAGAAGAGCTTACAATCTAATGAATATTTCATCGTGTAGTTGTAGAGCATATTAGATTAGGTTCTGATTTAGTCATTCTTAGAATTTTAGAGACCTGTTTAAACATGTTTGATGCAATGATATAGGGCATAAATTTAGTTCAAATGTTAAGAAATATAAGTTTTTGTTTGTTTATGAAAGGAGACTATATTTGGTATTAACTTCCAAATTCCCCCGCCACCCCACCCCACCCCAAAAAAAAGTGGGGGGGAGAAAAACACAAAGACAAAACACATATATATTAAAGCAATCGTTGATATTACTCACATCCACACACACAGACCCTCCCCACAAAAAACAAAAGCAATAAATCATATTCCACTTCATTCTACTCATCGTTTTGAAGTCGTAATTGTGCCATATTAGATGCAGTTTGTATGATCTTTTAAACCGTGTTTCATGCAGAATTTACAAATCTAAGGCATTTATAGACAGAGTAGATATTCCCATATGGATCGTCTCCATGAAGAGACCACCTCTTTACTAAGACCATTTCGTACAACCTCAAATGTTCATTAAAAGAAATCGCAAATCTTCATAAAGAGATTAACGGATTAGAGTAGGTGCCTCCGTAGCCATGTGAATCATTGTCTCTGATCACACGTATGACGTGCTCGACCTCAAACCACCAGATTTACATTCTAACTAGTCCACACACTATTAAAAGAGAGGCAAAGGTTCTCATGCGGAAATAACACGGCATCGGCCAAAGCATTAGTATCATTGGTTGTACACTTCTAAACACGTCTTTTGATAATTTTGGCCTTTTTTTCACCATATAGTGTACTATCATATTAGAAGTTATGTCCACACACACACTGATTCTGGTGCCTGTGGTCATATGACCAAAGGCTTTCACTGCTCTCATTCGAGTTTTAATGTAGAACTATAAGCTTTAGAAAATTAATGAGATGCATATACGGACATACATATAATACAGCCAGCGCCTTTTCCCGGAAGTCGTTGCCGAAGGTAGCCAGTTCTACGTAAATCATCACTACAAATTGGCAGCTAGTACTTAAGTTGTACATCCCACAATTGGTCAGCTACTTCGCAGAACACACACGTTGTTTAAATTTCAAGAAGTTTGAATACGATCTATGTACATCAATGGTGTTTGACATATTCCGAATAAACTATCAAAGACAGACGAACGGGGGCAGATAGAAATCATTCTGTGAAGTGAGATCAGAAGTACACTCCACGGAAAAATTACAGCTTTTATATAGTTCATACTTTTATGATATCGCACAGAGGACATAGGTCTGTGATGACAGTGCGTGTAGGTGACGCACTCTAGCGAACCCAGACATATGGTCTTGTGAAACTTTCCTTTTACGCAGATCATTTCATTCATAATTTTCATAAACTTTTTTTTTGAATTGTTGAACAACTTACGGACATGAGAAAATAATTCTTTCGGTGCAGAACAATTGGTGCGGAAAATATGGTATTCATGGTTTTCTATTGTCAATTGTTGAGTTTTCATTCCGATTGTTTTTTTTACCCCTCGAGATTTCAAAGATGTGATTTCCAAGAACAAGAAATTTACGTATCAGATTAAAAAGACAACAAAACGTGCTTGATAAAATGTATTTAATATTGTCTGTGATTTTCTTTGCTAATAGTAGTGTGATTCTTCTCATGTGATACAGATGGACTTAGTGTGTTCAACAACAATAGCCCCCATGTGATTACAAAGATTTACCTATAAAGACGCCGTTTTCAGTTTTCAATTATCTATGATTTATATGAAAAGCACATTTTCCCCATTGACACAACACTAAATGGGAACGTTCACAATTGACGTCAACCACATTTTGGCACTTTCTGAAGCTTTCGTCAACTTCATGACCACCCCCCCCCCCCGTTAGCTAACTTTACTATAAAAGTTAAGATACATATTTAAGTTAAATCAATGTACGAGGTTAGTGTCAACTTGCAACTTTTGGTGTAGACCCCCCCCCCGTCAACTTTCGTCAACTATAGCTCACCCACCCTCCTTCAGGGTTGACGTCAATTGTGAACGCTCCTTAATGTCTAGAATAAGTTTAGACTCAGAGATAGTGTGGTATTAATCATCAATATTGCCATACATTTACTAATCTATAAATCAATTGCTTCCTACAACATAATCTGGGTTGGAATATTCACTCGTAAAATTTTGGGGGTTGACATGGGTTTGGGCTCAAGTACGAAATCCAAGATATCCATCTGTGGAACCAGCACGCATCGTGCGTCTACTGGAGTTGCTTTCACCATGGACACAATGTACTTTTTCAATATATTTCCGTAGCTTAAGGTGTCTGTTGCGGCTGGAACAACTTTGCTGATCAATTCCAATAAAACATGGCGTTTGGTTTGAATAAGGGGTTGTTCTCAATATATAAATTGGAAAATAAGCCCATAGTACAAATCTATGTGCTCAATGAAGTAAAAAAGTGAAGTTGTTGTGCGTGGCGATGCGGGAAATCCATTGGTCTCTACTTTGTTTTAGATGCCCCCCCCCCCCCATTTTCATTATGGGAGGAGGGATGGAACTACCGTGCTTTCCTTCTGAGGCCCATTGTGTATTCATCTACATGAATATACATGTATGTGTATCTTTTATATGGGCTACATACAGGTACATGTTATACTAGTCTGTAGTGGAAGGGTAATGCTAGTACAGTAGAAAAAAGGTGGAACATTTGGTATACTTTACCCTGGTTAGATCAATTGTTTGTGACGCAAGAGTTTTACGCAAATACAAAAAATACATTCTTGGAATTCAAAGATAGCAGTCACCAGGCTAGACAAGTGCGATATTCAATGACTTGGAGAAAGGGAGAACGTATATTAGGACATGGGAGGACATCAGTGGCAATTATTAATTCAAACAAAAACAGGAACATGTGCAGCACATACCATGCGTACATGTGTTCTAGATGCACCAAGAATTTGAGTTAATGTTCATATGAGCAGGAATATGAGGCTACGGATAACTAGAGATAAACAGGGATATACATTTAGTAGTACATGTACCTCTCTATTGGGACCTCACAGTGGCTGGAGTCTCTGTAGTTACGTTTTGGAGGTTTGGGGCCATAGAAAGGCAGTCTGTTTTTCATGTACACCACGGGTTGCCACCATTTTTTCTTTTTTAATGATATCCGACCACACTAGATCACCCATCACTGTCTGACGTCTAATGTCTTCATGACGTGTCCTTATTTCCGACAATATGAAAAGACAATCAGTTTGACCAAGTGTTACACAAAAATTAAAAGTACTCTCGTGGATTCTACGTGGACTCTTTGTCTTTGCATATGCGCAGTGAACGATAAAGATAATGGGAAAGCATCGCACACTATTATATGTACAGACTTAATTTGTAATGAGTCCATTGTAAATCATCCTCATGAAATGACACACATATCTCCCACGAGTGTCCTTCACGTAGTGAGTAAAATCTGTCTTCATATCAAGTACACCGTCTTTGAGTACACAAAAGTGCAACCTTAATAGAAAAATAACAGCCAATGAAGGAATGACAGTGCACTTATCAAGTACCAAGAAATGAGAGTGTACTTAAGTACCATGTGTCCCTATTAGTGAGATACTCCGTATTTGACAATGTTTATCTATCGTACTTAGGTATATATCCTACAGATCTAGCTTTTGTAAAATGTATGCGTTTTATGTAGCGAAAATCGTTTGCAAAGACCACCTTTCTAGGAAAATGGCACTCCGCATGAACCTTTTGTGTTTTGCTTTACTAGATAGTTTGTTATACTTTTCTAGGTGCATCGCAAGGTATAATACGACAAAAATACGTGTTAGATAATAGTCCGACCATTACGAATGTATTCCCTCCCCTCCACCCACCCCCTTTCAAACCTCGAGGAACTGAGAATATAATAAATAATGAAAACTGAACATATCTGTTCTAGAGTTTTAGATTGTGTGATTCTAGAAAGATCTACGTACCCTCTCAAGTTTCCAATTGAATACAATAGAACCTTCAATAAAGACCACATGTATAAAGAGACCACCTTTATAACAATGTTCCAAGCATAGTATTGATAATGAGATAACTGCAAACCTCCACAAAGAGACCACCACTCTTTTGAAAACAATTGGAGAAGTCCCCGGGTGGTCCTAATTGCAAGCTTCTACTGTATCACAGGTGCTCACATTTTATTGTAAACTCTAATATGTCATGCAGTGCATAACAATAACAGAAACACAATGTACACTGTTCCACCCTTCCATGTACTAATAAAGTCCATAATTAATTCAGACGCAGGTGTTGTCTTTTTTTAATTACAGTAGAACCATTCTGTTTAGAACAACAGTGGAGCTGCCTGCAAATTGTGTCAATATAAACATAATATAGCGGTGTTCCTTTTATGGAGGCTTGCAGGTAATCATTCGTTTATCATTCATGGACAGTGGAGACACGTCCAAGGATGCTAACGGTCCAGATTCTGATGAAGATAGCACTTGATTGCATCAATCATTTCTTGGTATATGTGAATCATAACGAAAAGCCCACGAATAGAAAATACATGCACATATACCCCGATGACACGAAGAGACGGGACCACCTCAACCCCTCCACCACCCTTGTTTAGGTTATGCTGCAGTTTTGCTCACCATTATGTGTACACAATTATCTTTGTTTTAACCTACATTGTTTAAATATGTACAAGGCGTAATTGTTTTCTAAGTACGGGGCGACATGAGTTGGTGTACTAGTAGTATGCAAGACTTGCTTGTAGTTCAATTAAACCATTTGTATGTATTTCGTATATCACTTGGTTACTACTGTCACTTTAACATCATTTGGTAGTTTGATTGTTGCATATATGTTTAATTATGTGTATGGTGAGTTTCGACGCGTTTCAACGGGTTTCGATGTTACGTATTGCCGGTAAAAGATCGCTGTGCCCTTAATAAAGATCCTACTGCATATTTCATGAGCCTCTCTTTAGAAAAGCAACAACAACAACAAAATCAACTTTGAATAAAGGTGTACACTTTTTACATGAACTAATAATCAAATATTCAAGAGACGCTTAATTAGTTTCATTTTAATCTTAAGCCACGTACACTTTGTTACAGATAATGTAAAATACAAACATGTTTTAAACTTTGACAAAAGAAAACATGATATCACGGTATCTAAAACCTTTTCATTTTCATCTTAAGCCTAAACTTTGTTACAAATAACGTAATATACAAACATGCTTTAAACTATGACGAAACATGATTTCATGGTACCTAAAACCTTTTCAGTAACTGTTTAGTAAAAAGCTTCTCCCAAGCTCCCCCCCTTACTGAATATCGACAAATGACTGGTTCCTAATCATGTTTATACACCCAGATACGTAACCAGTACTATTATAGCATTTCACCCCAAATAAAACAGCTTTAAAGCAACCTAAAACTGACTAATAACATACCAAAAATTGCTAATTTGGTACACAAGCTCTCAAAGTAGTGCAGCCGATTAAATTATGTGCAAGTCTTTTAATAAGGAGAAAACAGAGAACACAAAACGTTGGGGATAATGATAATGAAATGATGCCAGCTTCTAGAGTCTCCTTGTCGTCTGTAATGCTAGGGTCGGACATGCCCGATCATTGAAGCCGAATCAGTCATGGTATTGTATTCATTGTAGTCTGCCTAATTCTCCCGCCACAGATTAGTTGTTTTCGGGCATTGAAATCATATGCCCCCATTAATTTCTCGGCTGATCTCTTACTCATCTATGAACATCTGTACATATGTTGTGACTGTCTTACCGGGACTTAAAAAGAAATACAGGGTGGACACGTGCCGAGAGGTGCACTCACTGCCGCGGTAGCACCATGAGTAATCGCAATGCCATGAATAGGACAGGCGAACTGCAGGGTATTCTTTATATGAATAGAGGGTGAACGAGGGGAGTTTCAATTTACACACGGTCACCTGCCGTTTCATCATCACCTGTACGCGAAAGTGTGTAGTGAGGTGTGAAGCATGCAAGTTGCTGTCTGTCATTGGTGCTCTAGATTTTACGAGTTAATACAGCGTTCTGTATATATACAGGCTCCATGTGTGTTGCAGTGTATGCTACTGCATGCTACTGTACTGTGTGTAGCCTATTGTACTATGTACTGGACTGTACTGGACTGTAATGTAATGTACTGCACTTAGGGTTACACAACTGTCCTGTCCCTATTGCAGGGCTATATTGAGACACTTGCTGGCCCTCCTTATTTTTGGTGCGTGTACTAGTCAACGTGGTAGCACCCAATGATCTTATCTTTTTATGACCACCATTACTAATTAACACAATACACTGATAATTATCCCCAGTCAATGACGCCCATAATTAATGACGTTGTTCCAGGATTTGGAACTGCTTAACCCCCGTTAATTACAGTGTTGGTCCAGCACAAAGGTCTATATGGCATTAGAGAGATTATTGCCATTCAAAATGTTCTCTTCGAATCTCTTGGGAGTATTGCATTACTAATTATGGCAGGCAATATTTACTACATGTAATAGGTTTTCAAATATGGACATAGAACTGAATACTAAAGTATCATCTTTGTTTGTACTTTCTCCATTCATTTTGCATAAGTAGCAGATTTGTAATAAAATATTTAGGTAGACAACTACAGTGGAACCTCTCTATTAGGACAATCCCCATCAAATGGTCCTAATAGAGAGGTGGTTTCAATATAGAGGTTCACCATAGCTGTCTGATTAATTTTCTCATGCACGTATTTTAGCATATAATAGCAGTGTATGAAATGCATTAGTTGGATTTTGAGTAACTAATATATGTTATTATAAGAGCATAAGATTGCAAAGTCGAACCTCCAATTAAGACCACCTGTATATTACGACCATCTCTAGGTTAGGAATGGAAGAGTAAAACTTATATCGTCACGTATGTGACTAGACTGTCCGAAAATACATTTATGTACAAAGTGAACTAAAAAGGTCGTGCCCGAAATATTCATACTGTACATAGCTGAGCAGAACCTTTGAGAAACTTGGGCCCGATTGGCCCCAAAAGGTTTCATCAATCCAGATAGACGTTTTCAGTGGTTTGTTTAGAAGCACATAGAACATTGAAAACGTATCCATCGTTATGCATGTGGTTTTAAATGGAGGTTCTACTGTAGCGTTGAAATATGATAGGGTATGCGTATATCTATTTTTACCTGCGTGCGCACTTCAGTGGATGTTTAAATATCAAAGTTGCTACGTACGAAGTCACTGTGACATCTAAAAGGTGTATGTCAATCTACGAAAAGCTAAATGAATATTGATGACCTCCATTAGTAGTGAGTACAGTTCAACCAAAATTAGGAGGACGCCTCCGATAGTGGACTATTGTCGAACGCGAACAATATAAAGCAGATAAATCAATTGGTTTGTAATTCATAGATAAGGCAAATCTGTGTTTAAAATGAAAACATTTACATGCGTACACGTTGGGATTTTCCAAACGGTGTCCATGTGATAGATACGCGTAGAATCCAACCATTCTGTAACTCCTGTGGACAAATACCGCTCATCTAATGAATATTAATCAGTTTATGAATTCTTAATTACGGTGTGACAGGTGAACGTACTATGCACTGGTATTACGCGTGCGTAACGAGAAAAAACAACGAACAAAATCACATGTAATATGAGTTGAGGCGAGTACGTTACAACCTTGAATGGACTTGTAATATTAGTGGGGTAATTTCAGGGGAACAGGTTCTACAGGTGCTGTTACTTAGGAAACAAGGTAATTTGAGTCCGGTATGGGTGGGTAGGATGAACTGCTTACTTTACACTAAGATATATTACCTGCTATTAGTGGTGGGGTTTGTGAGAGGTATTAAGAAAAGAAAAATCTTGACCTTTTCTTCAATTTCCCATTGCCACTCGCTCCCCTCGGAGTAAGCCTTCCTATATTCCACGACGTTGGACATTTATGCCTCATTTTGTTTACAATCGTACACTCCATACTGGGTATACCCACTAATCCCTGTCATTTTTGTGCGTTATATCACACATCCCATACATTTATTACTTGATCACTTACACTTCATATAATAGTTTGAATTCCTTTTTCATAATAACTGACATATTAGCCACTTATATAACCCATATAAACCTTTATTAAAAAGTGTTGTATTTTTCTTTCCCTTGATTTCATATGAGGGGCGTATGGCGAATGGGTGATATCATAAATGTCATAACCTAACCATTATTTTTTACAATTATGGATGAATAAATGGCACACGTAAACAATCCAAATATAGAATGACATACCATAAAATATGGAAATATAGAAGAGTTGATCAAAAATAGCATCCACATATCATCTTTATTGCTCTGATAAACTATATAAATAAATCGGATATCAACCGATCATATAGTAATCGTATATTAATGATGTGCACTTCAACCAGAAATAACAAAAGTCAAGATGCTAAGCTTTCTAGGTTAATGGATATACAGTTTTGGCTTATTGCGTATCAAAATCAGTTTGAGCTTTAATTTTGATTGCTAAACATAGTCGCCCATATCAATGGCAGTGAGCATGTCCAGTCAGTTTGCAGCTCTAATTACATTTAAAATCAATTTTGCTCAGACTCTATAAACCAAACTTACAAATTGTTTGTAATAATATTACGGCAATGAATTGCTCTTCAATAAATGGAATCACCAGAACAAAAACACAACCTCTTGTTTTGTTAAGCTTATTTCATATTTGGCCAACTGTTCCATAGACTATGAAATCATAAACACTGAGAGAGGAAGTTCAATATGTAGTCCTAGTTTTTTCCTCCATATCATACTGACATGATGCTACAACACACGTGCAAATAAGTCATTTTGTCTGAAAGGTACATTAATAACGTCACTGTAACTTTCTATAATCAGATCGTCTACAATAGAACCTGTCCTTGTGAACACCGTCTATTAACGGACACTTGCAGTATTATATGCGGCCACTAGTGACTGATCGTCTATCCCGTTCGTGATGTTTGACATTGTATAATTCGCACCCCTGTTATTACACGGACACTTTCTTCTTTCTCCTCAATCGTCCAAACTACACAGGTAGGTTCCACTGTAGCCCGTATACATCACCCGTAATCATATTGTCACAGTAACGACCCACCTGGCAACTGTTTAATATTCATTCTGACAACGCGGCGCGGGTGCTAATGAAGGTGTTGAAGTGAAAAGGGCCTTTTTAGTGTACAATCGAATTTTCGATTATTACCTAATATACCTGTCATCAACAAGGACGCCATCTTGATTTATGCCATCAAGAGTTCGGCAGCCCTCGTTAGCTTTGTAATTAAAACAATGCTGCCGACAGTAATTACATCATCTAGGACGTAACTGTTAGATAACCAAAACATGCCTTTCGGCGAGCGCCAAAAGTTTCTCTTTTTGAAATCATGCTTACTCCACAACAATGT
Source organism: Streblospio benedicti (assembly GCA_019095985.1). Lineage (NCBI taxonomy): Eukaryota > Metazoa > Annelida > Polychaeta > Spionida > Spionidae > Streblospio > Streblospio benedicti. Next base: position 19,849,976 of record CM032663.1, read on the forward strand.
ATTCAATATCATCATTAAAGCGGACCACCATTTTTCTAGATATATTCACTTCCCATATAACTTATGATTTCGTAGTATCAAAGCAGGTAGTCGACTTTTCTGATTATAAATAAAACGCCTGTTTTTCTCGAACTGCGGAGTTTATGGCTTTGTTCTAAATCAACCAGCATCCCACATATTCAGAGTTGACAGTGTTAAGAGGAACTAGGCGATGAGATGGCTTTCCGGTATTTGATTCAAGTATGGAGAGGTTCTTTTCATTAGAATCGCATGAGATAAAATCTTCAAATTCGCTTTTCATATGAAGTCTTCACAAATTCAGAGAAAGTAGCGACATGGGAAGGTTGCTATTAAATTCGATATCGTCTAGCAAGCTTTTTTTCCCAAACGGCCACACATTCCTCTATAAATTGAAAAATAAACATTAGTACCAATTTACAAACGGTCACTAGATTTAGCACAGAGAAAAACGTGTTTTGAGAGTGTTTTTAATATAATAGAGAAGTATAGTCTTAAAACAACTTTTTGTCAAAATTCATGCCCAAGTAAACAATGTAGTATGATCGTAAACAACACTGTCAGATAGAATGTAAATTTGCCATGCAGGTTGAATGTCTTATTGCTTGAATGCATTAAGTGGTTGTTTATTTTAATTACGAAATATTTGCAACCTGTAAATACAAAAGAAAGGAATCTTTTAGTACGGGGCGATTAAAATTGATTACTTCGCCTCAATTTTGCTTGTATCAATTTTGAGCAATAACACAATAGTTTGCACTGAGAGGAAAATAGCAAAATCCATCACCTCTCATACATACAACCAGCCACTGTTGAATGCGCAAGGTCACAGTACACACCGCTAAATGCAATGTGACCTTCTATGCAATGATTTCGAAAAAGGTCATGGCATGCACCAAGCTAAAGAGTGAATATCCTCCGGTTCGTGACCTTGCAAAGACCCTGAGCAAAGATGGACATCTCACTTGTTAGTAAATCAGTCACATTATGAAGGATGGGCTGGGAAAATTCATTCTGGCTGGGCGGCTGTGTGTAGCTGCCTTTACCTTTACTGTCTAAGTGGCTGGCTACGTTTATGCTAATCTATGTGCCTTACTAAATGCCTGCCAAATCTGCCTTCCTTCCGCAAGTTCCTTAATTTCTGTTTACCACCCCTCACCATTCCCTCTCTCTTTCTCTGTACTTAGGCCTCACATAAAAACGTTCAAAAGTGCAACCAAAGGGGACCACCGAAGCTTCGGATTTCAATCTGGACTAAACTGGGAAGTAATCTCATCAGCGTCTCACTCCTGTTTCAAAGCTTGTCCTTTAATCAGATGACCAGTTTTAACCAGTTTTAGAAAAGCCAATGCCCATAGGGGACTTGGAAAGGCCGCGCCATGGTTGTACGCCTAACATAATCAGTGGAATTGTATTCACAGGAAATTCTTTGCAATCATTAGCGCTAATCAGTTGTAGCAGTTCCAGGGAAAACTAATGAGAATTGTCCGCATACGTAAGCGGGCAATAATTGTTTCGTGGCAACGCCACTTTGTTTATGACAATGCACAGTTACCTAGAAGCTTGCTAGAAGAAGAGATGCGGGAGAACGTCCCCTGAAGACCACCCCTGTAATAAGACCGCCTCTGTAATAAGATCACTTCTTATGCACGTTCCTAATTTTTTGTAAAGATACCGATATGCATCTCTATACAGTGACCACCTTTCCACTGAGACATTGTACCATTCCCAAAAGTTTTCATAATAGAGAGGTTCTACCGTGTAATAAGAGTGGCATTATGTTTATAGTACGGTTCACGGAAGGAAACATAGTAATAAACGACTACTTAATCCTACTTGTGAAGGCGTTTGTTATGAAACAGTCTTCACTTATAATTATTAACCCTTTGCAATAAGTGCACTTAGTTCATCTAAGCGCATGAGTCCCAATAAATGGACACTGGACAATCGGCGTGAGGGTGAATACGAATACAAACTCCATGCGTGTTTATGAACCCTGCGATGCTTTATTTTGTTTTCTTTGTCATCTAGTGTTTTGCTATTCGTTGCTATGAACACTAAATGCACCAACTCTTAAGGATGTACATGTAATATTATTTTTTTTCAATTAACATTCCTGTGTATGTGGTTTTAATAACGTGAGATGTGGAGAAAAAGGCTGAAAAAGATTGACGTTGGAAATAAAAAAGATGTTGAATTTTCTTCACCTTCTATATTAAGCACCCTCACCCAATCAGATAATAATTATATGAATAAACATCCTATAATACAGCTCAGAGCAGAGACCGGTTTCAATTGGTCCCAACGAGAGGTGGTCTCAGTGGAGGTTTGTGGTGGTACCCTGTATGGATCAAGGTACACTGCTGTCTGTTTATGCTGATGAAACCCGTGTTGTTATAAAGGTGGTCTTAATAAGAGTCTCTACAGCGTGAAGGTGCAAACATTTTAATGTGGCAGGCGCTACGTCTGTATTACTATGAGCCCTTACCACAAATAGCTATAGATTGGCCGCTATTTGGTTATTGTGGATTAAAACCCCGTGTATATTAAGTTAATTATGGCATATTTCACTATCATTCATTATATAATTCAACTACTAAACAAAACGTAAACACACCGACAAACAATACCCCCCCTTCTCTTGTTTCGCAACAAGCAATCAAAAACCCAGACGAGAAAACACCTGACTCCAATATGAATAAAACATATACCCATCGACATTTAAATATGCAAATTAACGCCTAATCCAGATTGTTTATGTTTCGCACAAGTCTACCTTTGACCTTTTCAAGGGCCTACTGCATTGTATTGAAGAGGATCCTACTGGCGAACACGACCTCTCGTATGGCATTGAACCTGCAACGTTCGTGAACTTTCATGCGCAAGTCAGTGGCACCAGCAGATTTGACTACGACCTTTTACTTTTTACACTGCTGGCAGAAGACTCAGACAGTTTACTATTTGTCAATTCATCTCACAGCTGCTGTTATTTTTCTTCTTTTGCAGCGTATCGACCTTGGTTTTGATGCTGTTAGTGTAAAAAGGTGTAATATCGTTGAGTGACTAATGGACACCACCAGAGCACGCAATGCTTGGCCTTGCATTCTAAATGTCTTCTCAATTCGTCATAATTACATGTATGCACATGTGCGATGCGTATCGTCGGAATTACAGCAATATTATAATAGCTATTTTTTAATGGAGAACAGCCGACAAGAGTGCAATTGATTTTGGGTGAGTATGCTCAACACCCACTATCTGACCAATCATGAGAGGGACCCGTGATCACCCTGTGATGCTTACAGCACCCCATTGTCGCAAACCATATACGAGGACATGAGTTACCGATTCGAAGAGAGGTTGGTTAACTCGGAGTTATAAACTGTATATTGAGCAAAAGAAAATAGTAAGTTGTATATGAAGAATGTTAAAAAGTGTCACCTAAAAATTAAAAACAAAACAAAACAAACTGATGAATTGATGTTGTATATGAACACCCAACCGTTCCCTTGACCGGAAAAAAAGTTGAAAGTTGAACATGACCGTCTAAAAGAAACCCACCCGTGTATTTTGTATTTTGTCGACCTCATTATTTGAAAGAGCACATGACCACTTTGAAAAGATAACCATTAATCCTTACTGTATAAGTTGGTAAAATATGCAAACAAATCTAGTAAAGTTGCAACAAAAATATTACAATATGGCTGCAATTTTAATGGGAAAGGCAAGTGCTTCAAAACATCATCATCCATGATTATCGACAATGGTTTACAAACATTGTATTTGATTGTAGTTGAAAGGTCACGTGTGCTATTATTGATAAATAGCAGTGTGGACGTTTTTGTTTAGCTAACCCTATAACTTATATAAATTGTGTACACATAATCATACGTATTGTTCCTGGGTTGAATGAATGACGCACGCAATCAAGAAAAACAAACAAATCGTAAAAAACACACACACACCATAAAATATAGATAAGACCACCAATCAGAATACACATTAACTAGGTAAATGAAAAAGCAACAAAGAAAAGAAACGAAACAACAGCAATGTAAGAAAATTAGAGAAACTAAACAAGAAAGAAAGAAAAAAAAGAAGCGATTATACATCGTCGGTTCACGGGAATCTCTTTTGTAACATAATACATGTATGACATAACATGGCATAAAATAACATAACATAACATAACCCTGCTTATGAATTTTAAAATAGGAGAAATGAAAAAAGTAAATATAGTCTACAGAGTAAATAAAACAAATATAATCAGTTATTATGTAAAAATGTGTGTCTGCCATGTGACAGAATGATTGAATGTCCATATAAAGTGCTATATATAACATTACGCTATATTCGGACAATATTCGATATAAGATACAAAATATACTCATTTTTCCGCCTATAACTTGTGTATTGATTAAAAAGAGTGACATAAAAATGAGGATGCCAGTCTGGTTATGACAGCTTTACACAGACATGTGGACAAATCGTTTCAGATTAGTGTGCACTATAATTGGATTATCACAGTTGAAAAACAATTCATCTTCAGTACACGCATACACGGGGGCGTCGAACACGTGTTACTAATATGCTAATTGATAATATCATCGTTATGAAAGCAAACAGTGACATCACACTCCTTCATATACATATTGTTTGAATGTGTTGTCTATTTCCTGATAATGTCTACACATTAAATTCATTTTGGTAACTTCAATGAACTTTTACAACGACAACCTACATGTATATTAAATTTTGAAAATAAAGGATCATCGTTGTCTCCATGTATGTCTTTTCTACTACTGCTCAAATTACACTACTAAAACTTGATGATTGCGACTACATGAGTGTTGTTACACTATCATCCCACCTCTCGCACGCAATATTACAGTGACAGTCTAAATAAGTATTTACAATGTCCTATCAAGGACAGCAGGTAGTCGTTATTGCTTTGCACTGACAGTCGCACACGCATCCACAATAGCATCTTCTCCCTCAAAACGCAATAATCTAAGGTCACTCACTTGTTCCTATTCTAAATCTGCACGTGGACCAATAAAACACATTCAGTGGCCTTGTAATACGGATCTGTGACCTTGGAGCTTGATCCGACCCTGGTGGTCAGTGACTTTTTGTGCCTTTTCTTTTCATCTCCGCGAAAGTAGGCCCTTGCAGGGGTCTGAACTTTTTTTCAAACTCTGTGATCAAGTGGCTTTTTAGGACGTTTCAAATGTAGATCGATTCCATGTTTATACTAACAAATATATTCTTTAGAGAGGAAATGCACACTCTTCATGTGTACATATATGCAAATTCCACATGTCTTACTTGCATAAATGTTAATAAGACTAAAGATAACTAGCCGTGTATTTTTTTAACCCATGCAGAGGCCAGCAAAGTGTTACACAGAGAGAGCAAAGTATCACAAATACGCCTCATGACAGCTACTGTTGATTGATAGGCGACTCTGCAGCGTTTTTAGCCTTTTTGCTCTCCGCCTGTTACATGTGGTCCACTAGGTACAACAAACCAAAAGTCATTGTCGTAATTTTCCGTAGATGCTATGCGTCGGTGTGCTAAAATTAATCTTCTAAGCATGACAGGAGGGCCATGGCCTGAAATCCTCTCTACCTTTGTTGCATTACAGATGGTCTAGAAATTATCTCTTCTTTTGTTGTAATTGTTTGTACAATGTAATTGTTGTTTTTTGGTGTTGTTTTTTGCACATCCCGAAATAGTGAAAAAGGAAAATATTTTGTGAAATATGCTTGCGCCCTTTTAGTTTTAAATGCAAATCAAATCACAATGGAACTGCACGTGTATGATATTTTCTTTTCAAAACTAAATGCTAATCATCAATAATCTCAAATGCAATATAACTATAGAGGGACAAAGTTCTGTATTGTAATTTATGACCCCATTGAATATTTCATCACCTCACTACATTTACAATTGTTGAGCACAATTGGCACATGCTTTATTATGTCTCTCATAGGAGCAATATATTGATATGTAGGCCAAAGAATAGATTTTCACCGTTGTGTAATGTTGTGGCCCAGAAATAAGAAATTATGATGTGAAGCCGCAGTTACGTGTGCCGAATACATGAAGAACAACCATAAACTTCATAAACGCTAGGTTCATGGGGTAAGTACTAGGTGTGTTTGATCCATAGATCTATGGTGGAATATGAATCGTCTGGCTTTACTTCACTATACCGTGTACATATGTACCATCCTATGGTCAGCATTCACATATACATAGCTCTACAATAATCCATAATTCGTTTGTTCGGTGGCAGATCCAGGATTTCAGGTGATAGGGATGGGTACGTGGAACGTACACTCACTATATGTGGCCCAGATGACCCACTGTGCTGAAATGACCGGTCACTGTTATTTAAATGGTATGTAGCAGAAGACGGCTAGAATCTACTGAGAACAAGTTTGCCCAACACATTTTTACGCTACACCGGGGATTCGAAATAATGACCATTTGCATTTGATTTGGGAGCCATAGTCATATTCAGTAGCCTATTGTTAAAATTCCAGTTCAAGTTAACATCGATCAAAAATGCGTAAAATATTCAAAAGTTTTAAAATACAATGGTATAAGTCTGCTAATTAAACCAGTTTAAACCTCATATTCTGATTTTCCTTCTTCTATTTGTAAGGACGAAAAATGTTGTTTTGATGTTCTAATCGTAACCAAAGATGTTGGACCGGAAAGATGTTCTACTGAGATAACTTATATGTTACTAACGTATGTTGTTAATTACCTAGATTTCCCTTCATTTGAATATGCTAATTTTCCACGTTTTATACACGAAAAATCTTTCTTTCGCTAATTTTCACATGCATGTTTATTTAATCCAGATATCTACTCGGAGGTTCGCATAATCTTATACTGACGTAAGAAAGGTATAACACGCCTATGTTAAAGTGCAAGCAAGCCTTATTTATTTTTCACACTTTACCAACCATATAAAATATCATTACAAAAGGTTAATCATAAACTAGGTTTCTTTGAAAGAATGACGTCATAATCGTATTTTGCATACATTGTAGCATCTCATGGCTCTGCTAGGGCCCTCTCTGGTTCTCCACCCCCTTGCCCTTGATTTTCAAAGTGAGCATGATGTTCCAGACAGTTCTGGACTGGTCACAATTCAACTTGGGCCTATTGTTTAGGAGAAACAGCTTGCCACATCGATAATCTGCGCATGGGATGTTGAGAATTGTCACTAACCGCATCTACCTGTGCTAAATTTCAACTTTGTAAAGTCCACTCGGCAGAGGTGTACCTGTGTAACATATAGTACAGAGCAGTGTGTTTGGTGACGTCATGGGTTGGAAATGATTATGCTCTCCAAACATTAGAGTCAAACGGAAGAAATTATTTGGGGGGAAAAACAAGGTTATCTGAGTAAGCTACGATCAACGTGTTTTTGTTCTAAATTACATTGTTTTATGTAATTGTATTTTTGCTTTTCACCTCAAATAACCTGCCACGAAGACTAACTCTTAAATCATGAATAAATAAAATTATCCCATGTTTGCTGAAAATACTTGATTCTGATTGGCTGAGAAGTGGAGGGTATTCTCCGATCGCCAACACTCCAAAGTCTATAGCCTAAAATGATGCATAAACATGGGAGAAGAAGGTTATTTTACGACTGGGGGTGAGATATCGTGTATACTCAGTGAGATATTTTCTGATATCTCTACAACCCCACTCGTAAAATAACCTTTTAGTACCAGTCTGTTGGATCAATCAACAAACGAGTGTATCTAACATATAGCCATTTTTATTTTATATTACTATCAAAACACCAAGGCCAAAAAAGTCATTTCATAAATTTATTGTGGCCGATAATCAATACAATGTATATGCAAATTTATGTTGATAGGCTCAACGAAAAGGCACAAACATTGAAACACTCTAAACATTATATTGATAGTATGTGTTGAAAATTATTGATAACATGATGAACATATAAACAAACAATGTGTCTTTCAACATACGTCTTTAGGGTGAGATATCAGCCTGGTCTACATTTTGTACAAGAAAAAATACAGTACATGTACTACAATATAAAAAGTACATCAAATCATGTTTCAGATTATAATTTTTAAAAAGATTTACACGTACAAGATTAGTGTGAAACATTACAATATTATTGATAGATTTTTTTATTAGTGAGGGTTTAAGTTGTTTGATAATGAAAAATTATATCATAACTGGTTTGAAATAATGATGACTTCAACTAAGAAGATACAGTAATCACTAGCAAATAAATGAGTTTGAAGAATTATTAAACTGAAATACATGTAAAATTTAAAAAAGCACGTATGAATCTAGAGCAAATTATGTAAAATCAAAAGCCAAACTGAATAAGAAGCTTGCTACATACCATAATTCTCGCTACGGCTTTTAAAAAAAATCTTTGGAGTGTATACAGCACTTGAAACCAAAGAATTCAATTTGTTCTGTACACGCAAACGCTTGCGGAGATGTCAAATCATCAATGGAAATAAAAATAAAAAGGTATAGGGGGAAGTGGGGTAGGTGGGGGTGCACGGGGAGAGGGTGATTACATGTCCCTGTGCGACTAGTGATGGTAATTGATTTTAAAGTTTAGTTTGTTCTTGTATTGAATGTTTATCCATTTGAAAAAGAATACTTTTATTTCTCTAAAACAATGTCAATTATGTTTTCTTAATTTGAGTAATACTGTTTTTCATTAGAAATAAAAATGCCAATCAGAGAGGAAAAACGAAATATAATCAAAATTGAAATCCAAAGTGTTCGTTTGAGAAAACAAAACGACGCAAAAAATTAAGAGAAGACAGAAGTCACGATTGACCTCATTGTCCTCTTCAAGCGATAGCCCCTGGAAATCTGGGTTTGTGAATGGTCATTTTCTTAAAATCGACGTCACTTCGTTGAACTGCACTTTTAAGTACACAGTAAAATTAGCTGTCTCGCTTATTAACATAATGTTTTCTTTTATAAACTGTCAACGGGCTAAAGCCTGCAGACACGAAATGACCGACTGTATGGTCAAGATGACCGCTACACCTCTATTGGCTTTATAAGGAGGCCATTGTGTCGAAAGTTGCATAACCTAGAACATGTGGTCATTTTCCTTGAAATCATATGGCATTGGTGACATTTTCTAGCTAATCTGATACAGAATCAGGCGATTTTTGTGTTTATTATACACTTTCGAAGCATTGATATATGCATGGTATAGTATGGTCATCTATGGAGAGAGGGAGAAAAGATCATTAAAATGTGCTTTTCAACGCATGACCTTAAATAGCTTTGTAGATAGGCTTCGCAGAATTGGACAAATAACATATACTTAAATTGGGGTTTTGGTATAAACTGACCATAATTTCAAAATTATGCTGGTGCTTTTTATTCGTGGGGAGTCAAATTTTATGCTATGTTTAATTCGGCAAAATAATGACAATTATACGCCATTAGTACGCTGAATGCCAGCATCACAGTCAGCAGCAAACTACTTTGAAGAACTTCCTTTACCATATACTTAGGCCTTATATCCTGTAATAATTAGATGGCAAAAAGATGTGTTGATTAGTTGGTAATATCATAAATAGTAAAACAATATATACGCTATGCAGAAATACGTATTTCTATAATATCTCTATTGCCATAGCTCTATCAAATAGCCATTTCTCATCATGATATTTTATGCAACAAATCCATTGAATATTCGCTCCTCTCTCTTTAGGGTTATAAACTGTTTGATAACTGGATACTCTGCAGGAAGTTGGGAAGGAATCCCATTGTGCCAATTTATATGTAGGTGCATGCACGATTGTGAATGATACGAGGTCAACTGAACATATATAATATAAGTATAAACATGTACTTGAATAGAATTCACCGGAGAAAATGTAGAGCATGGGTGTAACTAACCTTGACATTTGAACGGGGTCTCTACTTATGACTAAAACCTTGTCGAATCAGTAAAACATTATTGTTTATTTCCACCATTTGCCAATCAATATGCTTATATTTTCTAAAGATTTTGCTTTTAAGCAGGGACACCCCCCATTACATCGTGATGTTTTCATGCACAGTCTTTTGAACAGTAGAACAAATTACTACATTAATAGTCCGGTCAACCAGGGGATATATTCACATCATACTCAAGAGAGTGAGATCACTTTTATCTCCTGTCCTTATGTGAGGTAAAACAATGTTGTCCAAAATAGAACGTGTTTAGGGGTACGTCTCCACCATACCACCAACTCACAGGTGTGACCTGTTGAGGAGTAACAAGTTGCATGGATGTTCACAATGCATTTAATGGGATGCAAGCCATCATATACACACACTGGGAATAAGAATTAATGGAATGTAGGTTTGTTTTAAGTGCATGCATGGAGGTTCGGAAGCTTCGTTAAAAGGCGCGTCCCGTGTAGAGGAGAGCCACACCTCTGCACGTAAACGAACTCACCTAGTTTGAAAACTATAGCTAGTGTGATCCCCCACCCCTGAGGCTCAGTTGGCTACCTAGCCTGCCTCTGGAGGTTCATGTACCAACACCACGTGGCCTCATCGGCGTAATGTCCCACCAGGGAATTAGCCGATTAAGTATCAGAATCAGAATCAGAATGCAGAGTAATTTTTTATACGAATTATTTCAGTATTAAACCCGCTTTACACATAAGCGATCGTAGGCGAACCCGTGCAACGCATCAACACGTATTGTGTCAAGTCGTCGCTATGGGCGTATTGGGGCGCCACTGAACGTAGTAAAAATGCATGGTGCGACAAGTTGCTGAGCCAAACGAAGTGTTACTTATAATTGCTGAAATATTGCGATCCCAAGACGCAGCATAACTGTATGTAGCTAACTATAACCAAACTGTAAATTCGTCCAAAAACGTTGAACATGCTCAAATTTTCCCGACGAATTTGCCACTTCGCCAATGCACGTAGAGCTAGCTACGTAGGTGTAATTCGCTCATGTGTAAGGCGGGTTTTATATGTAGCTGTGGGATTGTCTCAGACAATATAGTCCTGTAACAAAATATGAGATGATTATTGTGTAACACAATACATTTTTTACTTGTCCTGGTAGTGTATACGTGACACAGATCTGATACGTGACACTAAAATTAATGAAAATGCATAAGTGCAGACACATGTACCTGTAAACTTTACTGACGACTATTGAAACCAGAGCAGGCAGACTATAGACGTCATTGACGTTGACCGACACTACTTAACGAAGGTCAGTCGCTAATTATGAATAATTATGGACGCCAAGTTAATGAGTGCACAGTTCTCAGAAATATCAATGAATGAACAAACAGACGTCACCCCTCGGGCAATGCTATGACTGATCTGATCACACGCGTTGACCAATGGTCACTATCGTCGACGGCAGGTGGTGAGAATGTGTATTGTATATGCTTTCAGTTTTTGTTAACAGTATAACCTCAACAATAGGACGCATTGCAACTATATGGATATTTCTTTTTCTCTTTGTCCCTTTTTCGCAGGTTACAATATTGGTGCTAAAGCCAGGGCCATACTGTCCCGAATATTGAATCCCATTTGAATTACAATACTATTAAATACTATTAATTGGTCAATTGTCTCCCCACAAGTGTGTCTTTACAAAGTAGAATATTCATGGCTGTATTCCCCGTGTTCTATCTATCCCACAGTTCAGTTAAACATTTGCGGATGTACGTTCGTGATCGTATGGCTGGGGCTTTACACCAATCGGTCGACTTTCTCAACACCAAATTCTTAATTCTGATACCGAAAGGCTGTACTGTAGACCCGTGGGTGGCTGCTAACTGACCAGCCGACGTTTAATTCTTGTCTCAATCAGATAGGTCGCAGATGGGAAATTCGATTTCAATTGTTGAAAAGGTGTGATGTTTTCCTACCAATCGAGAAAGAAGGCACATGTTCAACCGAATCCACGCTGGTTTAAAGATGTAAGCGGTTATCATTTGGTTATTGCCGATGGTGGGTGCTAATGAGGGAGGTCATTGTCGTGGGAATGACCAGTGCTAATGAAGCGGTCCCTTTGTCTCAATCAGATAGCACCTTGATTTTCCATATTTTGAATTCTCAGGAGTCTTGTGTAGATGTTAGATATGGACGGTCAGCTTGAAGGTGTGTTTGGGTTAGTCGAGGAACAGTAGGATGGAGTATGTAAGGAATTTAAAGTCGATGTTCTAAGTCACCACTTCTTAATCATTTTTTTTCCAAACCACTTTACTTAATTTTTGAAGTGTAAAACTGAACGGTATACTCTTAGGTCTGTTTGATTCGTGCTTGATCAAAGAGTAGATAAAACTCATTCAAAATTTATATTTATCAGATTAATTTTAATGCTCGAAAGAACGACTCATTCGGATTATCAGAGTTCGAGATAAACTGGTACTACTGTATATATCCGTATCACGCAATCTCAAACCTTATTTTGCACATTGTAGTTGACGTATTTCCTAGTAACTACTGTTTAGAAGGCTCTTATTGAACCTTAACTGTAATTAATTGTATTGCAAAGGAAACTTTCTCTGTGCTGGAATGAACAGTTTGATGAAAACTAAATTATGATTATCAATTATCAGTTACCCTGGAAGTCAGTCAAAATTAGATGGCTGCAAGTGGACGTTATGAATTCTCATTAGGCCACTTATAATGTGGCGCAGCATCCGATTCTCAGAACTGTATTTCTATAAAGTGAAAATACATATACTAAATTGGTTGCAGGAATTCTATTATTGTTGGGCTCATTAGTTATTAGATAGAGTGAAATACTAGCATTAGTGAGGATATTTGATCTGACTAAATATAGAGTTATATAATCTATAAATATCTGTTAGTAGGGACTCTTTATGAAAATAGATGATTTATGAAGTAGAAGGAACCATTAAAAAGTACTGTCCTTTGATTTGGGCCTGGCTAGTACTCAGAATGTGAGTGGGTGTGTGGGTGTGTGGGTGAGTGTGTTGATGGGTGTGGGTGGGTGCGTATGGGGGGGATTAATCAACCAGCGTATCAGCCTCTTTTTCGTTTCTTCTTCTGTCTTTTTTCTTCTTTTTTTATGTTTTATATATATTGGGGGGGGTGTATTTATCGAATGATAGCACCGTGTAGAAAAATCGGAACTGCCCATGTACAAAGAAGAAAGAAGCTGAACATTTAGATATTTACTTGAAAAACTCGAAATCTATTCCAGAATATAGCAGATCGTCTCATTCATTGCCGACAATCATCGTCATCAGCATTATTACATCTCTCTGTTGCAACTATTGTTATATAGTCTGCACTGCTCATCACAGCAACTAGTGGTGGCGCAGTGGAATTTTCCATAAAACAATTGAGCATTATCATGATTAAGGTCGGCGTGAAACAGTCTACATTCTATTTTCAATGGGACCATGACGTCACAAGTTGAGCTGACGCGATCATGACGTATGCAATAATCCTTGGAAACTATCAATTTTCTCATTGATTTTCAAATGTCATATTCGCAGTGATCATGATTGAACTGAAAATTGAAACTTCATATTGTTTGAATAGTTCACATCACATTTCGTAAATCATTTTCTTTTTCTAAATTAACATATGTTCAATACGGGCGAACTAATCATTCATCAAATTTAGACAACTGTAGGACGTTATTTGTTGGGCGATCTTAACAGTTCAAACTTTCGAGTGATATGTGCAATGTAAATCATTTTTTTTTATTAATAATTGACGTTTTTTCTCTTGATATTTTCGATAAAGTGAAATCAGCCATTTGTGCCGCTAATGACGTTAAAAGCGGTAGCGCAGAATATGTTTATGTTTATGTGAATGTACATGTACATGTAGATATTTTCTTCTCTTTCGTGTTTCTATGTTTCCTGGTATAGCTGTTAACTTTGTTGGCTTTATTAGAATTTGACAATGCTATTATAATGGTCCATAACATCGGGAAAAATAAGTAACGTTACATTTCATCAATATAAAGTGCTAAAGATATCTCAAAGACACGAAATATATTCACTGATACGAAGAAAAAAGTACCGCGGACCCTAATTCTTTTAACGTCATAAATGCCATCTAAATCAGTCATCAATTCTATGAATCTAAGACACGGTATGTGTTATGGGGTTCTAATAGTAGGAATGCATTGAATCCAAGATTGTCATGCAACCCCCAAACCCAGAAAAAATGTCACGGGTCCACCCAGTGCGGTCTTTTTAAGGGTACGGCATTTCGTGTCAAAGAAATGGCGTCATTTGATTTGAATCGTGACGCGAAATAGTGAAAAAACCTTGAGACTTCACGTGAGCTACGTCAATGTGCTGTTGGCGACATCTATGAAAGATAATTATTCTATACTAATGACCCAGTGGTCCAGTTCTAACAGTCAAGTTCAGACAGTCACGAATATTGATACCTAATCAATGCGAGGCTTTGTAGCCATTACTGAAACAAGTGTGACTGTCAGACTGGGCGCTGTCAGCAGAAATCTCTGAATTGCATTTTCATTACTAGTATTTCGAATTCTCACACGCCATTCATGTCAGAATTTTGAGCATCTCTTCTTGAAATGAATCAACTGTAAAATGAATCTTTGTAATATTTGTAATCACAGGGCTGTGCATAATTGCGTACCAAAAGAATCTGAGTAATTTCTACTTTTCTGTTCTTGTGTTCCTAATAGCTACAACCATGTAATCAAAAGAAAGAACATTGCACACAGTGCATTTCATTATTAACCTTTATCTCATGCATGTTTTTTCTTCGGGCGTGTATATTAATCTATTCCCTGCCAAATTATTGTATGTTTTTATCTAATTACTTTTCAAGATCCCTAGAGTCATTTTGTCCACACTCAGACTAAAAATCCATTTCAGTCTGTTGAAAATACAGCCTAAGGTACACCAACAGACATCAGAACAATCCCATATACTGAATACCGACATAAATCATATTAAAACAGAGTGGCTCAGGGATTAACATCTTGCTCACAAGGTCAGCTGTCCAAATAGCCGACAGCAGAATGCCAGCCACCCATTAGGAGATGCCCCAGACAATGTCAAAACCAGCCGAGAGAACTATCTCTTGTACAGTAGACTCTCCACTTGAGCACACCCATTGCTCTAAAAAGAGATCACCTCTGTATACGAATATTTCTCACGAAGCAAACCATTGTGCACCTCAATAATAAGACCACATCTTCTTTCAGACCACTTGATGCCAGTGCATGAATAGTGTGATGGTTTCAATTGAGAGGTTCTATTTTGTCATGTAGGTCTAGGTCAGTGGAGCAACATTTTGACACCAGAACTCAGTAGCCTCGACTTCACAGTGCATTTCACTAAAGAAAACATACATGACGAAGGTGTGGAGAGTGTCGAGGCTTAAAGCTTTGAATGACAGTTACCAAAGCATTTGGAGACTCAAGTTATACCTCTGAGTTATTTTCAGTGCAACGTCGTTTGAGATACTCTTAAAATAATTATTGTCTCTGTGAGATACTATATAGGTAGTGCTTAACTTCCACTGTCTGATATAGAATTAATAGCATTTTATTTTAGAATATTCTTTTATGCTGTGTTAGTGGTATTCACAATTGTTTAATTTTGAATTTTTATTTTTATAAATGTTTTCAAACCATGTAGGTTCCTTGTCAAAATAAATAATTAAAGAATTAAAAGCAGGACAAGAAGTTCTTGGGGTTGTGGAAGGAGAGGAAACACTTTTTCACACACACACACACACACACACAGACACACACACACACACACACACACACACACACACACACACACACACACACACACACACACACACACACACACACACACGTACACACACACACACACACACACACACACACACACACACACACACACACACACACACACACACACACACACACACACACACACACACACACAATAATTTTCATTTTATTGATAGATTTGACCTTTAGTGGGCCGCAAATGGTGCTCCAATAGAATTGATAGTTCCCATTATACCAAATGTCGCCAAACCGTTTAGTTATATGGGTTACAATTAAATGAAAATGTTACGGAAATGAAATGTAGTCCTGAAACAACACATTTCAAATGTGTGCCAACGCTATTTAGTATTTTAACTCATTTACAAGCAATTTGATGAAATGTGAAAATAAGACCAACTCAAAGATATCAATATAATATATATTTGTATAATGATATCAGTCTTTAAGTGTTCCTGTTGAATGAATGTAGATATTATCCTTCAAACTTTAATGGTGTATTATGAGTGATCTTGGAATGCCATCTATATTTACAGCATAATGACATCAACGTCTAAAAGGGATGTCGTAAATTCTTCTGGCAATGTGGCAAGTAGAGTGCAGAATGGTTAAATGAATATTGGTATGGGTAAATGATGGTTAACACGAGATTCTAATGTGTGAATCATTTATGAAGGACACTTGACTAATGTATAGAACCAATAATAGGATAGACCTTTGGACTAGGGTACACAATGAAATGTGTAATATACGTGGCAGATCCAGGAGTAGGTGTACTGGCTGCCTCCCCCCAAACCCCCACATACACTTTTATCCATTTAGCCATAACTATTTTCATAATTTTGACCATTACCCCGAAAATGTGGGGCATGCGACTCATGTGGTATGTTTGCAGTCCGTACACTTTTGGACTCTCTCGCCCCGTCTCCTTGAAATACCGGATCTGCCAGTAAAGGTATATATTTACTACGGTGCTTAATACGCTTGAAATGTTAAAAATTAAGACGTAAATTACACATAGACTTAAGCTTTCCATATAAAAATCTAAAAAGTGCAATAAGCAATAAAGATAATTAGTATCAACAGTTTCGTATTTTGAGTAGACGCTCGTGATTTTGAACATCAACTTATGAATTCACATGTTCTTTGCTAAAACACCAATACCGTTTAAAATGTATCATATTCACGTAAAATTATTTTTTTGACAAAGCAACGCATTTTATTTTAAAATAATGCCAAAAATGAGGGCCCAAAGTTGAAGGATTGTGATCATATGCACACCTTTCTTGGCAAGCAACGTGAACATATTGGCAAGTGAAGTGTGTAAAATTAGTTCGACCACCACTCACGTTGTTAGAATTAATGATTGCCAATAATCACAATATGTATCACACTGTGTCTAGATGTGTATTGCCAAATTAACGGGAATGACTTCAAATGAAGCTATCGTTCGAATTTAGGGTGGATGCACATGAAGGAAAGTCATACATTTAATGACAAATGTAAAAGACACTCTGGCAATGTGTCCTATAATAACTCTTGTTCAATGAAAAAATGAAAACAAGTATAAATTAATATAATCATTTCACGAAGTTTTGCCTGTAGGGTTGTGCAATTGTTAAAGTACGATAGAGACATGCATATTCACGGAAATGGATAGCGGCAGGTCTGTCAGCATAGTCAATGGTTATGGTCTACAAGGCCAAATGCGCGTGCTTTCGTTTTTTGCTAATTGCTGAAATAATTAGCACGTGACCTATTGTACTGAAGAAATTATATACGGTTTCGATTTAAATTTTACTGATTGGGTGTTATCATCTCTTAATATTAAAGTCCGGTGGTATTTTTGCAACTGGATTCAGATGGGTCTGCTAGTGGTGTCTCTTTTTTAAATGTTATGTGTCTTTAATATGATGCAAAACGAATATAAATAAAGACGCTCTAATGCACTGGCGTTGTGTAGTTTAAATGCAATTGTACAAATGCTGTGTAGGTACACCAATTCGGGATGTGGAACCAATTTGGGATGAGTTTTCTCAACATCTACCCGAACGGACTGGGACTCGAAACCACGATCTTCTGGTCATGAGTTCAATTCCCTATCCAATACGCCACAGAAGCATGTTGATAACATTTTAAATGTTTTTTGAAAGGCTAGTGGATGCATTGTTGTTTTCTTTAAAGACCAACTTGTGAAATCGTTATATACATGTATGTTAGCAATGAAGTTATTAGTAAAACTTCCATTTAAAAATAACCAACCCATAATAAATTATCTAAATGAAAGTATGTATTCTTAATCGTGGGCCCCAGCATCATGGGAGGGGTGTATGCCTGTATGGTATGTATACCACAGTGATATCTATACACTATACCATAATCAATATGTACTCTAAAAAAATCAGGCCCCACCCACACATACGAACATTGTATTTGGGGTCTTGGTCCAAATATTCCAATGGGATTGATTAACTACCATTGATTTATTTACTGTACCGGGCCAGACAAGACCTATATGCCAGTACGCGGATAAATTAAAGACCAGCCAATCCAATAGGATTAATATAAGTCCACCCACCACACCCATTCCAATCGCAAAAGTCATATGAGATTATATGCATTATTAGGAAGACCAGCAAATGCCCAGATGACCCCTTGTGGCAAGATTAATTGAGATTAAGGTAGCGTTCCAAGGGTGGCACAATAATCATTACATCGTGATGACAATAGTTATGAGCACTGGCATATCCAATGATGGCATGGTTCATAACGGGGGCAATCGGATATGTCTATATTCTGGAGCTGTTGGAGCTAATTTATGGACATGTGTGTGTGTGTGTGGGGGTAATGACAAAGCACAAAAGATTGCAAATCTAGACCTCTACATGGATATTAAAACCAGATTTGTGTGCGCTCTCGGGTAGTCACAATATATACCACTGTACGTGGATTTCTTTATGTGGGTGGGGGGATGGGACACTTTATGAATTGAGACCTGAGACCGCAAGAAGTGGTATCTTTGTTCATGTCGTCCCTATATAGCGGTGGTCTTCATTGGAGGTTCTACTGTGCCATCGCCGCAGGTGGTAATGATCGTTGGTCAGGCATTGAATAAATATTCATAACCTCAATGACAGTAACAATGACGTTTTACTATAAGCAAGCAAACAAGGCACTAGGACTCACTAAGAACACGTGGTAAGCCACGTGACAAGAGCAGCAGGTGCGTTGTCACCGCCCATCTACCGTTGTGCACCTACATCGTACTCTAAGTTTGAAATCGTGTCCAAACTCAATTCACGAAAGGCAAACCTTACTAGACAAACTTTACAGCCGGCTAATCGTTCAAAAGTAGCCGGCCCTCGAGGATAGACTGCCCTTATTGAACACCAGCTCGATTAGTCTTCACATGCTCAAGAACCACTACCCCCTTCTGCACCCCCGACGCAAGCCCCGGCTTAAGCCATGGATAATGACTATGAAGCCTAGTTAATGCTTCTGACAATTGACCATGTGCTGGTCAGATGACAATCGGAAGTCACATGCCGGATGTAAAGCCGGGTCGTGACATGCGCACGGTGATGTGTCCCAGTACACGGAAGTCAAAATTTTGATCATTTTTTGTCGGGAAAGCTGTAGCTTTAGTGACAGCTTGTGATGCAACGTTTTGACATCATATTTTTGTGATTTGTGTACGCTAACATAGTTTGCTATCAAATATAAGTTTTATTTGGTCTTTACTCTTCACTTCTTTGCTTCCACAGAGCTAGCTTCCTGGTGTAATTGAATTGGCCTCGTTTGAGTGTAAATATACACGTACATGGATATTTCTTACGAATACGCTTGTTCGGAGAGCCGGTCATTTGACAATGCAATACAAGACTGCGCGCATCCTAATCTACTTCCGGCTTTCAATTCACATTTCAAACACACACATATATCCATATATGTTTACGAATAGACATACACGTCATTGGTTTGGTGTGAGTTTGCAAAAGAAGTTCCGGTCAGACATAGACCGGTCAAACAGAGACCATTAAATACACTCAGGTGTTAGAAAGGACAGGCTTTTCTGCGCACCTGGTAACAGATGACGTCCGTTATTGTTTGTCCCTACGGGGAGGGTGCCATTTTCTATATTGATGCATAATGTTATGATCAGACAATGCTGAACATCCAAGCGGTATCAGTTGTGGTATTGTAGCTTTTGACCAGGGCACACTGTCTCATTTGTCGTGGCAGACGTGTTTTAAAAGCCTTATCTCGTTTGGAGTCATGAAATTCTCACATCCTCTGAAGCGCAGTAAAGAATCTGGGATCATCATTCGTGACTGTAAGACGAGGGCTTGGCTGATCTTGCCATAAAAGAGTGCAATATAATCCGACCACGCGCTAGAAGCTTTGAAATTGAGCAAGCGCATTTGTACGTGCAAAATACAACGTGCGTAGGTGTAACATGTTATAGTTTTTAGATTATAGTGTACACGCAGAACCCCATGCTGGGAGTTATGAGTTTCTGGTACAAGGCAATATTTATCATTGCTCTAATTACACGATTTGTTTGGAATCAGCATACAGCTGTGCGGAACATATTACGTTTGTATACGGCAAGGACGTATCTAGTCAGTTTCCAGTTTCAGAAAACGCACTTGGTGTTGAGTTTGGATGACTGAAAACGAGTTGAAATCGAAACCGCAAAAGGTCAAAGTTTGAGTAAATGAAATGCGATCAAGATTTTATACAAACTAGACAAAATAAATAGCCAATACGCGTTTGGTTGATTTGGTGTGGTTGGGCTTGTTGAAACAGGTTCCTGTTGATAAAAAAGATAATACCAGATCAGACAAACTCATCAGTGGTGGTGCGGTATGAAACTAAGTTGTCAATAATGAGCTTCAACTTCAACTTCAACTTCAACCATTTAAAGGCCAGCATCAACTGATTGATGGATTCTGCCATGTGGTGGTGCACATGGGATAAAAAAAACTGAGAATTTTTAGCTTGTAATTAGATCTCGTCATACATTTCAATTATCAATGCCAGAATTTGGAAAACGAAACTGTACATGGCAAAAATGAAAGTCCATCATGAACCACGTTTCCCATGAGTAGTGATGCTATGTGTAGAGAACGAGACCGCCCTGCTGGTTATAACTGGTCATTGCCTCTTAGGTTTTCTCTTCCAGTCAAACTTGTCTCCAGATATTATCTACGATGCAAAAAAAAAAAAAGAATTAAAACCAAAAAGAACAAAATAATTGTCAAATCAAAGTTAAACTTTATGACATACAAATATTTTTAACGAGAAATTTATCAGTGACAAAGATAGGACCTTACTTGGGGGTCCAAAATATACAGAGAATCCTGTTTCCATCATTAAGGAATTTTGAAAAAAAACCGCACACGTCTGCGTGTGACTATTTAAGAAAATAACCAAAAACGTTCGAGTCAATTTTTCAATATTTTTTTATAAAAGTGTTTTTTGTTAATTTGTGAGTATACAATAAAACTATACGCTTATCTTATTGTCTTATTGTTTCCATGCAGGAGAGTTGAACAGCATGTAAGCTAGTAACATATGAAAGCACATGGTATACACGAAAACACCTTTTACGACAGTCTGGATCTTTTTTACTGGCTTTCTGTTAGGTTCCACATGTATTCAGTCTAGTGAGACATTCCTACGCCAATCTAATCGAAGAGGAAGTGTACAGAAATCGATGGAACATGCACCCCCCCCCTTCATTTGCAACTACACCGGAAATGACCCCCAATAATCCCTGCACGCGGGCTGATGCCAGCTGACGACCAAAATTTGAGCATCTGCTGTCCATCTCACACAATGCCAAGCTACTTATTGACCTAACCCCCTACGGCCATTATGATATCTACGTTGGACAGTGGTCATTAATGTTGGCCAATTGTGATAGCAGTGGGTCACATCGGTGATAAGTTCCGCAGGTGCTTTCACTTCTTTGGCGGACTACGTTTCATGAGAATCGTCTACCCATAGTATTTATGCAAATATTGTTAACTAGATCAAAAGTGCTCAGAGATCACAGCGTCGCTAGAACAACGTCGACTCATTGGCAATAAAGAGGTTTACTTTGCAATCAAATCATATAAGCAGAAAAAAGGTCTCTTTTGATGTGTGATTCATCCTAAATAT
>CM032663.1:19872063-19990908 GCA_019095985.1 Streblospio benedicti
TGTACCTGTTACCTCGGGGGGAAATATAACCTTGTTTTCTTATAATCTCAACAATAGGGTCGTGGCGTCTGATCCCCCACGAGGACACCGTTTTGAAAGTCACACTTTCACTCATGTCGCGCCCTGGGGGAACTAACTTGTGTCGCGAGTTCGAGTTCCTCCAAGGTCAGACGATGTGATGACATAGAAGAAATATGCTTGATGTAAAGGATGTGTTTCAGAAGGGTAGAGGGTAGTTTAACAAATTAAACAGGAATGTTTTCAATTGTTGACTACTTGCTACATTCTGTTTAATATTAGATTCATCGGAGAGGCATTACGACACGTTTCTATTAAAAATATAAAGCACTTTCATTACGGAAAACTTCACTAGAAACAAAAGTGTCACATTACTCTATTGTGTACATACATTGATAAATGGTATCGTAGACTGGGATGAAGAGCTTCGACTTATTGACCATTTTTCATCCTAATATTTCGTCTTTAAATAGGGCCAATGTTCATCTTCATAGGAAACGCCCATGCTGTGGCACACATCTATAATGAAATAACCTTGAGACTGTCTAGATATCTGCCTTCAGTATATTAGTAATTATCCTTGAAAAAAGCAATAAATGAGATCAGCTGATCAAAATGTCTGACATTTATTAGTCCGCACTTGTCAAGAACAAAACTATGAGTACAAAATACTAAAGTGACCAATGCAATTTTTTTCTAACTTTGGCATTCGTTTGATTAATAATAAAAACAATAGGGCTGGGAAAGCTATTAGATCCCTCATAAATAAAAAAAATAGTTGTGTCAAACATATATACTGCTGGACTTATATACTTTTCTACCTGTGTGTGTGTGTGTGTGTGTGTGTGTGTGTGTGTGTGTGTGTGTGTGTGTGTGTGTGTGTGTGTGTGTGTGTGTGTGTGTGTGTGTGTGTGTGTGTGTGTGTGTGTGTGTGTGTGTGTGTGTGTGTGTGTGTGTGTGTGTGTGTGTTGGGGGGGGATAATGGAATTCACAAGCAAACACGGGGAAACATTTTAAAGCACTGAATCGATAATCTGAAAAGGATTAAAAACATAATATAAAAAAGGAAACACCATAAAGTTACTATCATTGAAAGTAAGATTTTATTCTCTTAAATTACTTAAATTATTACTCAACCTTGACCTTGGCAATAAAAATGTTACAGATTATCAACTAGACTTTTTGCGTTCACAATTGTCTATGGCTCTGCGTCAAAAGGAATGCTTTCACATAAATTGCAATAAACGCGAGAGAAAAAATACACTCAGCCGTCTTTTTTTCCACTGCTGAACAGAAGTTTTTTTTACTGCTGAACAGATAAATAAAAAATAGCTTCCCTTGTGACTTGCATGCAATGCTGCCAACAAAAACATCGCTATAACATTAGCCATCAAATGGCTAGACAACAAAGCCCACCATTTAAGATTCATCGCCGTTTCATCTCTTTGATCTGTGCTGAGCAATGCAGCTCGGGAGAGGAGACTCAGGCTTCGCTGACTCAGTGTAATCTATGCAAATCTAGATTTTAGGTGATGTTTTAGCTGCACGCTCAAACGTAGAACAAAAAGTAATAAAAAAAAGAACGAAAATAAAGATATTACATGTATCGATAGAATTCTGGTAGGTACCAACGGTGAATTTACGTTGTTGAGGACATCTGTGTTACGTCTGCGAAAGCAACATTGGCAAACGCTCTAGATGCTCTGTTTATGAAACCTATTTCAACTTCAAGCATAAAACTTACTGTGCGTGATTATAAAAAGTTACAGTGATAACAGATTACGAGATCTATGTTAAGGACCCCTTCATAATGATGTCTTGCTTGTGCACTTATAAGGGATCTCATGGGTTCGTACGTGCGATCGATACTCCAAGTCAAAAACCATATGAAAAAAAACTTGCGGTATTTTAACTGGGGGAAAGGGGGGGGGGGGCTGAGCGGAGGGGGAGGGGGGGGGGGGCACCCCCTGCGTCCGACCCACGGGTTCTGCCTATGTTAAAGATACAGTGTCTGTCACACGCGAACTCCACCCTCCAAACTCAAATCAATAAAAAAATTATAAATAGCAAGTCTTCTCAAATGTCTGAAATATATATTTCAAACACTTCATAAAGAAACAGTTGAAAGAACGCATCTACAGGAGTTTGTCCTTGATAGTTTATTGCTGTGAGTGTCAAGATGGTGAATGGTCGTAAAGGGGACAATGAGCAAATAAATCTGGATTGTCTTCTGCAGTAAAAAAAATCCAACATATGGGCTATGGCCGAGAGGACACTGACGCTGAGACATCTGGCTCCGATCGTACAGTAGGTGGGTATTTTGAGTATTATCTAACGTGTCAACAGTACATTCTCATTCATAAACTGTCCCCGTGTCACAATATCAAAGGCTGTAATTACTTTGTAGTTCTGTGGGAATAGTAGAAACTTGTATTTTGTTTCTTGATTATCATTAGGGTTACTCAACTGTTAGATAATCTACATTTTGGATGCAATGAAATTTAAGTTTATTGGAAAACAGAGAGATCTTGTTCCTACTTAATCTGGCAGTGTACATTCTATTATTATTACTACTACCAGCGAACAAAGTAAGATGGTATCTGATAGACTTCACAATTAATACTGAGTATTATCAGGAATAAGTAATTATTCGTTCCTGTTATTATCCTATTTCACCCTTTTTATTAATCTAATTCAATTGTAGATCTATACATGTTCATACAGAATCAAACACTGCATCATTTTTTTTCCAAAATGCAAGCAAGATTGATATCAAAATGATAATCTATCTTTTTCGTTTGGTGAAAAAAACAGGGCCTAAAAATTTGGCAACCGAGAGTCACTTGTCCATCAAATACACTAATCTGTCCACGTGATCACACATCACGTGGCTTATATTTATGATTACACGCATGTCGTCAGGAGTGATGTCTTGTAAACCATTTTACTACTATTTTAAAGTAAGTATTTATTATGATCATATTCATTCAATGTTGACAATCTCATGGACGCTGATTCACTTTATCTAAAGGCTTTATTTGGCATGCAGACCTATTATATATTGTGAGTCCATAACCATCACGTATTGTGATAGACATGACGTGATGAAGGAAGTGGGATGTGGGGAAAATGCAGAGAAATTGCGGAATGTGGCTAAAATGATGCGGGAAATAAGACCAATAAAATGGATTTTGGACCTTCTTGACCACGCATATACCCGCAGATATGCAAACCTATCAAGCACGATATCTTTATGAAAATACACCATAATAATTCAAATATTTTCTCGTTAATATGTGTGTAAGTCTATCTTTGCCACAAACGATACTTAAAACCCCACAATTATGAAAACATGAGAGTGGCACAGCTGAACAAATTTGCTTCCCATCTTGAGTTAGGTTTAGCACCGAATATTGCAACAGAATGAGTAGTATTGTAACCAATGGCAGGTTGGCTTGCCACAAAAGTATTTTCAAAAGGTAGAACCATGTCCCCCGCCACCCGCCCCCACACCCCAACCCCAAGTACACTTCTCATCCACAGCAATGAGAAAACAACCAGGATTGAACACTCGTGACTGTCAGAAGGAGCACCTTTAACTAATGCTATTTCAGAATCTTCCTATTATCGTTAATTCTCGCACCTGTCGCGCGTGATGCCAGCTGTCAATCGACCTGTCTCCCCACAGACTGTAGAAAAACAGACAGCGTTACCGTCGTCCAAGTTAATGACTGACAAGTAAAAGTCACACCGTCTCTTCCCCGTGGTGCTGATATATGCTCGGCAAGGAGATATAAATACAGGGAACAATGGATTGACAGCTGCAATGGAGTCCATGCCAGCGATCTGACAAGTATTTCTAGGAGACCGATCAAGTGTCGTCTGAAATCCACGGGATCACGTGTGACGTTGAGATGTCTCGCGGTAATCCATGCCACTGTTGTTGGTGATGTAACTGAACGTGTAAGTTTCGTGAACAAACGCCCACGCAGAGTAGAAATAGACGCATGAGGTTGTGGAGAATGTGTCCACTGTGAACTTTCTGGAAATTTTATTGTAGACAATATAAATGTTTATTTCAATGTTTAATCATAATAATCAGTTTCTATCTTGTAGGTTTATAGGCAGGCCTAAATGAATATAGATGTATACTTTATGATGAACATTAGAAATCAAGTTTTAATATTAATCGGATTATATTTTATACATGGTACGGAATTAATGCAGACGTTTCATATGCCATCCTTCAAATTTCTTCGGCCATTGGAAAATATGTGGGATGACAAGTAAAACGTTTGTGCAAGTTCATTGAAATACACCTATGATAATGATATTGATGTGTGGAAATATACACAGCAAATTATCTTGCATTAAGAGAACACACCCATTAGTTGAAACCGTTTTTTGTGCAAATATATCATTGCTGCAACAAATGTAGGGTACTTTCATTCAGCCTATTGTAATATTATCATTTTATCATCAAAATAAAAAAAAAATGTAGAAACACTGTGACATGGTTTCAGACATATAACAGACCTTCATATCAGTTACATTTTTGCATCTTGTAAATAAGCCATTGTGTTATCAAGGATAACTATCATAATAACATTATGCTCTCAGGATGTAGACTAGCCTGTATATATTTATATTGTGGATAATTATATGTATATATTTTCATTATTAGAGTATACAATGCAATACAATGCAATGCAACGCAATACAATGCAATACAATGATATACATTACACACACCTGTTTACGGTAAATATTAAAACGTATTTGTAAAACGGACACTAGCTATTTAAGTAATGAGTATAAGAAAGGCAGATTTTATCATTTACATGTCAGGTGTTCTCATGTAGAGAGTGAGTTAAAATGTGAAGTTTACACCACAAGTGCGCTTTCTCTCTAGCATTCAAAAGAGGAGTCCAAAAACTGGGAGAATTTCAGCCGATAAAACATAGGAAGCTACTCAGACGACATTTTTCAAATTCCCGTTTTTGGTGCATTAATTTCCTCTTGCACTTCAGGCTATGGATTCATAAATATCAGCAACGGCTCCAATGTCCAATGGAGATAAACACGAAGAAGCAGGCAATTAAGAACAAGAAGAATCCCTCGATTCTCGACACTACATATGATCGCATTTACAGATTGGAAATTTATTTAAATAAGTTGTTCTTAAAGTGTAGATAGAGGCCCCCAATGTTGAGGGGGCCGCACAGTGAGGGTGAATCTGAGACGTACAGTTTTGAAGCTTAACTACTACTGACATGACAAACATCATCTGTATTTAAACGTGACAGGCTTTGAAATTCTGTTTGAAATCTTAAAGTGAGATTGATTTTGAAGACACTAAATAGTATTGAAAATGGCAAGAAAAATGCATTGCCAAAGCATGGCTCTGCTATACAGAGTATAAAAACATTTAGCTTATAAATCTAGAATACCACGTCTGTCGCTATGTGCTAGACTGTACTATGTCGGTTATGAGCTAGACATAGATTTATTGGAGGCATTCATATTAATATTTGAAAGAAGCACTGCTCTTCTAGATGTGTACTAACTGGGCTAGCTAGCTCCACCAATCGATACATTTCTGGCACAAAGTGACATATAGCTGACTGGAGTGGTATGCAGATTTACTTTCGTTTCACCTAGAGATATATAATCGTAAACTCTCTGAACAGATTAACACGGACGAATAGATAAACAGTTCACCTGTCGTCTTGGTTTGCAACTTTGATAAAAACCTCCACGATTTAGCGAGGTGTAAACTTCATGGTCAATGCTCATCACATATATTATTCCCGACTATATATCTTATATATATCTCCACTAAAACCTCTGTTTAGTCTAGCGTCCAGACAAGATTAGCACCGTCTGTCTGCTTTTAAACTCACAGGTAGCAGTGGATCGTTTTGTACGATACAAGATGATTTTCCAGTGCAGGTGAATCAGAAAGTTTTGTAATTTTTTTTTTTTTTTAAAAACCCATGAAAATAAGACAACCTGTCTATTGAGACCACATCTATTATTAGAACATTCCTTGCAGTCTCAAACCTTTGCAAAGTGACCTAGATGAGCCTTCTCGAAGAGACCACCTCTCAATTGGACCACCTAGCGGTCATCATAGAGGTGTTCTATCGTGTTATCGTACTACTGTTTTGGGAACTTTGGCCTCAATTGTCTCAATAGAGAGGTGGTCTATCTATGAATGTTAAATATGGTCCGTTTAAGAAGCCTTGAGACCATGAAAAATGATCATTCCTAGAGGTTGTCTTTTTCATATACGTGGAAAAGGAAGGTCTACTGTATATGTCTCCCGGCAAACAAGCCATCCAGTGTAATGCAATGAAACAATAGACACATCATTGAATTTCATTTCAATACATCTATACACTACCCAGACCAGATAACACACATTGCTGACATTCTTTACATACAGAAAAAAACAATCATTACAGAATTCTGGCGGTTTTACTATCAGACGCTACTTAGATATGCATAGCTCAATTAGAAAAATATATCAATGGTGATTTGTACTCGAAAATATGTGAAACATCTTGTACATTTACTGCACATTACTGTGCTTTCATTTTCTTACAAAGGGGCCATTGAAATGAAATTTTAAATAAAAAAGATATCCATGTTGAAGTGCCAGTTACGGATATTCAAATCGACACCAGCTCATTAGCAAAAATACACAAGCACACTGATTTTAATTTCCGCAAATGTGATTATACACTGTCGTACAGAAATCGGTCTTTTCTCACAGACGTGCTTTCTTTCTTTCATCTAACCCGTACACATTCAAGAACTAAGGACAACAGTAATGAGCTTGCCAAACACCCACCCAACCCTCTACCTTCTGTGCTCCAATGTCAGGTTTTTATTGTATGTTCACTTTTTTATGCACGGTGACTTCCAATTCCCTACTTTTGACGCTCACATACGAGAAAACGCTGCAATTCTATGTAGGTCAAACCAAAAGTACACAAGCTAGCCGGTATTTTTTCTGGCATTTGCCAAGAAGTCAGAGTCCACGTAAAGAAGTCAAGAATCAGACGTTTAGTGGTAGTTACTAGATTATTACGAGCTGTCAAAATACACGAGGTAGATGGTTATACCAGTATCACCCCGTAGAAATCTTGGTACTGTTAGTAAGGTGATAAAACTTGAGCAGGTAACATTTACCACCACCAGTAACACTTTGCACTATAATACACGCCACATTTAATTGCAATTACTGCTCTGTGGGAGTTTTAAGTACATGTATTTGCAATTTATGAATGCATAGGCAGGTCCAGGGGGCGCAAGAGGCGCCGCCCACGGCCCACTCCTTTTCCCCACCAAAATACGAACGTACGAAACTCATTATATCCCTGTAGTGCGCACTCCCCCCATTTTTTTTTCTAAAACGCTGGATCTACCATTGTGAGTGAATGAAACCACACAAAAAACATTGATCGTTTGGGTAATTTACACTTTCTGACTTACTATGCATGAGTGTTAGCACTTTTAAAGAAGGTACTATTTAGATTGGATATTGGCCACATCACAAACCTGACAATCGTGACTACTTTATTAACAGGTCCCATTGTGAACGACCGGTTGTAGCCCAATTATTCGAATAAAACTTGTTTCAATTCATTTTTCAGTTTCAGTTCTTCTAAGCGTTTTAAACTTTATATAGAGCCTGCATTTTTATGAATATTGCAGCATTTAAAGTTGTAAAATTGGACACACGTGTTTCTAATGATTGTCTGTATCATAAAGTTGTATTGCTATTGTAGTCTATATTGCAACTAGTCCATGTTTCAACATTAAACTAATATATTAATCAGTTATTAGAATTCTATTCAGTATAATATCACAGGGAGTTAGAAAGTAGCCCACGGTTTTTTGACAATTGAAACCTTTTTATCTTTATCACTTGCACTATCTGAAATATGTGACAAATTCCTTAGACACTATTTTGGGAGTGTTTCAAATACTGGATTTCCTCAGTACAAATGAAGGAATTTAAATGATATTTGCAAATATTGTTTTAGAGAATTAAGATTGAAACGGTTCATGAACCTATATAGTAATGTATGTAATATTCTCAATTGTCTAAAGATTTGGTCTCTTTATCTTCATGTGTATGGTGATTATTACCCATTTCTAAAATCACACTCTTTTGTATACTACACTACTCATGAAATAAATATTTTCCAGATTGCAGTAATCTTTACCAATACATTATCATGAAATAATTTTGAAGGGAACGCCCACATCCACCACTTCACCTTTACCACAGTATTAAGAATACAATAAGATAAGAATAAGAATACGATGTTTTCAGTTTAATGTTACACCATTTGCAAACTGTGTGATCATCACAAAATAAGTTATTAAACCCGTCAAACAAGAGGCAATGTGTGTAATTAAAGTTTAATCACTTTACAACGTCGAGGCGTACCTAGTTGTCCTATTTATTCGTTTATTAATTTATTGTCGATGATCAAATTTAGATAGAAATCTGAAGAGCATTCCTAAGCACACACGCACTTGTAAGTATTTCACGAGAAGTGGGTTTACATCCATAAAATTTTATGAAGAATCCATCACCATGTTATAGGACTACTTCAGAAAAATGTTGTGACGTAGCAACTATGGTGTTTCCACAGAAGTTGTGACGTCACGACTTGTTCAAGGTTTTTAAACCAACACCTGCCTCAAATGATGATGTCTATAATTTGTCACTCTGGCGTTTTGCAGCACCTGAAAAAAGATCAGGAAAAAGTTGAATGTCGAGTACATCCAACTTCTTCAAAGTTGACCTTTGTAAGATAGTAAATGTACGGTAGTTTTGTAGCATTTTTACTCACTAGAGGGACCAGGGAGAAGGGTAATTCGATTTATGCGTCGTCTGGGTGTAGGAATACACACGTGTTTGCAGGAGCCCAGGAAAGTGAAGCCTAAAACTGTATTGTTTTTTTCCTGTTCAACTACATGTATATGTCATAAAAGAATTTTGCGTTCGATTGAAATTCAAGTGCAAGTTTGTGCTTTTGGCTTATACCCAACTCCACACATCGTCTTAAATGTCCTTGTCTCTTTCTTTTCTGTTCTTCTTTGTGGTGTGTGTGGTGTGTGGTGGTGGTGGGGGGGGGGGGTGCAAACCCACAAAAACGATAATTTCAGCATTCTTCAACCACCCGCTAGGCCTTGTGCGTGATATTTGATCAATTTTAAAAACATTTGAAGGGAGAAATAACTTTATTACAAACTATGATCAAAACAACGTAAATATTATTGCTACTACTACTAGTAGTAGTAGTATTGTGTAAGTTTTTGAAAATCATAGATAGAATACATATGTACACACCACTGTACTAAGTAGTGTCGTGACGTAACATTCCCATCTCCACACTCTCGCTCAATATGACGTCACATTTTCAGAAACTTCTGCCCATCACTCGCGCCTGCGTAGCATTTCTTGAGCAATCTAGGATATAAAAAATAGCATCCAACCGCGCTCTCAGGTAAACACAAGTTGAATGCCAGAAGCTGTAGGGTTCTTGAACGGATGACTCTTGTGTACTCTTCGCTTATCGGTAGGTGGTTCAAAACACCATTAATATTACACCAACATGACTGAAACAGCAAGAGATGTAGTTATTCATATGTCAGCGAAACCTTTTTGTTTTTTTTCAACGCTGACTTTTACTTGAAATGCCAATAGTTGTAGCTTTCTAGTATACAAATCTTAGTGTTTCCCACCAAAACACATTCTTTACAATTTTTCGTCCAAGTACAGAGACGTGAATTTTTGGCATTCTTTTATGTAAAGAGCTTTCGAATAATAACACCGGGTATCTTACAAACAAGACTGAAACCTAAAAGATAAATGCAGAATAACCAGTTTATTAAGACCAGCCCTCAATAGAGAGGTGGTCTCCTTTTGGAAGTTTGCAGTAGTCTTTTTGCGAATGCCATAGACTGAGAAAATTATCTTAGTATAGGGGTGGTCTCTTTATAGAGGCTATCCTAATGAGAGGTTCTACTATAACAGGTAATAATTGCTGGCACGTGTTCATTTTTTAAACGTCTGTGGTCGATATAAATCTTTCACTATAGTTTGTTTTGATCAACTTTTTAAGTCTACATTAGTATATCTATAAATAGAAGGCGCATAACTTTATCATGAGTCTGAAACTGAAATGAAAATTTGCCACATGTGTGAATGACAGTTATAATGCTGTACATCATTTTAACGATGCATTCTATCGAGTTTTGAACACTTATATATCTGACTTTTCTATATTTATATATCATACCAAACTCTTTTCATGAAATAACGTTAAATCAGTATATTAATACCATTCTCTTCGTACTTTCAATGTGATCTGTGTGTATAATTTGTGATATAAAAACATATTTTATTTCCCAGATATTACTGCATTCGCTTTATTAGTAGGGAATGCGGATGTATTATAACACCTTCATTAAACAGACATTTATAACCTAATTGAAGTTTTTATATATGTAATAGATATGCAGTCGTAGTTAAGTAGAGTTCGTCTTAATTTAAAATCATGTGAACGTTATCTAAACCGAAACTAATCGCAATTATTTTCTGATATTTCATGCATGATGATAATTTAATACTGAAAGCTATTGAATTTACTATTTAAAATCTACCTCAAATTATTCATGTCTACCCTTTAAGATCAAGTTGCTCACATCACTTGAATTGAGTTAAACATTTGCAATTAGAATTATTATCAAATAATTGTGGTATTGGTGCAACAGGTGGATTTATGATAAAACAGCACACATCAAAGTATTATGTAGCCTAGCTGGTTGTGTGTATGCCTGCCTGCCTGCCTGCCTGCCTGCCTGCCTGCCTGCCTGCCTGCCTGCCTGCCTGCCTGCCTGCCTGCCTGCCTGCCTGCCTGCCTGCCTGCCTGCCTGCCTGCCTGCCTGCCTGCCTGCCTGCCTGCCTGCCTGCCTGCCTGCCTGCCTCATTGTATTTGTATAAAAGGATTTATGACGTTGTTGTATCAAACAAAATTAAATCACCTTGAGTAATTAAATGCAACGTAATTAATGGTACGGTAATTTCAAAATACACTACACAATGAAACACCAAAGCAGCACAAAAGCTACAATTCCCATTAAGATAAGCTTAAACAAAGGGAGGTCCCCAGAAAATCAATTTAGTAAGTTAATAAATGGCCCATTGCACCCAAGTTCTATGCATCATATTCAACAAACTCACCGTGTTTAATCTATGAAACTCTACGTAACGAGGGTGAGATCGGTCCACATGCATTGGCAAGAAAGAATTATGCCTCTGCACTTTAGGAGTGTGGTATCCAGTGCTATTTTTCTATTAACACATCGGATTTTCGGCATCTGGAAAACATAAAGGGATAAAGGGGGTTAGCTGGGGACATACCAGTTTATTATAGACGGATGACTCACATTATCGCCTATTTTTGCGTTTGACAAATGGTGTTGAACCGAGGGTGTTGCGATTTGTCTTGTCGCTTGTTTTCATCGTGAGATTCGGTTCACCAGGATGCGAACATGCCGTTAAGATTATATGATTATACGCTAATAATGATTTATTGGTGTTTTATTTTATTTTTTCACTTTTGAAACGTGGAATGTTGTATTTTGTAGAAAGCTGTAACGTTCATATGGATTGCCTATATAGTGTTTGAAAGCAAGAGAGCACATCTTCACTGGAAATACTTCGTGGTGTCATTTTTATCTTCTATTATATGCGGAAGATATGAGTTCACGTAAAGCTTGCGTCAGACAGTTCTGCATATTCAAGCCGAATCCATATGCAGATCCAGGTTTTCGGAAAGGGAGGGGGCGCACTTAAGGAAAGAGGATTTCATGAAAAACCCTATGAAAATGTAGTATTTTGGTGGGGAAAGGGGGAGGGGGCGCCCACTGCGCCGCCCCCCCCCCCCGGATCTGCGTATGGAATCAGCTCTGTTATTGAGGCCGTTGTTCATCAGAATGTTGTCTTTTCACAGAAGTGGTTAACTTGAAAAAGCTAGATTAACATTTCCCCTTGGCAAGCGTATTGCTCATATTTTACCGGGGACTGACTGTTACTCTGTGCCTTTTTATGTTTACGATTATAGGTATTGATATTTACACCTATGGTAAATCTATGCATCACAGATATTTTCTCAAGAAAAGAGGCATTACTCTTGTTTACCATTAATAGTTTTCACCAATTCCACCAACGACCTCGCTACGGGGTGTAAAAATGGACTCCTGTCCTTAATTGTGACTTTTTTTTATCAGAAATTCAGATTTCCTTTTAATTTACATCTATCGAAAAGAAAAATTCTGTTTTGATGCTTTGTGCATAGATGATAATCTGGACTAGGTCAAAACTTGACTGACTTAACCATCACATACGACGAATTCATGTTTAAAGTGCCATGTGTCACCGCGATAGCTCTCACGATTACAGAGGTTTGGTTCTTTACATAATAATGCAGTTTCGGGTGTGGTTGGGTGTGGTTTTGATGTTATATGGATTGTTTAATAGCCTTGAATACCTCGTTGTTATTCCCAAATTTATTACCAGCAACTCCCAACAAAAACACCGTTATTTATATATGGTCTGGCCCAATTTTCGGGCGTGTCATTGTTTCATAGGATTGTCGGGTTAATTAAATTATCATTAACTTTATTGGCACATTCTGGTAAAATACCTAACGTAAAGGTTTATTTCAGTGCAGCACCCTATATACCATTCTATTGCAAATACATTTCACAGAAAGTGCAGCTGTTAAAAATAAATGCGTGAGTCCTATTACCTATTAGAGTTTTCTTTAGAATAAAGTTATTAAAAACACACACAACACTATTTAGATACATAATCCAATTATCTAAAATACCTCCAAGATATAGCATACATTCACAGCATACATAAGTGAATACAAACTGATTAACACAAAAAAATATCTTACCAACCGCGATAGGATACCCAAGTGCATTTGTGTTCTTTGTTGTGGCCTAGCTGGTTACCACATTATAGGTTCTGACCATAAAGAGAGCGAGCGCGAGCGCGAGAGAGTTCAGGGAACCTTAGGCCAAGCACATGAGGATCTGGGTCTGCAGAACAATGAGCCATTGTATGCGGTGGGATAGCTGGGGAAATTTTAGCCCCCAGCTCAGTTGTCTGGACGGAGGCTCCTCTACGACAGTGTAATAAGGTCATGGTGGAGTTTGTGAGACTAAAGAAAGACAAGAGTTATGCTGATGTTCACGTTAACAAAAGAAAAAAGGAGAGAGTTAGGCCTACACGCCCTGCAGGTGTACATAGAATCTCTCTATTAAGACCACCTGCAGCAGGTGTATTCCAGTGGCATTAATAGAGACGTGGTATTGTTATGGGGTTTCACGGTGCTCTCTTTATGATGGTTTGTGTAACATTGTCATATTATAAAGGTGGCTTCAGTAGAGGGGCGGTCTTCATTGGAGGTTGCCGGAATACCTATCAAAGAACAAATGGAACAGACCAGACATCACAGACTAATGTTACCTCGGGAACAAATTTAACAACGGGGAGTTATTCTTAGCGAGCCCAAAACATCTGACTCGAAAAGAGTGCAAATAAAATAGAAGAAAAAACCTCCTGAAGGCCGATAACTAAAAACTGGAACTGGAACATATAAGCACCGCCCTCACTGACGCTCTTAGAATAACACGGAAACTTCTAGTCGTGAGCTAAAAACAGAAAGTTATCAGCGACTACTGGGAAAGCTTGAGCGCAACACCCACTACAACGGGACTCGAGAGTGAAGAGTTCCGAGAGCTTCTCACTGTTTGCCCTCTTGCCTTTTACAAGTGGCCATAAAACTTGTTGGTGTCAGTGCTCTCTGCCTTTCAGCGTGGCAGTGCCCTTGGCTTTTTTACGAGCCTCTATTGGATGGGTATATATTTATGCGCACGCAACCAACGCGGATGTGGGGGGGCGAATCCTGGTTCACCGCAGTGATTAAATGTGTGCATGGTCGTGGTCCGGGGGAGGGGGGGTAGTGCCAATACCGCGTCCAAACTAAACAAGGGGGGATTGGCTGGTGTTGTTTTACGGTCAAGTACTTTTGATTATGGTGTCATAGAGGGTTGGTAAGTGTAGCTTGGTACGAATACAGGTTGGTGCTTGTTTTATCATTGATATAGGTATCCGGGTTCACTGATTGATTTCGTACAGAACGGGGGTGACAGTACCGCGTCCGACTAAACAAAACTAATTGACACATATTCTAGAACGAAGCGCATACTTAAACGATATTATGGCTGCTGCACGGTCAAGTTGTGGTGTTGACATTGGAATGTTACTACACTCCCTTAGCTAAACTTACTACTTATTTGATAAAAAGAAGAGTATCAAAAATTAACGTACCCACTTAGGGCAAAGTGATAGGTACAGTGATATGCTAGACGAGTTGGTAGAGATTCGTTACTCCATAAGAATTGAACATTTTAAGATTAAGACGTGAAATTAAGGTATTAAAGATAACGTATTAAGGTTAATGCCGTTTATCAAACTTTATGACATGCATAACTTCTGTTATATTTCATAAAACCACGTGACCGACTCGCGTTGCAACCTTTCTTATAGTCTAAATACGACTGTCATATACAGCCGAAAACTCTATGAAAACGTGCTGGCAGATTACGTTTATCGTCTTTTCATCAATCATCCTAGAAATTTGAAATCGTATCGCAGCACATTACTGACAATAGACTTTGAGCGAAGAAGCAATTAAAGTCGGCATTAGGATCACGAAAATGCAGACTTCTCGTGACGTAAACCGGAATTGCGCACATTTAGATCCCTACACGGAGTCCGAAAATCCCGACCTTTGCGTCAAGACATTCTTCTCCACACTTGGTTCTCATGTTCATATATCATAATACTGAAGACTCCTGTTCACGTGTCTTGTGGTCGTAGATAACGATTCCAAAGGAGTCACTTCAAAACTTTTAAACGCCTAATAAACGGATCCTGTGCTCTGAGGTCCTGTGACGGACAGTTTTTAACCAAACTAGGGTTCTCAATTCCCAAGGTCATTTCTATTTCGGCGTGATATTCACGTGATGCTTTATACGGCTCGCAGTGACCCTGCTGTGTCTATTTTTAGTTTGATGAGGTAGATTACTCACGTTTGGTGTCGTCAGTTGGTCGTGGGTAACTTGATAAACAGCTTGGATCGTGTCTGCCAAAGAGATTTTGTTTGGATGTTTTAGTCATGACGCTTTCTAGAGTTTATTGTATTTAATTGTCTTTATATCACTTTTTTCTGGAAATTTGAGTCGGCATTGGTCAAAATATCGCACTGACTGACGCAGTGCTTATCGGGTGTAGCAAGTGCTCCCCCTCCCCATAAACAAAAAAAAGTAATGTCAACGTTTTTCTCATAAACCCCTGTCCCAAAACACGGATCTGCCAGTTTAATGTTATACTGGGCTGAAGGGGGATCTCATAAAAATTACAATGAAAAATAAATAAAAAGCGGATACTTACATCAGACTAGATCAGCTACATGTATTATTTCTGAGGCCGACGGCCACTTCCAACAACTAAAAGTTAAGAAAATAAATTACTGGATGATCCCTTTTGTGCGACCACGTGGTGCTTTACGTTTTCTAAATTATGAAACACAATAATCATGATAATGAAACGCTAATCTCTTCCTACGGGATTATGGGTATTTACTACGATGACAGGGCTGTTGTAAACGTTCTGTCGTGTTTTCCCACGGAAAATCTAGATTTTGGGACAGAGGAGTATGAGAAAAAGGTTGACATTAAAATGATATAAAAAGCATAGGACTACAGATCAGATATCCATACAGTCAATGATATCCAGAAAACAATACAAAATGCAATGATAAAAAGTGCATGGGAAATGTAATGCCTACTATAATTCAAACACTCAAACAATATTGACTGAAATAGAAAACACATTGCATGGAATTGGTATGCATAAAAAGAAGCCTGGAATAGGGACACATCACACCATCGCACAACACACGTGTCTCTGAACAAAAACATGGACACATTAGTCCACCCCATAATATGCTGTTAGCTCAATCAGTGATGGGCGGATTTTTACCCTAAACCCTGCCCAACATGGCAAGGTCAAAGCGTACAGCATACCAAGTGTTATGAGCTGACTGTTATGGGTGAATGAGAAGAAATGAGCGACGATACTTCAAATTCATGCATTCCAAGGTCATTGCATTCAATTCTACATCTTCAAATTTGGGATCTATTGTTTTAAATGCGTTTACTAAGTTTGCAAGTCACCAGGAAACACTAATTTGTGAGGACGACTTATAAATATTTATCGTTGATATTGATATGGCAAATGTTAAGGGGCACCTGAATATGACATTTATGACTATTCATATTATTAAAAAGATAGCTTCTCTGAACAACCACTGATAAACAGAATATGCAATGATTATAATACAACTATAATAGCTTCTGAAAGCGCATACGCGTATTGTCAAAGTGGGTATGTAAATTCTGCTCCGTTGTCCACAGTCTCAATATTCGAATTCAATTTGTATCTAATCGCGAGGGAAAATATTAAGAAAGATTAAGACAAATGCACAAAATATCCACACAGCAAAGTCCTAAGTGTGTTTTTTTCTTCTCATTTTATGCCTTCAATACGTGACTCGAACTAGACTCACACGTGTTAACGTTTTGAACCCACCCAACCCCATTCCATGTTGATTGAGTCCATAAATTTCAAACCGGTTAAAACTCAACTCACTTTTTCTAGGTCATACTTAAAAGGTGAAAAATGAAGCTTTGGGAACTCCCTCAAAGACAACCCTACTCACTTGTAACACGTGTCTTTCTATTTCCACATAGCAGAACGTTTCCATCAAATGTTATCTCGAGATAATCTGTAAAATATGTTCAAATTTTGCCTTGCATAAGTGCACAGAAAAAAGAATAAGATGTTATTGCATTACAACTTTCAATCAATGAAGACTACCTCTCTATGGAAACCGCTTTTAATATAACACCACACATAGTGCTCCAGTGGTTTTATACAGAGACCAAGATGAGCTTCCATAAAGAGACCACCCCTCCGTCGAGACCACACAAGGACAGTCCCACAAGATGGCCTTCATAGGCAGATCCGCCCACCCCCCTTTTTGCCACCAAAATACTTCATTTTCATGAAATCCTGTATGTGCACCCCCTCCTTTCCTTAAGTGCCCCCCCCATTTGGGAAAACCTGGATCTGCCTAAGGCCT
This sequence comes from Streblospio benedicti, assembly GCA_019095985.1. Taxonomy (NCBI): domain Eukaryota; kingdom Metazoa; phylum Annelida; class Polychaeta; order Spionida; family Spionidae; genus Streblospio; species Streblospio benedicti. Next base: position 19,889,391 of record CM032663.1, read on the forward strand.
TCATAGAGATGTTACTACTGAATGGATTTATTCACACATTTTGATTTAGGAATATGAAGAGAAGCTGCATCCATCAATCATTTTTTGGTGTATATGGATAGGAGTTGGGGTTTTAAATCAATGTCACATGTATGCCCAACACGTGCTGCATATAAACAAATCAGAAGCCGTATCTTTATCCAATCATCCGGGTATTGGGCTTGGATTACATCACCTTTTTTCTTCATTGTAAAAATGATAAAACCATCACAGAAAAATAACAAAAAGGGTAGCACACGTGCACTGATTTTTTGCCCATTAATATTTTTGGGGCTTGTTTGGCGTGTGGAATATTGGAAAATGCTCGTTTAGATTGCATTTCCCAGCAAGCGTGAGAAAAAGGGAGGCAGAAAAAATATCATTTGCGCGACGCATGCATGGTCTTAAAAATCGTGTTATAGAATTAATGGGTTTGCATTGATACTCTCCTGAGTAGTTAAGGATCATGCGTTCGATTTGGAGTATGATTTTGCTATTTGCTGCCTGTATGGTGTAAATTGATACCAAGTTGAATAAACCTTTTATCTCAGTAAACTAGATTTTTGCAATGAACTGGCAAAACCGATGGATCCATTCATCTTGAGTTATGCTAGATAATCATCAATCAATGCGGGTCTAACTGTACTTCAATCATTGCTAGCAGTGTTATTATACCCAATATCAATTTGTAAATACTTATATTGAATGTTTGTAACATTATTTTAAGTTATATAAAAGAGTTTGTATGTTAGTTGAATATATAACTACTTATATGCAGTTCTTTGAGAGGGCTGCATGAAAAATGGAGCTTTTAATAACTTATGAATGTCTCCTTGCCCCTTAAACGTGTACCTGGGTAAATGAATTTCATTATCACCATATTGAAATACTCTGAATTCTACAAAAATGTTGTCCTCTTAGGATCATATGTGTTTCTAATAGCTTCTGCAGGTGCTTGATGTGGTGTTAAATTTAAGACAATCGCAAAATATCTAATAATGTTGGGCAATGTACAAAAAATGGCCAGCTCAGCCGCTTCTTGATAGTTATCCATCACCACAAAATTGTGACGTTGGTTATTCAAATACTAACCTTGAAGAACGTTTTTTTCTCATAAAACTGCAATGCGTGTTTGTATGTATATCAGTCAAAGCTCAAGACAAACTTACATTAGTTTATGGCGATTTCATTAGTCCAGAAAATCAACTCCAGATCATAGAACATAAAACGTCAAGTAGCCCAAATCTTCACCTTTCAAATACTGTTCTTTTTATTATGGCTGTTGAAAGAATGTGACATAAAAAATCGTAACCGTTTAACAAGGGCACCTGTAAACATATTAATGCACAAAACGTAGCTGGTTCCCATCAAAAGATGTTTATATTGACATATTTACACTCGTCTTTCTTGTAATACAACGATAAATTTTGTCTTTGCATGCTTTGAATTAATTAGGCCAGATTCAACAGTTCGTGCCAAATAACCCTTTAGTAGCTAACACGCAGAAAATCGAGCTTCTACTACAGCATAGAATAAGCTCAAAATTACCAAAATGGCTGTCTGGTATAACTCCCGGACTTTATAAGACACCAATCTTGGTAAATTTGTGCCCGTTCTAAGTTTTTTGCAATTACTGTGTCCAATGACTATTTTACTTAGCAAAGGGTAATGTTACTGTTAAATTGGCATAGCATCCATCGCTGTGCTGTGCCCTGCATGCGAGGGTGTAGTTTATTAGTCGATAGAGGCTCATATTTTTTTGTCTGTAACTATTCAATGCTTTGATTAAGGGACTTTAACTATGCGTTAAGTTATTGTTATTTATAATGAGAATACATAATAGCATTCGAATTTGCATTAATTTTTGTCTCTGGTAAGGTGCTGGAAATGTTGTTTGTATTCGTTGCACGTAAGGATCTGCAATGTTGTATTTTAGAATTATAATATTAGCATATATATCGTCGGGGGGTGCTCGCCATAATTGAAATAAATTACTTTTATATCTCTTTGGTATTTGTGGGTTTGAGAGGTAACCACTGGTTGAAAGTTTCTTTTCGTTCTCGTGATACTGACACAATATGCGTTGACGTATTTATAAACTGATATATTTTGATAAGTCAAGTCTTCGAGCATAAATCTACAGTAAATGTAACTTGACCAAATGTACATGTGCAGGATAACAATACAGTAGAAACTCGTTATCTCAAATGAAATCTGTAGGGGCCCCGAGATGGCCAATATCCCTGATCATAACCATGCTTTACTGTATTATAGAGACATTACATCAGAAATAGAGGTCGGGGTGGGGGACACTTGGGAAAACGTGGAAACGTACTGCTTTCTGCATGATGCCAGCATGCTACCTGGACGCATTTAACATGCAAAGCGAGTCGTTTTTGTGTTTTATAAGCAATGTACATGTTTTTATGGTTTATGTATGTTTATTACTGGCCTGCAATACAGCATAAAGATTATGATAAAGCAAAAAATAGAGTGCAAATAGATACGCAGAAAGGAAGAGGGAAAGGAAAGCAAAGGGATCGATGGAGGGATGGGATGGGACAAGATGACGAGGAGAGGTAAAGGAGATGCGATGGGATGGGGATGGAATAGAACAGTACCAATGGCAGATCCAGGTTTTTGGAAAGGGGGAGGGCGCACTTGAGGGATTTCGTGGGTTTCATACGCACGATCGATGGCGGACGTGTAAAAAAACCTATGCAAATTAAGTATTTCAGTGGGGAAAAAAGAGGGGGGGGGGCGACCCTGCGACCCTGGATCTGCCTATGCAGTACGTAATGGTAAGGATTGGGAACAGAACAGATCATTACCGATCAGAAAAGGGAATGGAAGAATGAAATGGAAAAGAAATGTGGCGCTTTGTATGTGTAAGTAATTTATCATGATGCACAAAACCTTAATTTCTTAATCAACAAAGCTATCAAACGTATCTGCTACTGAAGTACTCATAGTTCACTATATGAATGAATACAGTAGAACATCTCTATTGGGAGCACCTTTGGGACCAGTGTCAGATGGTCTCAATAGAGAAGTGTTCTATACAGAAATCAATTTTGATAGCTTTATGAGGTTTGGAACAATGACAAGTGGTCTTATTATAGAGGTGGTCTCTTTATAGAGGTGGTCTTTATTGGAGGTTCTACTGTATATGAAGTATGATCACAAAGTGTTGTGCTTAGATAATCTGGTTTTTGTTGCAAAGGCTAAGCGGCTAGACAATGATAATAATTAAAACCCCAAAAAACACACATAATAAAGTTAGTGAAATGAACTTGACCTCAGTGCAATAAACCCAAAAAACTTGACCCACTGAACTCTGTACATGTATACTTCACATGCGCACTGCATGCAACTTGCACAAAGATGTATTGAATTTATATATTTCATAATTTTCAACGGGTAGATTTTGTTATTGCTAATGTCTCTTGATAGTCTCTTCAGTCTTTTGAATACATTGTGTGAACACCCAGATCAATATCAAGTTCTTTTGGTATAGAATGAGCAAGGCAAAAATTACAATACTCTGGTAACGACTAACCTTGTATCATAGGAAGCTTTTCTATCAATAATTTGGAGAACAAATTTAAATGATTTTGCTGAATGGTGAGCATGAGCACGTCAATGTCATCTAATCGCTAACTACATTAGAACCCATTTATTAAGACGACGCTCGACGCTCGAGTTGGCCTCATTAGAGGTGGTCTCTTTATGGAGGTTCAATGGAGTACATGTATATGTGAAAGCTTGGAAAGACGGCAAATGATCTTAATATAAATAATAATTAATATTTTGTGAAATAAAGCTGCACAGTATGTACACGTGCCGACGAAGCTATGTAGAAAGGAACAAAAAGAGAAACCAAAAAAGAAGAAGGACTTTTTCATTTGATTTATTCGTACATTGCCTTTTTCTATTGTGTATTTTATCTGCTCTGGCAAAACATCAAAAACCCGATTGTAAACAACAAAGATAATGTACTTGTAGTTCTTTAATAGTAGTAACACGTGCAAACCTTTATACGGTACTACACCACTCTCACTCGCATGGGTAAGTCCTTTGGCAAACTCTAACTACATTGATAACATGTATCAATTGTTTATCTTGAATATTGGCTATATCGAGCCTTTAACAGTTCGCCATAGAGTTCCAATATAACGAGTTTTTACTGTAAATAAAGCTGTTAAGTGATACAATCATTCTTCTTTATCTCGAACTCAGATGAGTCGCTTTAGTGGTAACTCGAACAAATCGTGATTTTCAGTCGTTTTACCTAACATTGGAAACAATTCTGATAAATTGAATTTAAGGACGTGGAAATTAATATTTTACTCACTTCGACTACTAGTAGATGTGCTTACATGTATATGTAGACCGTAGTACTACTTATATACATATATAGACTGAGCAGCTTTGACGTTATGCAATTATTTCTTATGACTCCGATAGCCTCGGCAACAGCCAACAGACCATCTAGGTAATCTTACTACATTTTATTATCATCTTTCTTTTTTCTTCCTTTTCTTTTAAATTTTCAGAAGTGAGGAGGCGGGGTGGAGGAGCCCACTATATACCTCATTGATTTTAATGACCAGTGTGACATGTAAGAAGATTTGAAAACAAAAAATGAGGACAAATATATCAAATACATGTATATACAAAGCCCGGAAAAAACCCAAGTCGGTGTTCAGATTTGGTCAGCTAGTCATCCTCACAATACCGTGCATGGTAATCATTTTCAAATTATCACAAGCCAATAATAAGTAACTTCTTGGTTACATAGCAACAATAACAACAAAAAAGATCTGTGTAAACAATGTTTATAAATATGAGCATGCCTGAGGAAATAACTCCAATTAATCAAATTAATTAAATAATATGATCACATTTGTACAGGGTCGGCGTTGCTGTGAAACCTTCACACTCGAATCTCTGCGTCCAAGGTACGTTCTAATAAATTCACAAACGGCCTTACAACCCGGAAGGTTAAGTGAGACTCTTCCTGGAAAACGAAGCTAACTTTTTGAAAAGGTGGCTTATCACGGGCCAAACATTTTTTGAAACAGAATCTTATCACTATTCAAATATTATTTAGGCTTATATTGAACAAGCTTCTGTTGTTGAACATTGCAAGAGTAGACTTGCATGATAAATGGTAGGATCTCAGGGTTCTAATTTATTAATGCATATCTGGGTAACTGGGCTACTGGTAAGGATCATGGTATTTTCGTGTGCTTAGTTGCAATTTTGTGACTAGGAAGAAACTAGGGTATTTGAATCATGAATCATTGCCATAAGTATATCACATCCTTTTGCTTCCTGTAACGCTTGTGCCAAGTTAGAATATCAATGGATGTTGAGCATGCTCATTCAATTCTATGTTTAACTGGCCTCGGATAGACTGCAATAGGTTATGCGAAATAAACCCTATAGAGCAAAGTGTGCACATAGATACACTTCATACATACCAAAGTACAAGTGTTCACGACAGATATGCATGTGTACACGATGACGGATTCATTCGTATCTAAACAATTTTGAATTCAAACGAATAAGCAAGTTAATACCATTGGTTCCTACTACAAAATTGGATAACCTAGTTCCTATTCTCTGAATTCAAACCCAGGAGATCCAAATTAACAAAAATCAACTCAATTGGTTCCTTATTTCAAAGCTTCACCCAGCCGCAGTTTCCAAGTATTTACATAGGAATGCCAGTTCTTGTTATGTATTGTTTCAGTTTTGACTGTAAAGTAACCAGGATCCAGGTCTGACCCCACATTCCATTGCCTAAAACAAGTACCTGGTCCAGGCCACCAACCCAACACCATGTCTCTGTAATGTCCATAGTTATGACTTCCTAATAAGTTTTAATGGTTTCAGATTGAGCAATAGATATGCATTTTTCTACATACCTACGCATGCCAATATGTTACTGATTATTGCACTGATAGCTAGTATCGATTCCAGATCAAATGGGGAAAAACCATTGAAGTCTTTTGATACAGTATAGCTCGTTAAACCGAAGTTAAACGGAGCTTGGGGAGCTATGTATTTTCACACCTGTTTTCCTATAAGCCGCAGTCTGATAGTCACGCATGTTTATCCCCAAATCTTTAAAACACGCTGTGAGTAGCAAGCATGTCTATTGAAGACTGACCTGCCAGTCTGAGCTGCCAGTATTGTTCGGGACGGTCTGAACCTAGCTTTAGACGAAAAGGAAAATACATATATCTTATCTACATTTACAGCAGTCCTGCAAATATTGATAGTTTTCAATGTGCTCACATGTAGGACTACAGTACGTCCCTTTCAAACCTCCATGAGACCAGATTAAGCATATGCACCCAGGGTATACAATTATTTGAAGTATCATAGTGAGAAGTGTACATCATTCAATCAAAGGCAATTATCAATACAGTTTTGCTTTACCATCTTGTCTCAAAAGGAGGATCATACTCATTTTGTCAAGGTTTTCTAAGGACATGGTTATCGTGACCAAAAACCAGTGCCTACATGAAATTACATTGAAGAGTAACCGAAACCACCACATGTTATACAGACAGTGTTTACTAAGGCGTTTCTACCATTAAAAACGTAGTATTTTAATTTTCACATATCATTAATATTAAGCTTTTCAGGTGGATCAGACAGCAGCTTAATCGGAGAGACCTGGACCACATTTTGCCAGGGATCTCAATTCTGAATTGCCAGTCATTTTTTTCACTGGCACTGGTCCCATGTGAAAGACTTTCAACATTGTATATAATAAACATTGGCACCAACTCACACAAAGTTAGAGACTTTTTATCTAGGGTAGTGTGAGAAACTTTCATGATATTGTGATATGTCTAGAAGTGATGGCTATGTACTCCTGATAGCACGTCGCTACTACTGTCTGTACGCGTTTTTAATGAAAATTAAAGTCCAATAACATCCTATACATAAGACATTAAAACCACATCAGCATCTCATATGTTTGGAATACAGTAGAACCTCACTATTACTACCATCCAGGGAGTGGCCTCCAGTGGTTTAAATAGAGATGTGGTCTTTTCATGGATGTTCAAGGTGATCTCTTACCATTTGATTTGTTAACTTGAAAAGTGATTTTACTAAGCATATGGTCTCTTTGTAAAGGTGCTCTAAATTGGAAGTTCTACTGTACCACATTTTCAAGCATAAGATTGACGTTCCGTATGTAATCAGTCACCATAGCCCCTCTATTTGGAGCATTATGTAATTAAAAGGTTTTTAACTTCGGCTGTGAGGTTGGTCTATATGGTTCAGACCAAGTTGATGTATGATGAACATTAGTTTGACACTAGCAAGAGCATAGCTAAAACAGAGCCAAAACACATATATATTCACATGACCTTTGCAAAGTTTGCTTAATGTTAGTCAAGGGTTTAGAGTATGTATGTGTCTAGAACACTGGGTATTGGCTTAGAATGTACAGTTCTGCTACATGTAGAGCGGTGCAAAACTTGCTTTCAAAATGTAAAATATATTATATGAAAAGCTGCTTTGGTAACAAACATGTAAGCAAGCAGAGACTACCCTACATTATGGACTACTACACATCAAAGAGCACCGTAGACATTTTAAAATTTGTTTTGATGTAAAATTAATGCCATTTCAGTGCATCAAGTTAACATTCACTTTCTACTTTTTGCGTTGTGTAGCAAATTTTAGCCTTCTGTTTGGTGTTCGTGAGATACTGTGTGATAATTTCATTGATGACTGTAGTTGTTTTAACACTGATATTGTCACATTTCTCTTTGTTTAGTGAATTTGAATAGTCGCTCTTCTAAACAGATTCAATCGTTAAACTACACATAGACAAGACAAACATAAGCATCTGTTAATAGAAGAAGAAAAAAAGAACTTATAGGCCTATATATGTCAATGAAATGTTCGCAAGCTGACACAACTTTACATACATTATAATAGGCTAAAGCGCACTAACAATCAAATCTGCATACGGTGAATCTTAAAAGAAGATTCCTAAAGAGGAGCTTTTTTCACTGAAGACCTTCAAATATTTGAATAAATGTCTATGGGGCGTCCATCAAACATTAGAGAGCAAAAATTAAAAGAGCTTCAGACAAGGACAGCAGGAAATAAATCTATCCCGACCAAGGTTGAACTGCTAATTTATGTAGCTACCATTGGTCACGACGTGAATGTGAAGGTTATTTCAGACTTGCACTGGTTTGCCAACTCTATGATTTCAGAGGGACAGACAAAATGAACACCAAAGTTTCACTTATTTCGGGATGGAAGTTAGTTTTAATTGTATATTCAGTATAGCTCGCTCTTGCTGGTAGCACTCTTGACACGTTGATTTACAATTACTGTTATAGACGTTATGATAAGTTGGTGTCACAATAGGTCTATTTCTGGACAATCGTGTACAGACAAGTCTCCTCATAGTTTGTCGTTTCACACGATATCTTATCTACCTTATCAGTTGAAAAAGGTTCTGTCTGTTTTAACTGATCTGTGTACGAAGGAATGCACATGGTAGACAGACATTGTCTATGCAAATGTGGGATGTTCTTCCGATGTAAATGCATGAGTCAATTTTCCTTACATCAATTGTAAAGGTCCTACTAATACAAGGGACAACCTCAGATGCGCGTCAACTTGCATCGTATAGTCAATCAACGTTAGAATCGATACATTGCACATCTTCAATAGCCAACTACGTTTAATTAAAATTCGTTTTTATGATAAAAGATGAGAGACTGGCTATAATTGTCGCGTGGTAGGTTGTGTCTCTTCTCAAGAGCAGACACCCGCTGGTAAAAACATCGCCATCGTAAAACGCCTATTTGAATATTGTTGCAGACTGAAAGGTCACACTGTCTGAACCGGCGAATGCACCAAGGTCCGGATATTCGCGACAGTCTTGGACGTCTCCCAAAACCTCAATCGGCCACATTCCACAAACTCTTCGACTCGCGAGCTCCATTGACAGAGGCTACTGATAAGATACATCCATGGCGGTGAAGTCAGCGAGCAGAGGTGCCACCTAGCGGTAGGAATTCGCGTCAGTTAGAAATATGAATGATCGTTACAGATCATTTTTATTACACACACTCTGGGTTTTGAGTGGAATGTCATACACGGTCTGGCAGTTTGCCCAATATTTTACACTTTGGCGTCAATCTAAACTCTTTAACGTGAGGCTCATGGAAGGAAGATGTGGTCGTGGTGTCATTAAAGAGGCGAAGAACAAGTTTTTTTTTCTCACACCCAGACCACTTCCATTTAATGATATGCAATTAAAGGCAGTTGAAAGTGCCATCAGAAGCATGAAATCGTGATTGCAATGATTCTTATTCCATTTAATGGTGCACGTGTTGCATTGCACGTAGTAGTTTATCGTCTGCAAGAAAAAAATAGGTAACCCGTAACTCCTTTTTAAATATCACGCATAATATATAAGGAAGTTAGTAATTGCTGTAACTTTCTTTATTGTATACCAAGGCTATACTTAAGAACACATCGAGTGACATGTTATAGTCTTGATTTTTTAAGTTAATGTTAATGCGTGCAGCAGATTTAACCATTAAAATGCAGTTTTTTGAAAACGCCATCCACTATGAATAACATATGTTATCCCTAATAACATATTCTGAAATTTACAAGTTATTAAAACAGTGCACTACGTGTGAATGAGACACCCGTAAAACCGATGATGGGAAACTATATCAATTAAGGGCGACGGTAATGAAGAAAAAACTCAAACGGTAGAATTAGGATTATTTTTTCACAAAAAAGAAACTCACACCTCCGCAAATTCTCATCCCACATTTTGTGTAATGAGAAACAAAAAAGACATAACTAATAGCTGCTTTGTAATTAAGGTTGTTAGTTCATTGCGTATCCCTTTTAGTGACACAGTGAATTTGTGGGTGAGGCCACTATATAGTTTTTAATTAAAAGGTAAACCCATATTCTCCACTAGTGTAATTCTTCTGTCCTACTGCAGCGTAAAAATTCGGAGATGAACATTCCTGACTGTCAGACTGGGGAATAACATCCAGCCCAGCACTAGTCCCTATAGTTTTTCCTTGTATTCAATATCGTTTATGTGGGAGTGGAAAGAAGAAATGAAGAAGGAAGTTGATAAGTTAATGGGGAGACGATCTCTTACTTATCACTCCTTAAAATAGATGCTGCTCACTAGATGTTACATAACAGGATAACGTAAGAGTTGAATACTGGAGGCAATGGCACAGCATTGTGAGGTGGAAATTTAAGTTTCAATTCTGGTATCTCAACAGGAAAACGTATTTTCCCCATGGAAAGCTTCTCATGTTTGGGGTTACTTCTCATGTCAAGGTCACAACATCGTCGGTTTCACGGCTTTATAGTTTACATTGCCTTTACCACTCCATGTACCGTATCTAGCCGTGGGAGAAACGAACGGATTATTGTGGAAGTATGGCAACGCTTTGCAGCGTTGCATAAATCCATATCGTATTGTTGTGACTTCACCATCATATCGCACGACCATACGCTGAACATTTCGGCAGTGGGATTTTTGATTGGTTGGGTTTTGTGATCCACTTCCACGACAATTAAGGTGATTGAATAACGGCTATATACTGGGTGTGTATTCGATGAAGTCACAATAACTTGCCACTATTGATACCCACCATAAAGTAGATAGTGTTTATGCAAGAAACGTATATACAACTGCTGATATACAATAGGCCTACGCACAATTAAATGGACCTCAGAGTTATCACATGAGGGCCACACGAACACCATATCAAACTGCCATTGCCTATTACCTTCAGAGATTATAAACTGCTCATGACAAAGCGAAAACAAAAAAGTCTTATGACACGGTTGTGTAATCTATGGCATAGCTAGATATCTTATGACTAGAAATCTTAAGATCATATTAATCATTGTAAAAAAAAGGGTCGCGAATCGAGGTGTGATCGAGAAAAGTCTCGGTGAACGCTTTCGTAATCATGTAAATATAGACAGTATTGTGCTGGTTATATAAAAACACGTTATCAATACTTCTAGGCATTTCTTATTTTGAGCACAACACAACAACTTTTTATATGATGAGTACGTTTTATGATTTTCCGCCTTCAGCCTAATTGCAGTGGGGTTACGGGAAACCTGCCTTGTAAGGATATAGTAGTTGTGAGAGAAGCAGGTTATGGCAAAAGTAGTATGAATGGAAATAGTTCATAGAATACAATAAGACAAAAGCCCATTCTCATTGGGGTCTCTCAAAAGGAATCTTGTAGATTATGCAACATATCTTATTTATGAGTATCCACACGGAAAGCTCTTTATTAATTGCTCTGCGCATTTGGCTACTTTCTATGATTTAGAAATACACATTACATAAGGAGACCAAACTGAAAATGGCTTTTTTGCAGAATGTAATTATCCACCCCTTCACCACGCTTTCCTTGAACTAGTGGAGAAAATCTCAAGTGATAAAAAACTAAATTTGATTGGAGTTATGTAACGAACCCTCTTTTATGGCATCATGACATAGAATACAATGGGCCTGGTCGGCTAATTATTTTTAATAATAGTTATATCTAACATATGCATTGGTTATATAATTCGCACCAGCTTATTGCCATTCCAGATACTCATCTTTATAACTAAGGATTGCAGAAAAATGGAACTAAAATATTCTAAATGGACAGGTGACGACATTATAAATAGACCATTCGCTAATATTCACATATCACGACCACAATTTCATATTCTATAATTCGTTTTGTTACATGGATTGAATTTTTATTAAATGATGATAATTTGAGATGAAAATGTACTTTTTGTACCTTTTTTCACCAAGAAAATTTCAATAACACTGATTAATAACAAATGAGGTAAAGGGTAAGAACTTAATAATCCAAAAACAATGATATCATATTATATTTACTCACGCAATCACACAATTATACGGACTTTTGAAAAAACGGAGAAAGACAATATTACAATACATCTATTGTGACTGTGATAAGGAAAAAAAATCAATGACAATCTTATCAAAGAGGTGTCCTTTCATACGTAAGAGCCATTCTATAATTGCATTCTTCTATCACACTACTGTGACCTTATGACTGATTACACTAAACGCAAATGGTATAGATGGATGAGCACGTGGACTTTATGCAACGCTCTGGATGGCATTAGTTAATGAGTGGTCACTAATTACAGATCACAAGTTCACAACCCCTTGTGTCGGCCACTAATTGATTACAGTGCATTATGCTGTTCTGAACTGATCTTCATTTCACCAATCTTCTGCGTGTAATTGAATGGTGTGACTTCTTTTCATGATGTTTCAGGATTTACTACTGGTGCATTCACGTTTACTTAAAAACGCCCAATGGGAATTCCCAAGAATTGGCTTGGCTTCAGTACTGAAGTACTATAGCGCCTATGCTCGCTCTATTTTGTTCACATTCGCCTGACCTGAATCCACATATGTCAGTGGTAGTTGGAGACTTGTGGAGAAGTGTGGGGGTTGCATGTTTAGAATGCAAGAAGAATGCCCTACAAACCTAACCAATTACATAGTTAAAATGGTCTCAGTAGAGAGGTGGTATCTTATGCACGATCATATTGGTCTATTTATGAAGTTTGGGCCCGAAACCAGTGGTTTTATTTTAAAGTGGGGTCTCACAGAAGTGTTGGTCTTAAGTGGATGTTCTACTGTACACTCTAGAGAAAAGCACGTACACCCACATAGAGCTTTTCTCAGCAGCCATACTTACGTTCCTGAAATATTGACATGTTCATATATAGCAAGTTATATATTTACATAAACTATTGTTGAGTACATTAATTTGATAAACTTAGCAGTTACTCATAGAGAACCGAATTCTGGTGTATAACTCATTTGCACTGATGGATATTTAATATATAGAGATAAAACATCCGTAAAACATACGCCCTGATCAATATCTCGTTTCTTTGCTTACTATTCACACAACACGAGACCAGAATGTCACGTGTAAAGATAAAGTGCCATGTCCACAGCCAGACGTGTAGGGCATACACGCGAGATTATTCATATGTACCAGTGTATAACATGTCAAATTAGGTTTTACAATACTATGTTCAATCATGACATGAACTTTTTAAATTTGACTTTGAAAGTTGCCGCAATTTGTTATGCAATACCATATCATAAGTCTCTGCATCATATGACGTTTTAGGATGTGTCAATACGTGGGCTCTCGAGAGTGGTTACTGACCCACCCATAGGAACCGGCAGACGAGACAGGTAGCTACTAGCTAGGTACAGGCACAATAATCTAAGACTATCTAGTGAAACAGTATTTGCAGGCAGGCAGGCAGGCAGGCAGGCAGGCAGGCAGGCAGGCAGGCAGGCAGGCAGGCAGGCAGGCAGGCAGGCAGGCAGGCAGGCAGGCAGGCAGGCAGGCAGGCAGGCAGGCAGGCAGGCAGGCAGGCAGGCAGGCAGGCAGGCAGGCAGGCAGGCCTCACGTACATTCAAACACCATTACAAACCCATCGTGCTACCAAAGCACAAACCCAACCCCCATCCATTGAAATATGAAATTCAAATGTTTATTCAAAATACTGAAGTTCTGATATCTGTGTGAAATATGTACAGCATTGAACGACAATGCCACAGTGGTGGTCTTATCAACTGATAATGTGTGTGTGGGGGGGGGGGTGCGCAATTGGCTCTGAGACGAGTAGAAACACGTGGACGGGCAAACACATGCACCCATCTGTTACTACACGTCTGTCTCTAATCCTGTTAAACTTCAATGCGTCTTTCCATAGGTGCATCACTGTATATGAATAAGTTATCCCGGCAAAAGGGGTCAGAAGTCAAACAGTGCTGTTTATGGATATGAACAGATTTATTTTTAAACCAAATCATTGATTTTAGCGTGCACATAAGTCAAGTCAATTTTTTCTTATACTGACACAGTAGATCTACAGTAATATATGTAAAGGGCATTTATTCAAACAATTGATGGCATCAAAAGTTTAAGTGGCTTATGAACAATGGCTCAGTCAATGCTAAAGCTGCCTGTCTCTATGGAAGATTAATACCTAGTAGTAGTGCGCCCTACGTGATCTACTTAGTAGAAGCACGCCTCCTATGTTTAGAGCAAAAACAAGTGGGATTGCCTCTGTGACCTTTTTCTGTCTTCATATTATGCTGTTATTTTGTGATCAAGCCATCTCAAAACCAATGAAATAAGCATATGTTGTAACTACAGTAGAACCATGCTACGTGGACACCTCACAAATAAGAACAGATCACAATCACGGACACCCTTCAATTATCTTTTTTGCTATATAATGTTACTAAAAGTGCTTTACGATTGGTGATATTTTCTATGCTTCCATCAGTGTATCCTATTGCTGTTTTTTTTCTTGTATTGTAAAATTAGCAAATAAATATTTACAAAGTTAATCAAATATATTCACCATAGTTAATTAATAATAAAACATAAAAATGTTTAAACCAAAACCTTCTTACACGCCATCTAATAGAAATGCATGTAACTTTTACTTTAAAAAATACACATAGCCATGATCAGTTCCAAAATGAAGAAAAATACGCCCACTGTATTAATACAAATGAGCCAAGAACTCAATTTACTCTCACAAGCAACTTTTATCCCCTTCGGTGGGCGTTGTCTGAGATACATGACACAAATTTCAAGTGTCTCCAAGCTACAAGGCATTAAAACAAGACCCGACAGAAAGAACATGCTCAAAGATTGTATTTGGATGGAGAATGCCAACAAAAAAGGCTGCACGCCGCCCACGCATATTACATCATAAAAGCTTTATTATGTAAAGCGCTCATAAACTTCTTTGTTGAAACTCCACACAAAGATGCGTTCTGTTATTTGAGATATTATAAAGGGAATTTTTCTTATCATCCCACAACCACTTTTATTAGATTGAAAATTGGGTTGTTATCAAACATATAACAATGGATACGCAATTAGGTATACATTTTTTTCCAGATCCTTCCTTCCTTATCTCACAAAGTGTCCCTAAAAGCAAGATGTCATAGTGATAATTTAATAAGGAAGCAATTAGTATGTAAATGTAAATGCAATTAGTCTAAGCTCACGTTAAGCAGATATAATAAGTTGTGGGTGGTGAGTTAATCCATGGGGCATTGTCTTGTAAATGCGATGCAATGCATCACATTATATTTGCTATTGTGCACAAAGGCATAGAAGCATGTTACGAGAATGCAAAATTAATGTATTGCCTTTTAGCTTTGAGATAAAATAATACCCTTATAAGTCTAATTGAAGTAACCGTTCATTGATTTGTATAATAGTATATACTTCATTGTGTTCATTGCACACATGTTGTTAATGCAATATAAGCCAACATAAATAGACTTATTTTATATACAATTTAGATTTCAGTTTGTACCCAAGACGTTCAATGTCCTCATTACCTCGGTTACAAAGCAATAGTGTACTAATTAAGTACTAGTTAAGTATGGTAATTGAAACTACCACTATATATACAAACGGCCGTGTGTACGCATCCAAGTGGTTATTGTCATTGTAATTGGTCAAGCACAAAAGCTAAGTGGCTTGATTTTGTACTCCAAAGCATATGGTTTGCCAAGATGTCATGAGTAATGCAACATGACCAGCAGCGATCAAATGAGACTATAGAAATAGACATGTTATTATTATAAATGGATTTCCCTTATCCAGTAAATGACCAGTTCGCAGTAATAAGCTTTTTTTTCACACGATGTAAGCAGTAAAGGTAGCATTACCATACAGTAAATCAGCTCTGTAAGGGGCATAGGCAGATCCAGGGGGCGCAGGGGGGCGCCCCCTTTCCCACTAAAATACTTATTCTATCATTCCGTGCAAAAATCACCGCCAATAACCCACGCTGATTGGTCAATCTCCGTGCTCAATTTTGCGATGGAAAACACGCTCCCAAAAAAACCACGGCGCTAGTCTAATCTCCTCACAATATCAATACAGCCGCTGGCGTAGTAAGACGAGTTAATGCTGTGCGGAGTGCAACAGTTTAGACTAACGCCTCCGCGCGCTCAAAACTGTAGGAATTGACGTCTCCGCGCGCTCAAAACAAACGAAATTGACTTGAATGTTGAATGTTATAATATGATTTATTTTAAAATAAAATCATGAAAATGGATTTTAGTCATGATAGAATGGTGATTGACCACTCGATTGTCGTGTCAATCGCAAAATTGAAGCATGCGACGTCTGATTTACCCTCAGACGTCAGGTAAATCAGGCGTCAGCGATTGACACTCCAATCTCGTGGTCAATTCCTACAATTTTCATAGGATTTTTGGCGTGTCCGCCATTGATTGCCCGTACGAAACACATGAAATCCCTTAAGTGCGCCCCATTTTCCAAAAATCTGGATCTGCCATTGCGAGGCTACCACCTTAAATAGTATGGCCCATTTCATTTATGTATTAAAAAATACGGTATGATTTGTACGCCCTCGCCCTACATACGCAGACACAGTAGGGATGGCTGTTCTCACCAAAACGCTTCATTTTCATAGGATTTTTGGCATGTCGGCCATCTATCGCCTGTACAAAAACCGTGATTTAAAAGTGGACCATAGTCAGTTTACTGTGCTCGTATATATTGATCATTTCTTGTTACAAGTTCCAACAATTTTGCACTTATTTTGATAAAAAAAAAAAGTTCATGCATACACCATGTACCAGTGATCGAAGGAACTTTTTTCTATATATCTGTATCATGCACTCTGACAGACTTGTTTTAGTAACCCGGTCAAATATTTTGACGCAATAAGATTACAGTAGAACCCCCAATTCCGTTAGACCGTAAAATATGACCAACGTAAATTATGACCATTGTATAACAGACCCCTTGCGCAAAGAGTTTGTCTCGAATAGCAGACCGTCCTCAGAAGTACAAATATAAGCGATTTATAATAATTTGGACCTATTAAAAGTTTTACTGTATACATTGATAATGCAATGATAACACATTTTACTTGTTTAAAAAATTCAGGTTATCATTTCAAAATGGGTGTCGATAAAACAAGTCTATGCATACATGTACACGTAGCAAATGCAATCGACAACCGCTGATCTTTTAAAATGGTTGAATATGAGGACACAGAAGGTGGTTAACGCATTTCATACGAAACTATTATATTTCTACATTATTAAATATACTTTAGACACACGAGTTTTTCATAACACGTGGCACTGAAACTAGAATTTCACGTGGGCCTTGTTGATATTAGAATCCAGCATGCAGTTGCCTACGCAAAACCTGAGCCCACGCACTTTCATATGATAACAGTTTGGTGTACTTTGTAACGCAAAATGCCATTTATGTTATAATAGGTGTAACAAGATAGGACATAAAATGTATTCATTTTGTTGCAACATTTGATGAGTTTGTGATGGTGTACAATTGGAAGATACGTGTATTGTGGACATCATCGTTTTTGAGTGTTGCGTTAAATTAGAGCCATGCTACTGTAGACCTTTGCTCGCAAAAGTGACACCCACACACACCCGCCCACTAATTGAAACTGTCTTGATGTGTATATGTATAAAGTTTGTACATGTTTCAAAGAGCACGGTTTAACAATGCCATCACCTACTTATACGACCATCTTGGCATGTCAAACGCCTACACAAATAAAGTTAAGTGAAATGTAAAAACTGTGAATCAAAATTGCATGGCTAGACTTAGAAACGCACGTATGTAAACTGACCACACACCCATACGTACAGGTGACTGACCAGAAAAAAATGAAAGGTCAAATACTCGCAAATTGATAACATAAATAATACGTACAAATTAATAATATTCTTTGTGGGAAAAGGTCATATATAAACATACAATCAAATTTTAAAGTGTGAGCTTAATACACAGTTAAACACATATTTCATATAAGGCCAGCTTGTTAAACGAAACAATCAAACAAGAGGTGATCACAGCGGAGACAAACATTTTAAAACATTTCTTCTCAGAAACTGTCTAGCCAATTAGTGTAGAGTCCTATTACCACATTAGTACGAGTAGGAGTGTGGTGGGAGAACAGTTATAAAATATCTAATCTTGTAAATCACACGTCCACGTGGTTCTTTCTATTTGAGTTCCCACGCTATCAACCCACAGCGGCAGTAATCTCACGAAATCTGAGACCGACTGTCCCTGGTGCCACACGGATAGATATACCTTTCAATAGTTATGTAATTTATCTCCTCTTCTTAATTTTCTTAATGTATAGATGCACATTCATACGAATAAGCTTCTCAATGTAGACTGAAATCATCTTGAGTTGAGAACTTGAACAAATGAATATCAAACATATGTAGACTGAAATGTATAAATGTAGACAATTTCACCATTTGTAAAATAGAAATAATATCTGTCCGTGTAACAAAAATTATGGATCCCCCATTGCATGTACGTATGTACGTGCCCTCATCATATCATACAAACGTTCAAAGTTTTCTACATGACTAATGGCAGACAAAGCGCATTTTTATGGATCTGCAGGTCAAGGACCTCGTTCGGGGCATTTTGTGCTTTGTGCTTCATGAGCTCAGATGACGATGCACGTACATGATCGTGACAGTAATTTAATGAGTACACGTATTTTTTTTACTTTAGTTGTAAAACGATATGCTCGTTTGTTGTCGAATATATTTAGATTTATCGTTATTAGAGACTAGGTGCTTTATTATTCAGATTGTACACGTGTTTCATTAGAGCCTCATGTAGCCAACGATATAGAGCACCTTTTGTCCATTGAAAAGAAGCACCACAGCCATTGCTTCCAGTCTTGGGTTGACGAAGGAAGTAATTTTCCAATATGGTATAACAAACGTACACGGCTTGGCTAATAATAATAATAATATAATTTGTTTTTGCTTTTTAAAGTATCAGAACTTGCAAAGGGTACAAGTGATCCAAGTAAAACATATGTAGCACATATGTAATCAAGATGGCTTTTATTTTATTGTAAAGATTATCTAATGTAACCCTCAAGGCAGCAAAAGTGGAATGTCATGATGGCCTCCTGATTTCCGAACCTAACAGTATATTTGTAGTTGATTGGCTGTTGATTGTCTGTCACCTTCCTTTAGCAACGAATTTTATTTTTCACTGTGTTTACTTTATTTGTTTTAGTGACAATACCCTTGATTTTTGCCATTGACAACAGGCCAACGCATAACTCTTGCCCAACATACATAGATCGTGAGTCATTAATGTTTTATTATATTCCATAGGTACCACAGAACTCCTTCTCAACCAGAAAGGTTAACCACTGCAGACATAGTTTTCCACATTGTACTTGCCATATGGAGTGGATACATTATAAAGAACGGGTTCGTGAAATTGTCATGTGGACACCAAGAGACCATGAATAACAAGCCCGCTTGAACGATTCACATCATAAACTTATTCTCAAAAAGTGCAAATGCGGAAACGCAAGAGGAAAAGAACAAACCGCTAATTAGTCAGATTGATTTTCTTTTAGTTGTGTAACGAATCTAGGGGCTTCGCCTATTGTTCATCAAGTTTACACCCCACGTGTTTCATTTGGATAAAACATACCTAGCTTGAAACACAATTAGCACTTCATCAGAACTCAAAAGATCACAATAGGCATTGTATCGTTACTGGGGTGGAGATAACTTAAGATAGTTGTTTTGTTGAAACCTAATGAGCGATAACCAATGTTGCAATCTAGAAAAATAACACACCATGTAAATGCATGAAGGTCAACGGTGTATATATGCATACAGAAACTACGGTTTGCTATGACAGTTTTAAAATGAAACTAAATATGATCATACATAATGATGCAGCAAATAATACATCAGGTAAGATCAGGTACAATTTTTATTAACGTTACCAGTTCTCTTGATATATATGCATCAAATGAGATTACTGTTACGTTGGAAGAACTTAGAATTGAGAATTAAAAATAAACTACTGAAGACCCAGCCTGACATTCACAAATGATAGTACACATTTTTTTACTGTCGTGTATCTGAAAACAATATTCTTCTACAGACATTTAAAACAAGCATGAAACTAGACACTTCCCATATAAACACTAGTCTACAATCAACTCAACAATACCTACCTGAATCTGCTTCAATATTCGTGACTGTCTGGCCATAGCTTCACATTGGAGGAACGTAAAAAAAGCAACGTATGAAAACCTAGCAGTCCCTAGATTCATATTACATTAAAATCGGAGTTTCAATTAAATTCTACGTGGTTGCTCATCCTTCATATACGGGGAAATTCCGGTTAAAGTGATGAATCTCAGTGCCTTGTTGGCCATATACCTGGACCGCCTACACATGGAAAAATACTCATATTAATTGAGTTTAAATAGCTGAGTAGGCACTTCCAGGGATCTGTCTCTCGTCATTAATGTGGAGCACAAAACATAAGGAAAATACTAACAAGGTGTTCCGTTTTCTAGTTGAAAGGAAGACGGCAAGTATAGAATGAATTTCTTATAAAAAGCTTCTAATGGGAGGGCACAATTATACGAAAGCAAATGCCGCACGAAGAAAATAAAAAAGAATTGCGTGCAAAAGAGATGTTTCTCATTTACACTAATAAGAAAAGAGCATAAATAATAATATATGTATTTATAGAACAGTGACATAACTTATAACAATGTAAGCTATGTACAAAATTAATATATCATGTAAAATGAAATATGAACTTCCTATCATGCCGTCTACACATTTTTATTTCCAGGAATTTTATGTTTATACACTATGAAAATGAAAGGATGAGTCGTATTATCAATTGAATTACCTTCGTTTTAGACATAAATCCATTAATCATTATCACACTAATTAGTGAAACACTTATCTGATACCCTGGGCATATTTCTCTCCAAATTAGAAAAAAAAACAATATTAGTTTGTTTTTTTTCTCAGAAAGATCTGATTAAAGACTACTAATGAAAAATTCTTATGATTGATTTAATCTCTTTTTAAAATATAATAACCATATTTCTATTATCAATCTTTTTGCCTGTACACCCCACACACACACACACACACACACACACACACACACACACACACACACACCGCCCACCCCCTTTTTGTCGGTCTGTACAAGGCAAGCAGCTGCGTTATCCCCAAATGTCTTATTTCTTGATCAAGCAAATGCCTATGTAACTCCACTACGACAAACCACTGGGTGTTTGTGGCTAATAAAAATGCATCCTGTTTTAAAGACACATATAAATTGGCCAGAAGTGTCTGTCTCATCTTTTTCTTGCATCTTCTATCCTTTGTGCTGGTTTAGTGGTTTTATACTTGACGTTGCTCACAAAGGGATCATATGTGCATCCGCAATTGCCCATAACGTTTACATAATCAGTCAAAGTGAGTTTTCAAAAAGTTGTCGGTTCGCTTTTTCTCCCAGTGACATATATTTTTCTGTAATAATAAGATTTGTTTAAATAAACAATGTATATTGAAATAGTCTTATCAACAACTATCTTTAATATCATTTTTTCTAGCTGTGTAATACTAAAGTAGGTATCTATTTTATGTATTATATAGTACATTTATTATCAAACTATTACATATATGCTCAAAAATATTATTATCTGCAGTGAAAATACAAGGAAAGTTGGATGAAATATACTACTATTGAAAATGATTATAAGGGTAATGGTCTGTGTTAGTGTGGAGATAACACTAGCTTGCAAAGATGGTGTCTAAGCCTGCTCGAGTGAGCGTTAGCGAACGAGAACAAGCTAAGACACCATAGCTAGTGTAATCTCCACACTAATGGGGCATTCGGAACGAACTCGTAATTTGGTAAACACGAGTTCACGAGTGGTGAAAACCATTCGATACAGGTTTATCTCGTGTTTACCACTGGTGAACTCGGTGCTGAAGGGATCACTACGAGATGCTCGTGCACATGCGCACTGACTGACAAAATATGGCGGGGCCGATAACTTCTTCTAATATCGCAGACAGTATCATAAAATATAATCATGACAACCGGCGAAATTAAAGTCTCACAAATTAATGAGATTGATAGATATATATCAAACCATTCGTTAAAAAATCCGGGTTTGTGCACTCTGCATGCAATTTTTTAAACAGATATATATTCCCAGTTGTTATGTAGTATCGAATAGCCAAAAATCGTACCTACGACTTGTCAACTCGAAAATACGAACTCACGAGTTGTTCCGAATGCACCATAAAACAGACCATTGCCTTTTTATCTCCCCAGTTTAACAGAATTATTTAACTTGATGGTGTTTACCGTTCACAAAGTAGGGAGATAACCTGATCTCCTACGGCTCTTAACCAATCAGAATCGAGAATGAACGGCAAACTGGGGAGAAAATAATCACTACATAAACCAAATTTGAAAATATGTATATATTTCATTGCGGGAGCTGACATCACCGTGCGGTACAAACGCGGGTCAGAACCAATGTATGTGTTCCACGCTGATCACTGATTTGTATATGTGTGCATATGCATGCATGCGAATCATTGCGTACATACAAAGCCTTTCCAAATTTAGTAGTACTAAGAATACATCTAAATTTGAGAGGAGAACAAAAATACGACAATCAAACTACAACAACAGTAAGTTATCAAAAAGATGATGCAATTGATTTAGTTATATGTTGAATATTCATTTGTTCAAAGTTCTGTTAATCATCTTGAGTTATACTTGTACTTTTGAACTATATCTTTGAAGCTACCTGAAGCTGTGGGGAAAAGGCCATGTGAAGATGGCCGAAAGCTTCAGGTAGCTAACCGTAGCTTCAAAACTATAGTTCAAAAGTACAAGTATAACTCAAGATGATGATTTAGTTATATTGAAACTTTACTATATTGTGGGTTCAGTTGCGGAAATGACAATGCATTACTGTTCGGAATAACAACCTTGGTCTCTCACGGACATCCGTATAAAACGTCACGCCCCATCGACACACATAGACATATATATGTAATTCAAGCTGCATGAAATGACTAATGATACATAATGATCACGTGCAATAGATGATTCACGTCATTAGAGACGTTCGTCCCTGGTCAGAACAGGTAAAGGGTGTGATTGCCATTGGTAGCTGGCCTTGATAAATGTGACATTCAAGTGTCGTGATTTTCCAGGAAGGAATGGTCCATAATAATAGCTCCATAATATGACATTTCATTGATCATGTGAGAAGATGCCCCGATATATGGCATTGTTTTGATGGTCACGAACGGCTATTTGCATTGCTGTCATGACTTTTCCATCCTAAGAGAGCACTCCTTGTTTGCGCATGGCATTGGAAGTGTATATACTTTGGCATGCAGTGAGTAGGATGATGTTAGTAGTGACAATTATGTTGGTGTGTTGCAATGATGATTCGGCCACTTTGACACACTGCCAGCCTACGCCTTTTTGCAAGAGGTTACGTTTGAACCTAAATTGTACACCATCTTACTCAATCCAACAGCCTTTATACCCTTTAGTTTATCGAGAAATTCTCTTGTGTCGAAGCTATTCAGAAACACGGATTTTCTATTTAAGGAATCAGCCAACGTTTGCAAGTCAATTTAGTATGTGTGGGGGTGGTGTGTGTGTGTGTGTGTGTGTGCGTGCGTGCGTGCGTGTGTGTGTGTGTGTGTGTGTGTGTGTGTGTGTGTGTGTGTGTGTGTGTGTGTGTGTGTGTGTGTGTGTGTGTGTGTGTGTGTGTGTGTGTGTGTGTGTGTGTGTGTGTGTGTGTGTGTGTGTGTGTGTGTGTGTGTGTGTGTGTGTGTGTGTGTGTGTGTGAGAGAGTGTGAGGGGGGGGTTCCACACAGGGGCTAGAGCTAATGTACTGTTGTTGATGCACAAATCAGTTGAGCTTTTCAATGACCTGGCTGTAATGCTTGTGCTGTCACCTCGAACACTGTGGCAAAGACGATGAACTCACCACTAATACTTGCTATTTAAAAAAGGAAACAAAAGTCTAAACAGCTTCATAACATTTAGATAACCTTTTATAGCACATGTTAGTTATTAGTTATCAATACACAAATGCATACTTCTACACAATCCGGATATTTCTTATGGCAAATACTAACTATGTGTGCCCTTTAGATGTCTGCTTTGTTTTCGAGTTTAGACACTAAATATTGCAGCTGCTGTAGAAAACGCAGAGCTGTCGAACAGAACGGGTTGGCATTGCAATTTAGCAATTCACATTGGGCTTAAACACAATTACCTGCTAGTCTAAGCTAATCTGTCCAATACATTGTGTTGTGATCACTTGTAGAAAACGGCCTTGGCCGGGAAACCTATTAGCACTCGCTCATCTTTTGGAAAGAAGAACTTTGCTTAAGATAGATCATGAAACATCATGCTCCTGAATTGGAAAATGAAATGAATAGGAGTGGCTCACGTTTTGTTTTTTGTTTTTTGCTTTTATTTTTGGTTTCTTTTATATTTTTGGCTGATTTGTTTATATTTTGGTTAGTTCTTTTATTTTATTTTATTTCACGGTTTGGTTTGGGGGGCGGGGCTGGTTCTCCGAAAAAATCTCAATTTTATCGGTGTTACGATAAACATAGATATAACATCCTGGGATATCAAATTGAAATTATTTTGTTGATATTGATATCTTGACCTTGGAACGAGGACTCACGTTTCGCCCTCACGGCTTTCAAAGGATTACCTATCCAAGGCGTGAGTGTGACGCAAACGCCGTCTTGCGATAATGGAATAACCCCGACGCAATTTGGCTGGAAAACAATGACTGGTCTTACCCGGTGAAAGATTAGTAATTCTAGATTGTTCATGACGTGCTCCAGACGAGTTGCAACGGGAATGCGAATTTCTTTGAATGTTTGATCTGTCTGCTATGGCGATTGATAATCAAATTCGATGTAATTCAAGGTCTTAGCTTAACACATCATATTCGTAATGCGTAAAAATGTAGAGAAACAATGAAATTATTGTTTTATTGTTGTGCATGAGTACATCTTATGGTATTTTCCTAATTACAGTCGCAGACATGCGACACCTACGCTCTTTGCAATGGTAAATTTCCTGCCAATTCAGATGACATTTTGGAATCGTATACTCTATTTTACTACCAAGGACACATTGGTGGCATGAGTAATCTATGAACTAATTACTAATAGATTGTTTACAATTACACAATTACTCAGACACACGAGTCATTTAGGTTCACACAGCAGACAGTTTATTATTGTACACGTACATCACTGTATGGCGTATTACATTAATCTCTAAGGGGGCTACCATTTGTTATGGAGCAGGGGTGGGTACGGAAAAATTGAAACCATTATGGTATGATTTTCACACACACCCGCCCGCCCACACACACACCAACTCCCCCTAAAATTACTATCTATTTCAAGTGGACCAAATATTTCTAAAACCCTAAAAAATCAAGTTGGGTTTATCGCCCCCTCCCCCCCCCTCCCGGGCCCATCTAGTTTTTTTTATTGGCATGATGATTACCACCACCACCACCACCATCCCACGTTCATATCCGATTTTAACACAGTCAAAATATGAGTGTCCATCTCGAGCATCATATTGCACTACGAGTTAAGATGTTGCCAATGATGGTCTTAATCTACAACGGAAGCCTTATTTATACTAGTAATTAATAGTGACATTTGTGAAGGTGAGTATGACCATGGTGTTAACCTTGTAGAGCACAACCTCCGAACACCACATTATCATTAGATTATGATTATATTAGGTAATAAACTATTATTTCCCAATGACGTGAATGCGACATTGAACGATATACGGAATAGCATACATTAATGTAGGTGGAAATGTCAAGCTCATGTTATAAAAACAAAGTATCAATTATTATGTATAGTTTGCATACAAAAGGGGCAATAATTGACCAATGACGTTCAGAAGTCTTAAGTCTTAGAGGGCCAATGTGCGTCATTATTGTAAAGTAATGAGAAGTAAATCTGAATGAAAACAATCCAATTATTAAACGTACAGCTCTTTAAATATATATATTATACTATTATCAGGGATAGGAATTATGCTCTTCCTGCTAATATAAAATGTATTCAGAATGTTTGACGTCATAATTTGTAGATTGCTTTACCAGTATATCTGAAACTCGACTGTATACTCATATCATTTAATCATTTTTGACATTAAAACTCATCTGATGACTCAAAAATAATTTCTTATACCTGTAGCTGACTGTTGTTCATCTACAGGCCCATGTATATGTGCAACTCATTGCATCAAAAGTTGTGTAGGTATTACGCACGGTGGTAGATTAATGCAACTACTTATAACTACAAAGTGCTGAGTGCGTTCTCATAAATGCCATAAATACAGCTGGTGGTAGCGATATGTAACTGATCCGAGCCATAAAATAATATTTGGCAGCACAAAAAGTTGTCTGATGTACATGTACGAAAATAATAAAGTGCAGATGACTGCAGCGTCAACATTATATTCCACATACATACATCGGAAATTGGACAGATAAAAGGATGAGTGTTAGATATGGCACAAACTGAGCTTTGAAATTGGAATGTGCCACTAACTTATCAAAATATTTCATTTATATGAGTCAGTTAATTCATAGCAATGCTCGCAATTCCTTCAAC
The DNA here is from genome assembly GCA_019095985.1 of Streblospio benedicti. Classification (NCBI taxonomy): domain Eukaryota; kingdom Metazoa; phylum Annelida; class Polychaeta; order Spionida; family Spionidae; genus Streblospio; species Streblospio benedicti. Next base: position 19,916,098 of record CM032663.1, read on the forward strand.
ATGTTTTGGTGATAGCTTCCTGGAATTGTGGTGAATGGGTAAAAGATAAATTAAGTTGAAACACATTATGAGAAAACATATACAGTAGAACCTCTCTCAATTAAGACCACCCTATAAATACAGCCTAACCTCAAGTGGTCTCAAAATGCAAGTCCTTGTTGTTTGGTCTCTTTCTGAAGGTGTGGGGCCGCAAGAATGACCCAAATGTAGAAGTGAAGGTACACTGTATGTTAGCCATTACTTAAAGCAATGGGCGATCACAATTTCTTTAAAGAGGCACCCATACATTAAAATTGGTTGTGGGATGCAACTGGGTTGGCTCGTAGTAAAAATGGGCGTACGGGGACGCATCAGGGTATGAGACGCGTGGAACTACTCAATCAGTAGCGACACAATGAGTAACACACTTAACTAGATGCAAATCAGAATCGAGAATTCAGGTTAGTTTAGTGATGTTTGAAGAATGTGGGATCGGTTGGTCTAACCCGTACAAGAATCAGAGACAGCTGTTTGCCCACTCGTGTATATGAAAGTAAAGAGTGCTAAAAAATAATGCCACCTCTACAGTTTCATAAGCTTCACCATATGAAGTAACAAATGATCCTCGCGGTGGTGTTGCTCCAGTCATCTAGTGATCAGCTTAAAAGCTGAGTAAAAATTGCGATTTCCGGAAGCAAAGACGATTTACAGGCGCACGTGGCGTCCTTTAAAAACACACCCACGTGCACACTGCATACTGGGGAAAAATCAAGTATTTGACGAGGCCCTACACGTGTGGTTTGTCAGTATTTTTTCGGTGCTCGTTATGACCCGTATTCGAAATTGTGATATAAAATATATTGTGAATGATGCCAAAGCGCCAATAATGCAGAATTACGATATGGAACCAGTAACGTAATGATGATTCCAGAATAGTGTTCCGCAATTGCAAATATTGTTTCCCAGGGATTAATTTACAGGCAGCTGGTGTTGATCAGATGATCATGTGCAATTGTTGCAAAAAAGGTTTTGATGGCAATGGTATAGTAAGCTGTTCGATTAGCCACCTCTATAAAGAGCGCATCTTTATAATAGGACCATTTCTCGGGGACCCATACTTTAATGAAGAGACCAACAATGGACTTCCATAAATAGACCTCCTTTCTATCCATACCACTTGAGGTTGATCTTAGCAGAGTGGATCAATTGTAATACAAATGTATTAGTTACAGGTGTGCTTTGCATTGGTTCGCAGTAGCAACATTTTTGTCTTATCAGAACAGGGGCAGGACAGTATCTCAGCCTTTCTCTCCAAGATTAGCAAGTGTATTTTATAACATCATAGTTTTAAAGAAAATATCAAATAACGGTATTCAATTTACTCCAATTATAATTACATATTCGCAATATCTAAAAAAAAGTTCACGTGCCTCATAACACAATTTTGTCATGACATAACTACATGTTTTCTTTCCCCGTGCTTTAAATGAATGGCGTCTCAATGATATCAAGCTGCGATGCATGTGGCATGCATGTCAACCAACCCACATGCAACCCCACTCAAAACATTTCGAGCTTCTCTAAAGCTGATGAGATCTTTGCACAGTTATCTTTCATCTCACCTCCTTCAATGTCTTTTGTGGCCTTGCATTAAGGATACAAATTGCTCGCGGAAACCCCAAGCTATCGCATCCCCTAAATCGCTGATTCACCATCACCAATGGAATGTCGGCTACCACAACGCGCAGACATGTCTATTTATTTTAAATCCAAGGTCAACGTGTCAGATGTCAGACTAAGTGACCACCTCTCTTTCAGAATTCTTCCTAAATGTACATTTTTTTCCTTGCAGCTATTTCGTCTCATGGTCACTTTTTCCACTTTGACCGTCTGGTGTCTACGAAGGTGGTTAAACGCAGACTACCTTCGCCTCGATGCTTCCGACTTTGCCATGAAGGTGACTCTTGAAGGTCAGCAAGATGCTGCAGATAAATATATCCTGAAGATGTTTTGTTGGCGGTGTGGGTAGGAGGTTGTATGCAAGTGGTGACAAGCATGAGTTTCTGGGGATTAGCCAGGTACCGAGTGGTGTGTTATTGGTGGCGGAGGTGGTGATGGTGGGGTATGGCATTTTTTTCTTTATTTTTGGTTTGGGGGGGGTAAATGGAAATTGTCTTTTTATATATGTTCTCAAAAGCAGTTTACAAAACAGTGGCTTGTACTATATACATGTGTATATTTTTTTAATTTGGATAATCAATGATCACCCCTTCATCGTACACTATTGCACACGTCGCTTGGACATCCTATTTCCTACTATATACTATATAAAGAATGTTTTTGCCATACATGCAAATATCTAATCCGCTGAATTGAGCTAGGTATTGTGGAGCAAAATTCACCATGACTTTAATTTTTTTTCAACTAGAACATTGCTGAACGAATAGTATTTGACGTCATTAGCATAGGTGATGTAGTAGTATTTGACCCAGCCGGGTAATTTAAATTAAATTCACGTGTTTCCAATTATTGCCTATCCGAATTTTAACCCAATCATATTGATTCTAATGTTTAATCGTTTCATCATGTCAAATCTAACACCACAGCCTTTAATTGATTCCGATAATTAAATAAATTGATCGTGACCAAAGTTTGAACGTCGTTTCTAATGGTGTTATTATGTTTGTCAATCAAGTTTGTAATGTTTACTCAAAGTTCTTAATGGAATTTTTTGCTATGATAAAGACATACCTTGGTCCTGTTTACAACTCAAATGTACATTGGCCGTACAGTAAAATCCTTGCTCAAAGTCAGAATCGATTGGAATAAATGGCAATACATTTGCCAAATTTACCTCCAAAGATACCAACAGCTATTGTGGTATGTATATAAGTTCTTGTGAGATTACGTTTTATCATATCGTTAGTACATTAAGTATGTACCACCCTCTTCTCATTCTGTCCTCCCATCTCTTAATCCACCCCCTCACTCGTGGAACGTGTTAGACAGCAATTGGTTTGGGGGGAGGGGGCGGGGGGGGGGAGCTGACACAAGCATGCAATCACCGGCGCAGGAATAAAATACCTTTAAATTTAATCAGGATTTTTCATTTAATTTTCCAGTGCACATGGAAAGTACTGCTCCATTTTTAAGTGAAAGAGATGCATTGTTTCTTCTGTATTTCTCTCCTTATTACTGGGAATGTACGGTTTCTTGCACAAAAGAAACACAGTTTGCTATTCACATTGTTTACATAGTTTGCATGCTGAAAAAATACACGACAAAGACTCATTTACAGCATATTCACTGTGCTAATAGAGGCTACCTTGACCATTGTGACATGTACGGAATACTTGATGACAGAATCAGATGTTCTTGACAATTAGTATTCATGTAGAAACTGAATAGCCTTCACATTTCCACGAATTATGCCCAAAAGAATAGTGCAAAACGGCAACTTCTATAGCACAGCATTCTTATTCTTCTTATCCTGATTAATTTTTATTCGTATAATTCTAGGTGTTTTTTCCCTCCACTTCTACTCGGCTTACTCTTCTATTTCTCCTTCTACAACAGCTTCGCTATCGTCAGCTTTTTTGTACACGCTTTTAGATTTGCTAACGTTAACGTTCTCTATAAAACACAATAAATACATGGCATTTACACAATATTGATATTTTCTTCATAATCACCTGACCATCAAAAACAGGCATGCAGTCACTTTTAGCAGATCTCCTATTCATACTCTAATGAAGTGACCCTGGGTGGGTGGTCACTTTCCGCCATGCAGACCCGTGGGTGTATAACTTAATCTCCATAAATGATGAGTTCTTGACGTATCCCGCCTACAGCCAAGGTCAGAGATTGGCTGAATACGTGGTACGGGTACGGCCTGTCGCAACTCGATTTAGAAGAGGTCGCTAATTACTTTGATGTCTTGCAAGACCACCACATGTAAAGCTCCAGTCAGACCGTTCCATGTTCGGAAGCTGCACCAGTGGTGATCGTTTTAGGTATTGTGAATTTTAGCATTGTCTCCTCACATACGCGTTTCTTATTGATAAGAGGCCTTTACAAAAAAATCTCATTTCATACAGAACAGTTAAAAAACGGGAATCAACATTAGTGACGTTCAGAATGGGGCTAAAGTGGTACGATTTTATGATGTACCGATGAGGAATTGAGCTGAAGGGTGTACTGGTGTGGGGCGCCTTTTACAAGATTAGATTAGGTTAAATGGCTTTTCAGAATATATTTTTTTTCTATTTGATTAAGAATGTAATGATTGTAGTGCACAAAAAACTACAATTTTTGTACGTGACTTTTTTCCCTTTCTTTATTTGCTTTTACGACATTACATATGTATTCCATGCTTTTACGATTTTGACAAACCAGAATCATATAAAAAAATGTATTAACACACTTCTCACAAACACCGTTCAGAACTAATATTGCAACTGTTTAGCAAAAAAAAAAGAACTCATTTAATACGTATAACTTCCGAACACCGTTCAACTCGTAGTTTTACGAGAATTTTATGCCAAAAGAAAATGCCTATTAAGAGGTTGCTTCAAAGCCGGGTGTAATTTAGTGATAATTTTCAGGATCTCCTGACACTTGCACCGTCTTATTGCTTAATAAAATGTCACTAAAACCGAGCTGTCCTTGACAGAAATGACAGAATGTGCATCCAATGGGGAATGCCACGTCAGCGCTCAGAGACATTGATTCGAGACCTGCAAAGACAAGGGCTAGATCTAAGCGCGATTTTGCGTGATATCTTTTTTACGTGGTCAGGGAAAACGGAGATTGATAGGGTCAAAAATTATTGTGTTTATCACTTGCCATTGTCAACAAAAGTTTGCACAGCTCCTAATTGTGACAAATTCATGTACGAGAGCTATCTCAAGTAAACTACAAAAAAAACGCATTGGTCTCTAAGATTATATTGCTTTAGCTAGAAAAAAAATTAAAGATATTATTTTTTAAAGAAGCGGACAAAATAATACGTGTTTGTATATACATTTATTGTTGATACAGAGCAGATCATTGGCTAGAATTTCTCTCTTTTTTCTTATTATGCCGAACTTGTTTACGTTCATCTCAGGTCGCTCTTGCTGCGTCAACACATGCGCACTTCCTTCTTTAGAAATAATAAAAAGCTATGGCCTTCGAGCATCGTTACCATATTCAAGTCATTACTCAAGAGTTACACGAATGCAAGAGAAAACGAATTAGCTAACAACAGGAGTTACTACGTTACTCGTCATTGGCATAAAGAAAGCGACAAAGCATGCATTACCAGTAATGAAAAACATCCTCGCGATTGGCATTGAGGGGTCTATCGATTCTTTCTTTTCTTGATAAGGTGTATCATTTGACCCTATCGACGACAGGCATTAAGCAAATGAGATCTTTTTAGGCGACAGTCTCTTGCTCAAGGATGTTGATTTGTTTTCCTCATAAGCCGAGCGAGCTTGGTGACATTCTCTCCTGCTTTGAAAAAACGCGCATCTCCGGGCGTCCCTGACCTTCGCTCGTTGGCCTTGAGCGCAGAGGTCATTAAGCGGAGGTCTTTCACCCTTCTCTTTTTACCTTCGTCCATTGGTCATCCCCCAAGGTTAAATTGATCAAAGGTGACAGATTTAACCACTGCTTTCCCGCCAAAAACGGCTCCCCGGAGAGCTCCCGCCTTTAGAAGACATAAATCAAGTGCTAGCATATTGCCAGCCAGCAGTTTTATGCGCGTTTTAGTACACCTCCCAGACGCGAAAAAATTATGTTCTACCTATGTAATCATTACGTGCATATTAGTGAAATGGTCAGATTTCCGTTCTTTACGACCGTGATGTGTTACTATCTCAGTGTGGAAAAGATGTTGCCTCGATAACATTACAAAATGATTACAGGCGTGGCGAATATCTTGCCCTAGGTATGTGACTGCTGACCGCACTTTTGCCGTCTCAATTTGTCGAGACTGATAATAGGTTTTTTTCTGTCTTTTTTTTTGTTCTTCATTAAAAAGAGATGTTTAATGTAGTCTCTGTGTGTGTTTTTTCAAATGACACAAATGAATACATGATAGAGATATTTGAATCAACAGTTTAATTTTAATGGACATATTTCTTGTCTTAGACACATCTTCAGCAAACGACAAAATTATATGGAATAGGATTAGTACATAATATTACTATGTGCAGATACATGTATATTAAAATCAAACTGTCTGCTTTATAGTCAACAAAGGAGTGTAGAATGGATAGTATTGTCAAACAAACACAAAGCAAAACAAAATAATAATACAGTGGGATTATCATAGCATTATCTATTTGGTATTAGTTAATCTATCTTGTGCTTCGGTATTCCCACCGTAACAAATAACAGCAGCTATTACTGATTTCACACATGGATCAAAGCAGAAATATGTATATATGTGTGTATTTTGATCAAAGTTATCCTGTGATAACCATAATGATATGCATGTAAATAGACTGGATGTATGATGCAAATACGCGTGCTTTGATATGACACAAGAATTCATTCCACATGATCTTATAAAAGTTTAAAGTATTTAATACGTAGCATTCGTCATGATGGTGATAGTTCATTCTTTTGAATTTAAAAGTAAGTATAACATTGCATTTCAGAAAGTATTTTTCATTTAAAGCGTACCTTCCGTTCGAGGTAACCAAACCCATACTGGATACTCAAAAAGCAATAGATATTGACAAATGTCAATAGAAATTGTCCTTTACACAGACGAAAAAATGCAAAGTTTTTTATTTTGGCGCCAAAATCCCAGCGTGGATTTGGCCTTGCAAACGACCTTGAGTCGAACGGTCACTGACTCGTTCTTTTCTAATCCCCGAGGGATGACAAAACAGATGGGTGTGGGGGTTACACGACTCCCATTATGTGCTAGAATGCTTCTTTATTTCAGCATAGTAATTATGGTTAAATGGTAACATTAAGAACCCCACTAATATGTGCAAGAGCTTGTTGACACTTATTTGAAATATTACATAATGCCTCAAGGCTGGCGTTCGTGGTCTCATAATTATTCGCCATGTGATATGGGTGTGATGATTATTATCTGAGATTTTTTTTTCTCTGCTTGGGCGGAACACAGCCCCAGAGATATGTCTTTTGAGCAGTCTGCTTCAAGAGACACTAGTTACCAATTAGTGAACTATAGCCTAGAGGCCGCACAGGTAGGCGGCTTGCCAGGCATACCACGTGGTCGGGAGGGCGATAATGCATGTAAATGGGATAGTCAATCCCTTTGTTTCTCATTATCTTGGGAATGTCATTTGCACATGGGGTACATTTGTGTCTTGTATGCACGATAAATGTAACAGTTTGCACTGCTTTTAATAAATATTAGATTATGTATATTGTGTATCGTGTAAAGTCGACTGAGAAAGTACGTTGGGAGTATGAGAAGCAAAGAAAAATACTGCCAGCAAGCCATTAATGTAGATCTAGTGTACGTGTAGTAATAGAACATTGTAAATGACAGTACCGTAATAAGGAAAAACTACACTCGTGTACGCAGTGTGTACATAAAATAGTATGTAGAGCATCCCAGTAGAGTATTCGACAATCTGTATGCGCATCTCAACAGCTGCAGTTCAGTAAACTCAGAAAAGAGAACAAGGCCCCACCAAGCTGAGCCGTCCCCTGGGATATATCATGCTGTCAGACACCACGTGGTTTTGGCAGGGGGTTGGGATTTTTTTCTAGTTTATTTGAATAATATATGCAGGACTACTTTTTTCTCAAACTGGCTCCTCCCCGTTGACCTTGGCGGTCGGTCATTCTCCTTAGCTAACGTCCTTCACATTGAAGGTAACTGGCCTTGGCATTTTGCCGAGCAGACATGCATGTGAGCTGTATTCATGAACGACTCAAACAGGGAATGTATTCTTGAAAGATGAGTTCGCGTGGGCAGATCTTATGGATGCTGTAAGTTAACGTCAAGGCGCATAAATATTTCACTTTTTAAACGTGGCTTTGTCTTTTGATGTCCGCTTTTAAAATGAAGACAAAGTGCCCTGCACTTCTGAGGCAAGATAAGTTCTTTTGTACAAGATTCGGACTGATGGTATTCAAATGTCAATACATTTTGTTCTAAATTGAATCTGTTTCTTTGGAATAGCATATGAATTTCTTTTTGGGAACTATAAACGTGGTTTTCGACTGAGATTAACGTGCTGTATTTGAATTATGATGGATCTAGTAGATAGTATTATGCCTGCCACAAACTGAAATGCAATGAAGAGCAGAGTGTATATGCATAGATGTTTTAAGGGTGGGTGCGTGTTATAGTTCAGATATCATTTTCAATAAATTCCACTTCCAATTAATATCTATAGACCTTCCATGATCAGTCGCATAAATCTGTGGTTCTCCAAATTGTGCAATTAAAGTGTGCCTCATGCTGCTAGAAAGTAGAAACACGTTGGCCATCTAGACCTTGTCCATGACAAATACACAATTTCCATCTCTTTCAAATGCTAAAGAAGTGTAAACCCATTAGACAAACCAAATGCAAATCTTCATGTCTGAAACAGCATTGCTAAATTATCGTCTAAATTGAACAATACAGCTCTAAAGACTCTTCTTTAGCCAGGTACCAAATGCATTGACAATCATAAGTGATACCAGCTATCATGTGAATGCAGTGACAAAAGAACAAATGCACTTTCTAGCAGTAATTCCACTATGACCTCGCTGAAAAATGCCTAGTACTGGCCTTGGTAATAGCGCTCATAAGTCGAGGTCACCTCAGCGAGGACATTCACACCGAACATGCAGAGAAAATAATAAACCAAGGCCAGTGGAGTAGGCCATTGGCGTGCATCTTCATGTGAAAAGTAGGCTGAAACTGTCAAAGTTTCGAGACAGACTGGGACCACGTGGTTACCAAGGAAGGAAGCACATGTTCACGTTAGTTAGTACCAAGGCACCTTTGCGTCTCGTCCTGTATTTGGTCTTTAATTACGATATCATGATATCTAAGTTCCCATGGTGAAGTAATTTGCAGTTTGATTTAAGGAACTTCATGTTGTGAATGGCATTGTTGCAGTGGGTGTCATTGATTTAGAAGTTAGTATTAAGAATGACTAGAATGTGTCTGATTTATTGTCAATCAGAACATTCAAGGCCGTTTTGTGACAGCTTTGGGCCACTTTTCAGGACAACAAAAAGCGTTGTTGATTTACATTCTATTGTTAGATCCTCCAAAGAATAGTTTTATTCCGATACAATGAGTAACCTATTGACTTTTTGTAAATATATCTGGTGAATTCTGCTGTCTGTCAGACTACAATGCTATTACATGCAAATGTAAATGTCTACCCCAGACATGCAGATAAGGGTGGCGAGTGAAATAACCCAGTCCAGACATTCACCGGAACCACGTGGTCAATCGAAAAAACTCCACCATCATCATAATTTCGTAGACATGCATTTGTTGCAACAGATGATTGAAAATGTTTAAAGTGGTTAGTGTATGTAGTTGCTGTTTTTAGATACAGACGTTGCTTTGCCATTTTAGTGGTGTTCGTTTTGCTCAGACGAGAAGTGTTTACAGTTTGTTCAGGGGAAAATCCACGTAAATCCTCCATTTCCTACACACCAGCAACACACCCCTTGCAAAAACGCTAAATAATCCTGAGTTGTTTTACATTATTTTAAAGATAAATTTTTCGGGTGCCTTTGAAATGTAAAAAGCAACTTGCGAGAATAAGACGCATTGACTATTTTGCTAATTAGTGATTCATCATGTTTTATTTTTTTTATTATTTCATTATGATGATATATTTAACTGACTTGGAATATGATAAATCATTGTCTCAATTTTCTGAAACCATATTTGGTATACTCAGCTATCAATATATGGCCGCATTTTGACATGAAGAAAAAGGCTTCTAAAGATAGAAAAAATCTCTGCTACTTAGTATACCCAACAGTTCTTTGCGAAGTGGTAGGTATAGAACCTGGTGCCCTTTAGGTCTTTTTCCAACTACCAAAGAAAACATTGAGAGTGGTTGCTTTGGGCTACAATTTTTGAAATGATTTGCAATTCTTCTGTTATTTGATAATATCATAAAACTGTTAAATTTAACTAGATGGAATACTTTATTATGATACACATACATGTATATACTGATATAATAACATGAACTTATTGCCTGACTAAATGCCATGGTAGCTGTAAGGATGCAATGTACACTGCATATAAATGTCATTTGTTTCCTTTTGAAGAATGTCAGAACACCAATTGTCTTTGGTTTTAGAAAGTTAAGATTCCTGGTCTATCCAAGGTATCTACTATCACTATTACATGTCCCCATAGCAAAATGATAAAATTGTATGGAAACTGTCATCTATAGTGTAAAAAGAAAAATAACGCATGCTTTAACAGAAAATCTTTGCCTGACTTCCTGCTTTAGCCACCAGATGTGACCTTGACATGGAGATATCTAAAAAAGATTCTGTGCGCTGTGCAAAAAAGTTTTCTGTCTTTTTTGTTCTTCATTAAAAGAGATGTTTAATGTCTGTGTGTGTGTTTTTCAAAGACACAAATGAATACATGATAGAGAGATATTTGAATCAACGATTTAAATTTAATGGACATATTTCTTGTCTTGAAATCTTCAGCAAACGACAAAATTATATGGAATAGGATGAGTACATAATATTATATGTGCAGGATACATGTATATTAAAATCAAACTGTCTGCTTTATAGTCAACAAAAGTGCAGAATGGATAGTATTGTCAAACAAACACAAAAGCAAAACAAAATAATAATACAGTGGGATTATCATAGCATTATCTATTTGGTAGTAGTTAATCTATCTTGTGCTTCGGTATTCCCACCGTAACAAATAACAGCAGCTCTTACTGATTTCACGCATGGATCAAAGCAGAAATATAGATATATGTGTGTGTATTTTTGATCAAAAGTTATCCTGTGATAACCATAATGATATGCATGTAAATAGACTGGATGTATGATGCAAATACGCGTGCTTTGATATAACACAAGAATTCATTCCACATGATCTTATAAAAGTTTAAAGTATTTAATACGTAGCATTCGTCATGATGGCATAGTTCATTCTTTTGAATTTAAAAGTAAGTATAACATTGCATTTCAGAAAGTATTTTTCATTTTAAAGCGTACCTTCCGTTCGAGGTAACCAAACCCATACTGGATACTGCAATAGATATTGACAAATGTCAATAGAAATTGTCCTTTACACAGACGAAAAATGAAGTTTTTTATTTTGGCGCCAAAATCCCAGCGTGGATTTGGCCTTGCAAACGACCTTGAGTCGAACGGTCACTGACTCGTTCTTTTCTAATCCCCGAGGGATGACAAAACAGATGGGTGTGGGGGTTACACGACTCCCATTATGTGCTAGAATGCTTCTTTTTATTTCAGCATAGTAATTATGGTTAAATGGTAACATTAAGAACCCCACTAATATGTGCAAGAGCTTGTTGACACTTATTTGAAATATTACATAATGCCTCAAGGCTGGCGTTCGTGGATAATTATTCGCCATGTGATATGGGTGTGATGATTATTATCTGAGATTTTTTTTTCTCTGCTTGGGCGGAACACAGCCCCAGAGATATGTCTTTTGAGCAGTCTGCTTCAAGAGACACTAGTTACCAATTAGTGAACTATAGCCTAGAGGCCGCACAGGTAGGCGGCTTGCCAGGCATACCACGTGGTCGGGAGGGCGATAATGCATGTAAATGGGATAGTCAATCCCTTTGTTTCTCATTATCTTGGGAATGTCATTTGCACATGGGGTACATTTGTGTCTTGTATGCACGATAAATGTAACAGTTTGCACTGCTTTTAATAAATATTAGATTATGTATATTGTGTATCGTGTAAAGTCGACTGAGAAAGTACGTTGGGAGTATGAGAAGCAAAGAAAAATACTGCCAACAAGCCATTTATGTAGATCTAGTGTACGTGTAGTAATAAAACATTGTAAAATGACAGTACCGTAATAAGGAAAAACTACACTCATGTACGCAGTGTGTACATAAAATAGTATGTAGAGCATCCCAGTAGAGTATTCGACAATCTGTATGCGCATCTCAACAGCTGCAGTTCAGTAAACTCAGAAAAGAGAACCAAGGCCCCACCAAGCTGAGCCGTCCCCTGGGATATATCATGCTGTCAGACACCACGTGGTTTTGGCAGGGGGTTGGGATTTTTTCTAGTTTATTTGAATAATATATGCAGGACTACTTTTTTCTCAAACTGGCTCCTCCCCGTTGACCTTGGCGGTCGGTCATTCTCCTTAGCTAACGTCCTTCACATTGAAGGTAACTGGCCTTGGCATTTTGCCGAGCAGACATGCATGTGAGCTGTATTCATGAACGATTCAAACAGGGAATGTATTCTTGAAAGATGAGTTCGCGTGGGCAGATCTTATGGATGCTGTAAGTTAACGTCAAGGCGCATAAATATTTCACTTTTTAAACGTGGCTTTGTCTTTGATGTCCGCTTTTTAAAATGAAGACAAAGTGCCCTGCACTTCTGAGGCAAGATAAGTTCTTTTGTACAAGATTCGGACTGATGGTATTCAAATGTCAATACATTTTGTTCTAAATTGAATCTGTTTCTTTGGAATAGCATATGAATTTCTTTTTGGGAACTATAAACGTGGTTTTCGACTGAGATTAACGTGCTGTATTTGAATTATGATGGATCTAGTAGATAGTATTATGCCTGCCACAAACTGAAATGCAATGAAGAGCAGAGTGTATATGCATAGATGTTTTAAGGGTGGGTGCGTGTTATAGTTCAGATATCATTTTCAGAAAATTCCATTTCCAATCAATATCTATAGATCTTCCATGATCAGTCGCATAAATCTGTGGTTCTCCAAAATGTGCAATTAAAGTGTGCCTCATGCTGCTAGAAAGTAGAAACACGTTGGCCATCTAAACTTGTCCATGACAAATACACAATTTCCATCTCTTTCAAATGCTAAAGAAGTGTAAACCCATTAGACAAACCAAATGCAAATCTTCATGTCTGAAACAGCATTGCTAAATTATCGTCTAAATTGAACAATACAGCTCTAAAGACTCTTCTTTAGCCAGGTACCAAATGCATCGACAATCATAAGTGATACCAGCTATCATGTGAATGCAGTGACAAAAGAACAAATGCACTTTCTAGCAGTAATTCCACTATGACCTCGCTGAAAAATGCCTAGTACTGGCCTTGGTAATAGCGCTCATAAGTCGAGGTCACCTCAGCGAGGCCATTCACACCGAACATGCAGAGAAAATAATAAACCAAGGCCAGTGGAGTAGGCCATTGGCGTGCATCTTCATGTGAAAAGTAGGCTGAAACTGCCAAAGTTTCGAGACAGACTGGGACCACGTGGTTACCAAGGAAGGAAGCACATATTCACGTTAGTTAGTACCAAGGCACCTTTGCGTCTCGTCCTGTATTTGGTCTTTAATTACGATATCATGATATCTAAGTTCCCATGGTGAAGTAATTTGCAGTTTGATTTAAGGAACTTCACGTTGTGAATGGCATTGTTGCAGTGGGTGTCACTGATTTAGAAGTTAGTATTAAGAATGACTAGAATGTGTCTGATTTATTGTTCAATCAGAACATTCAAGGCCGTTTTGTGACAGCTTTGGGCCAGTTTTCAGGACAACAAAAAGTGTTGTTGATTTACATTCTATTGTTAGATCCTCCAAAGAATAGTTTTATTCCGATACAATGAGTAACCTATTGACTTTTTGTAAATATATCTGGTGAATTCTGCTGTCTGTCAGACTACAATGCTATTACATGTGCAAATGTAAATGTCTACCCCAGACATGCAGATAAGGGTGGCGAGTGAAATAACCCAGTCCAGACACAACCGGAACCACGTGGTCAATCGAAAAAAACTCCACCACGTGGTTTTTCATGACATCATAATTTCATAGACATGCATTTGTTGTAAAGATGATTGAAAATGTTTAAAGTGGTTATTAGTGTATGTAGTTGCTGTTTTTAGATACAGACGTTGTCTTTTCCATTTTAGTGGTGTTCGTTTTGCTCAGACGAGAAGTGTTTTTTACAGTTTGTTCATTTTCCCCGGAAAATCCACGTAAATCCTCCATTTCTCGTACACACCAGCAACACACCCCTTGCAAAAAACGCTAAAAATCCTGAGTTGTTTTACATTATTTTAATACTTGGATATTAATTTTACGGGTGCCTTTGATATGGTAAAATAGCAACTTGCGAGAATAAGACACATTGACTATTTTGCTAATTAGTGATTAATTACTTTTTGTTTTTTTTTTATTATTTCATTATCTGATATATTTAACTGACAACGTTTGAACTTTCTACCTCCATAAGGAAACGCTATTTATTCCGACTTAAAACAATGAATTTTGTGGTTAAACAATTTAACGGTAATTAGAAAACACAAGGCATGGATTTAAAAAAGTGTACATACTCATGTAGAAAGACAGCATGGCATGAATATAGAACCGCAATATTCCTATCTTTCTCCGGTGCACGAATATCGTGTTAATTCTTGCGATCACATATCAAATTGTCATGCTTTTTACCCCAAACCCAACTATACCCACGCTCAAACTTTGCCCTTTATTGTATTCCAATTCCAACAATTCTCAAAAGAATTAGCGTTTCGCCAGCATTTCACGTGAAGGGTTTAGAAAATACGAAGACGCACGAAAAAGACTAATTTAGTTCCCTGGTTTATTTTTTCCCGCTATCGTTCCGAAGCCCAGAAAGTACAACATATTCTACGCATCGAGAAGAGATCCCCGCCACTCATAAATATGCCATCTTAGCATGAAACACATTAATTCTTTTAAAGCTCTACGCTAACAACTAGTCCATGCCAGTCATAAAACATTTTGCATTTTGTGAAGATCTATTAGGATCTTTACAAGCTCGTAAATTCCTTCGCTCTGAAAAGAAGTGCGATTTGTAGCTGGTCACTTTGCCACAGTTTAATCGTTGTCCCTTCTCATTAGTATCTAATCTTTCATCTAAATTGCACTGCTCTTGGTACGTGACCTGGACCGAAACCTAGACAAGACCACCAGACGACCTTGGGGTGGCGGCTTGCGACACGAGGTCACTGGGCCAAATTTAAGCCAGCCTTTGGACCAGACACTCCAGGGATCTTAATTACTAAATTGGCGCATGCGCTTTCATTGAGCTCTCTGTCTGGATTTCCCAGCTGGTGTCAGCTTGGAAATATTAATTCGTGCGTGAGACTGGGGTCCCTTAAACGTTCCCATAGCTTACAGGTGTTCTTAGTTTTATTACGCACAGTCATATTTTCTCACGTTCTGTTATAGAGGACTCATTATCAATATCTGTTGCGTTATGATATCATGTGACTAGAACCTTGAGAATGGGAATATAAAATTACCTTTGGAAATATCATGAAGATGGGAATGCTTTACTAAATAGGCTTAGTGGGAATATGATATCCTTTGGCCTGGTAGATATGACATAGCTGTCTGTGACTGGTCTACTTTATTTGAAGGCTATTTTGTTTTTAATCAAAGGCTACCAAATCAACTCTGGGCAGGGGTGGGTTTTAGGGGGTGAAGAAATCCCCCCCCCACACACACACACACACACACACACACACACACACACACACACACACACACACACACACACACACACACACACACACACACACACACACACACACACACACACACACACACACACACACACACACACACACACACACACACACACACACACTTTTACTTTGTCGCGTTTTTCACACATTGCTCATTGAGGCCTTTTTTTCCTTCATACCACAATTTTATTTTAGCCTTTTCACTCACATAGCACGATCTTGTAACACCACCGCGACACACAAAGATACACGAAAAATACTGTTACCAACATGTAATGACAAAAATATGCAGTTGTATAACTTGTTGAGCGTTAAAGTGTGGATCGGTGGCTGAGAGTTGAAACAAATTAACAATGTCCTAGTTTCAGTCACAAATAATATGAAGAACTAATAAACATTCACCAAGGGAAGTGTTCTTTTCATTTTCCCTGATTATATGTTGTGGCAGTTCCTCATTTCCTAATTGAGATTCACCCCTTTCACCGGTAGCCCATTTTCGCGATTTTGTGAACTCCTTTGGTCACATGTTGGTAGCCATGTATGCGCTCATCAAAAATTTGTATCCACCAAAATGCAACTTTTATACTAGGTATACATATTTCAATGCAGATGGTGCACTTTTAAGAGACACTTGATAATGCTGAGCAATATTTAGAAATTAACATATTGAAATAGTATGCAATTTCTACTTTTGAAAAGTGTGAATATTTTTGACAGGGTACAATTGCAGATATACTTTCTAAGTGTCTTGTCATATGCATAGTTTACGGTGCAAATCATGAAATAAATCACACCGTAAAGGCACATCGTGTCCCATAAATTACAATGCCAGTTTCATTTTAGCCCCAAAATAGCCCCATAAAGTGTAGCAGTTATTTTCAACAGTCCATTCCATAGGTCAGAGACCTGTTAAGTCTGCACAATAAATGTTCAAGAGAAGAACAAAAATGTAAATGAACACTATAGTTGTTTCTGTTCTTCACCAAAGTGTTTCACGAAACTTCATAAAGGATTTTTTATCATTTATTTCCGTTTTATTTTTTCAGTTCCATTTTTTCAGTTCCACTTTTTTCTTTTACCACGCCACCACTCCTTTTTTCAAGGGTGGTCGGGGAAGGGGTAGGGCGTTATGTGCACTTTACTATGCGAATAAAATTTTGCTATTTTATTCATTTCTATAATTGAGGTGTTTTAAATTATCTTTAAAAACTAATCTTCGTATTATTGTTTTGCACACAAGCAAAACCTGCACACATCTATTTTCAATTGCAGATTTTTACGAAGAAAAAACCCAGACCATTTACGTGACTCATCCAAACTTGATGATAGCAACTATTTTTTTCTGACGGGTTTAATTTTATTTTACGGGGTGCTTTAAATCACTTTGCTCATGTACTATTTATGAGCATCATCCCGAAATGTGGCCATTGCATCTTTTATGACCAGTTTTATGAACCAATGAAATTGCACGGTGCTGCACGCCACCCTATTGTAAAAATACACCTATTAACCCCCTCGTGTGATTTTTTTCTACTTTTTTTCTACCAATTTCCCCACCTGTTCAAAATAAAAATTCAATAAAAAAATATCGTGTAATAAACGTTGATTACCACTTTATATTGTATCTTGTCATGCAATCAGATCACTTTTTTACACTCAGACTTATTTTCATCGCTGGTTGTCGCATCTTGTCTTTACGGTATATGTACATGTACATTGAACCTTTACGATGGTCGCAAATAACGTTACGTTATGATCAGTCATTATCATGGTCAATACATGGAAAGTGGCTTCCATAAAGAATTACATTATATTTCCGTTTTCGGTTGCGAAAAAGTGCTTCAATGGCCGAGTGGATAGGGTGTTGGCGCCGGTCGGTTCTGGTTGTGGGTGTTGAGCAATTGAGCAATTTACCCGTAAATAGTTGCACACTGCTTCCTGGCACCTACACGTTAATTGAGTACAGATCATTGGGTTGAGAGAGTGTGTGAGTGACTGTATGAGTAATTAGCATTGTGCCCTGCGTGTGCTGCCGATGCAAGTATATGAGAAATGATCAATTGATGAGCATTGAGTGTTTCAATGACCTGGTGTAAAATGTAAAATCGTGAGAGCACAAACCACATATTTAAATTTAAATGCGGGTGTAATAACGCTGGCAAGATTCGATGGCACCAAGAAAGCCATATTTACAAAGCAGCTTCAATTTATTTATAAACTGCACATCATTACAACATATGGTGTGGACAATTCAGCTGCCACGTCTGATTCGGCTTCCATCTTCAGTGCTAACTGACCATTATAGCTTTACAGGACGTTTAATCAATGAATAGTCAAAGCAGATTCGTTGCTCATTTGCATGGCCTAATCACCACTGTATTTAGCGATGGCTAAAATCCGGGGCTATATACCTAATAGGCCTGAGCAACCATTCACTAATAGGAATCATCATGGTCATTTAGATATTAGCCATGCTTATACAATTCACAATAGAAACTCGCTTAAAAGAACATCGATAGCTTGGGAAATATCAGCATTCATCTGCGGGCTTTTCTTCTGTACTTCCAAGCACAGAACCACGGACTTAATATTTCAAGTTAAACAGAATATAGATCTACCATAACTCTACAAAATCATAATTCTCTAATTATTAGCGTGCAGGGAACACAACTAAGGTTTTCCTTTATTAGAAGATAAACCATTTTTCAAAAGAGTGAAGTGATCTGAAATAAAGAGCCTGCATGTGCCACTCAAACAACAAATTCCTGCCAATGCCTGAAGTGAACCTTCCAGAACAAAACTTAACAACCACTTAAGTTTTCAGCCCCTGGAAGAGGACAAGAAGGGAAACACGTAATGAAGGGAAATCAACTGAATGGAAATCAGCAGGAACCCCGGCTGTCTGAACTCTATATAAATAGGTTGTACTGGAACGGAAGGACCTTTCCACACTCTCGCTTGCTCAGCCAAACACAAACACTATCTCGTGACAGCAGTGCACTAACCAGCACAAGGGTAAAAAGGTTGTGATGGAGACGTACAGTAATACCCCCTGTATGTGTCCGGCTGTCCGCCAATTAGGAAGACACAATTGCATAATTGTCATGCACCCATTTATCATTGAACTTTTCGTTTTCGTTCGACCACATTCTAAAACAGGCGACTTTTGCAAAATTCAGTGCGCGTTAAGAATGGGGGATACTAATGTGTTACAAACATTGATGACACAGTAGCACCGTCCGTAATCATTCATAATTAGAAAAGCAACCTGCGATCACGAATAGGGGGCCAGCACTACCTTCTTTTCTACTTCAACGCGCCATCACCACGCACGTTGATGTGACCACTGGTTCCGCGTGGCCAGCTGAGTCCGGTTTCACTGCATTGATGTCATTGAGCCGGGTTGAGCCCCTATTGATGCTCATAATTCTCAGCTCACAATGTACGTACTCAGTTTTATGGATTTTTCGTCATCATTTGTCACGTAATTGTTGGTGACACTGATTAGGAGTTGGCCTCGGGGAATTCTGTCAAAACAAGGTTGTCACATCAACAAAAAGTGGTAGAAAAATATACCCCATTAGTAAATGACTTTGTAGGTAGATCTTACACGAATTTTTTAGTGGGGTTATATCTATATAAAAAATGGTGTTGTTATTGTTTCCAAGAAGATATTGAGATGTCTTCAGGGTAAAGCTCATAAGTTACCCAAGCAAGATGGAGTTGATACATGAAGGTCACCAATAGTGACCCTCTTGTATCTTTAAATATTTTTTCGCTGGTGTGCTAATTAATTAACTTCTTTTGTCTTCATGTACAATATTATGTAAGCCTTCTTTAGCCGTATAACTTAAGACTTATAAGTTTGTCCCTTATTTATTTTCTTGGAGTATACTATCCAACGTGTACCACCCAAAGTCTTGACGCATTAATTCTCCAACCCTCCTAAACTATATTTCTGCATTCAAAGCGCCGGATTACATGATTTGTTTTCTTGTTCTCGTACTTTTCCTTTCTCTTTTCCCCCTTAAAAGAACTTCCTCGGCGCAGAAAACCATGCCTAGATGTTCGTCATTCTTTGTCATTCTGTTAAGCACATAGTGTGAATAAGTAATTGCATTTTCCTTCTCCTTTTATGTAGCAAGTAAAACTCAAGGCTGTCTCGCACAGGAATTATTAAATAAGCTTATCTGCAGCATCACGCCGAGACTTATCCTTTAAAAAAATGCGATTCGCTAGAAAAACGATATATTATTTTTTCTTCATGAAATGGATGATATCACTTCTTAATGCGCATATCAGTTTCAAAAACTTGACCGCGTTTGGTGTTATTTATTTTTTATAAATTGGATTTTCTTTTCATCTGTAACACGAGTCCATTGTGATTAAATTGAATGATCGCATTCTCAAATACATCGTGCATAGAATAGTATTCATATTAAATAGAATAGTATTCATATTAAATAACACTAATATTTGCGGTATGTTGCCACGTAGTAGATACAAGTGAAGTGGCACAATTTAAACACAAAAGCTGTGCATGGTTATAGTAGGTTTAATAGGGGCAAAAGTCCTATTGTCATAATGGTGTCGTACACGTGTGACATTTGATGGCTCCCCTCGTCTCGGTTCATGAGATCTTTGTTCACCCGTATGTGGATTGCTTCTTTGATGGTGCGAGTCTTATAATCACTTTCCCTGTCTACGATCACTGTTCCTTCCCAGTCAATCTCACGATTGTCTTTATTGACATGGTCTGTTATTGCACTTTTGTTGATCTCTCTCATGGATTCTTTCCTTGTAAGACGAGTGAAAGAAACTTTCCTGTTCTGCTCAACATCGTTCACATGTTCTTTCAATCGAACACCAAACTTCCTGCCAGTTTCACCTATCTACATACGGGTGAACAAAGATGTCGCGAACCGGGACGAGGGGGAACACCATGCAACCCTCACATGTGTACGACTCCATTATGACAATGGGAAGTCGCTCGGACTGACGTGCATGCGCAGTGTGAGATTCTGAGGATGGACATAGACATTTGTTCGAAACTGTAAATATCAAGGTAGATTCAGCGTTATGATTGAAGAAACATGACCTACGGATATAACCAACACGATGAACTCATTCAAAGATAGCACAGTGCGTACAAGGTAGTTTAATGACGCAGAAATATGGAAATGTAGTGAATCTTACTCATCCAGATTGTAATGTGCGGTGTTACGAAGCATTAGCTCTATGTTTGTGCATAATTACTACTGATCGAACTTATCAACCTCAAAGTAGGAGTCATAATGTCCTCTTTATGTGGGAGGGATCAAGTGCATTGAGTGTTACGGATTGGAGGCAATATCTCGGGTGCAGGACCATAGATTTTTCAAAAGGGTGCAGGCATATGCGCTTAGACACATACAGATGGATGCACGCACACGGGCACCCACCCACGCACGCACACACACACACACAACACACACACACACACACACACACACACACACACACACACACACACACACACACACACACACACACACACACACACACACACACACACACACACACATACACAGACATTCTGCCGAACAAGCATGGAGAGCGGGTGGGTCTGTGAGTGTCATGGGGCCCGGCATCAATGGAGGGTGTGTATGGTACTATGATTTACACACACTATACCATACACATTACATTACTACTATAATATAGAAGGGCGTCCAACAAGCACATAAACCCAAGTAGCAAGGGCATCCGTTTGGGGCTTGATTTATGCTCTAGAATTACCATCCTGTACCTTCTCATGTTCTGTATTAAAGAAAACAGAAATAGTTGAGGAAATGATACATTAGCAAGGACAAACGTTATAATACCAATGTCTATCATTAGCTTCCTATTAATATTGGATTACAACTACATGAAAGAATGTGAAGTGCATGAATATGATGTACAATTTTGATACACGGTATGCTTCAGCTTAGTAGATTAAATTGATACAGATTGACTGTTAGTATAGCAATATATTTCACCCAAAGTCACAGAGAGATCCCGCGGTGCACCCACCACCTGTGTTCCATCTGGATTGCCCAATGCAGTATATGTACATAAACCGCCAAACAAATGCACAGACAGAAGAAGAAAAAAGAAAAGACGAAAAAAGAAAAGAATCTCACCGCCACCACCAACAACAAAAAGTCCGAACACGCATTTGCAAGTCACGTCACAAACAAACTCATCAGCATTCAAACGGCACTATCAATTTGCATTTCCCAATTGCGGCCGTCTCCATTTTTCCTCTCACTTCCAGGTTTTGCGCCATCGGTTGCGTCTGATGGAAAAGGGCCAAGAAACCCAATTTGCTGTTGAATAACAGCGTTTGACTCATGCCCTGGGTGCCTATGATTCGGTCACAGAGAGCTCTAGAGGTTTCCAGGCCCCTACGCCTTGTTAGAGAGGGTGAGTGAGCTTCTTACTACGCAGATACCTTACTCACCAAGTGAGCCTTGGTTGTCCGTATATATAGTTGGCTACTTGGTCTCAGCGTCCTTGTGTTGTATACTTATAGAAGACACTGGTACATGGAGTGGCGTAGGTGCTCTTTTTGAAATTTTGAAAGTCCGCTCTTTAAATCATTGAAAGTAAAATAAAAAAGATATTCTCTCAAAGATAGAGGGCAAAATGTCTGCTGCCGCCAAACCGGTCCCTGCAGCCTTCATCATTTCCCATGTCTCTCTCTGATCGTCACAAGCCTGCAAGTGTTCGAGGCTGGGAACGGTGTGAATAATTCATGAGGCAAGAGCATTGACTGAGCTCGCAGACTCATATGACACTTTCCATCCTAAAATAGGCACGGACTTGGCTGGCGTCCAAGACAGCCAAGGCCAAGGCTGTAAAGTATGGGGTACGGGGGCGGCTCTAGTCATGCAGCAGACCCACACACCCCCGGTCTGTGGCAGCAGTGAGCGAGGGGATGCTGAGTAGAGTGCAGTCGTGGGCATAGCTTATGTGATGCCATTATAGGGGGGTGTTTAGTCCATACTTAGCACTCGCGTGCACTACAAAAACTAAGCTGTTCCGCTCGATGCCAATGTGTACTCTGTAGTTTGTGAGGGTGGGCGGGGAGTGGGATTGTACGTGTTAATGTGTATCTTATAAGTTTGGGGGTGTAGGGTTTGATGTGTCGCCTGTCGTGGTTTGTTGGTGCATTTGCTTTTTATTTGTGTGGTTTGGTTGTTGTGATGTCCGTGTGCGTCCAAATGAATTGAATAATTTTCCTTAGATCACTTACAACGTATGAGGGTGCGTTTGTATGTGTGGCTGGGTGAATTTCGGTCCCACTGCGCCTATTTGCCCGTCTCTCTAACTGCACGAGCATGACGTTGGTTTGTTTCTTAGTCTCTTTGCCATAACAATCCAGATTTTCTTGGTCTCTTTGCCATAGAAATCCAGAGTATAAACAATTAACTAGCTAGCTAGCTACCTACCTACCTACCTACCTACCTAACTAACTAACTAACTAACTAACTAACTAACTAACTAACTAACTAACTAACTAACTAACTAACTAACTAACTAACTAACTAACTAACTAACTAACTAACTAACTAACTAACTAACTAACTAACTAACTAACTAACTAACTAACTAACTATTTCCATTATTTTTTTTTATTTTTTTTTTTTTTGCATGGAAAATTGGCGGGGTGCTCTAAGGTGAGGAGTGTGGGGGTTAAATGTATCTTGGCGTTTGCAATGTGTAAAATTGGGTGTCTATGTGTTTACCTGGTTTCTGATCGGATGACAAGCTACTGGCTAGTAGTTTGGTTGTATAGATGGTTGATTGATAGACTTAATCCTGTACCTTGACCATGCATCTCAATTATAAATCAATGTGTACCATAAACCAGAGAGATGAGGCCCCTTCACAACGCTAGCACATGCAACTTTTTGGTTTTGAACTGCATATTTTCTCATATTGGGCAATGTGTCAAGCACCATTTACAATCAAGCCAAATACTCGTACGTCTAGAAACTGCGCAACATAACCCTGGCGAGACTTGTAACAGTTTTATTTACTTCTAGTACCTTGTGTTTATCACTATACAATGTAAAAACAGTTCACCCATTTTGGCATGAATCATAACATGATTACGTCAATTACGAACAATCTCGCTCTCTTCCAGGTATATGATTTGTAGTTATAGCATTAGAGCTCACGCGGCAATTACAACGTATAACGTTACTGAGACTGTAGGCATCGTTATAATAGACAAGCACCTGAACCCTAGCTATACTTTATTAAGTCTATACTCCCTCAGACGCGTATACAATGGCCATAAGAGACTTATCACAGAGTAAGAAGCACTGCACTACCATCCTACTAAACCACCAATTTCACATAGCCGATGGTAGCTCCAGATGCTTCAAAAGACGCCAGAAATGAGAAAACAATTACGGTGGCTCGTGTGAAAATTTTGTGGTCAAAACGTACGGGATCGTCTGGAATAATTGTCAGCGACCTTTCTAATGGACTATACGAACAAGCAGGGTTATGGTACCATTCGGGAATACCACACAACTAATACGGGAACATCTTTATGAACATGTCAACAATGCCACATTTATTAAGCAGAAAGACTTTACGACGATCAAGTAAGCCCTTCAGACGACCCAGAAAAGCAAAAGGATTATCCAAATCCACAATTATAACCCTCCCAAAAAAACACGCCCCATTTCACCCGATCTGTCATTTTGGGGTGGATCGGCGGATTTGTGTCAATATTTATTACGTAACTGTTTGAAGACGAAGCTTGTCATAGTCACTGAGCCGTACAAGCCGTCAGAGACGTTGTAGGTGACGGGAAAGGGCCGAGACAGACGAAGCATTCTGAAGAGGTGTGATCATCGGCTGCCAGAAATAGCGTGCCCATTAAACCGTGAAATACCATCAGCTTTGGTCTTTCAACACGTGTTTCTCTTCAAAACAGCAGCATGACGGACCTGGGGCCGTACCCACAATCTAGTCTGTGTATATGGTCGTCTCTGCTGGTGAGCATCAACTTGAACATCTTCAAGGCCGCCTTCTGAAGCTTCATCATCTTCATCTTCTACAGTCTCTTGTATTATTCTCTCTTTCTCCTCCTCCTTCTGGTGTTGTTGTTGAGCTACAACACGATTAAGTGCAACGGCTGTCATTGTTACAATTATTCGTTGCCTAATCATTGTAAATACGTCTTTGAGTTTAACACTTCAAAGACACAATGAACAATGATGACCCCCCCCCCCCCTGTGACCTTTCTGATGGACTGGAGGACAAGGCAAGCTAATGGGACCATTCAGAACTAGTACACCATAAAACGGGAACATCTTTGTGGACATTGTCAGCAAACCCACCGTTAGCAGAGAGATATAACGATGAACAAGTTAGTCCTCCAGACGAACCAGAAAACCAAAACGTTGATACAGATCAACATCTCAATAATCCTATAACGGGAGCCCACAGGCCGAAAAAGTCAAAATCACTTCTCCAGAGAAGTGATAACACCTTTTGGGCCAGAACCCGGCAGAAATGTGTCATTTTCTCCAGGTGGACACCATTTGTATTGGAGCATCGTGCTGTTGAAAAAGATGCTTCCGTTTCATGCTTCCATTGCTTCAGATTGTAATGGTAGCGGCGGCACCTACGGTTTCATCTGTCACAATACATCTTCTCAAAGCAGCAGACGAGGCCACAGTTAAGCAAAGAGACCTTAGGATGTTGCAAATGCTAGAGAAAGCCCCCAGACAGTCCCGTAAAGCTTGGCGATGGAGCACACAAACCGAAAAAAAAGTCAGCCCGGAACCGACCAAAAGTAGCCCATTCCCTGCCGAACCAACCAAATCACTACACATTTGAAGCCAGATCACGCACGTTCCACCCAGAAATGACAAATCCACCCAGAAATGACAAAATGGGGGTCGTTGGGGGGGGGGAGGTTCAAGCGTACATTCATCTCACATAAAATTCTTCTATGAATTTAACACGTTGACAAAGAAGTGGATATGGTTTCTAAGAATTAGAATGTAGGGTACATTGTCGAGTAATTGCGTAGTGATAAAGTCTACAATTCTGATAAAACACCATTGCAAGTAAGACAAAGAGTTTTAAAAGCCTTACAGTGACCTGGTACATAATTAAAGTCACCTGAACCCTTGTATGGAAAAGGTTGACAATAAAAACACATAATCATTACCATTTATTTTCAATATTCTATTAATGAAAATATAACCTATTTCAAATCTTCGGAAGCAATTGCTATTCACCAGAAATTTACTTTTTGAACATAAAATTGTAACTCATTGTTAACGCACTTTCAATCTCCTCTGATTGATAGGAACGTTATTAATTAAACCCGCTAATGATTTTCGCATGAGTCAAAGACTTGCTAATTATGTGCTCATGAATCAAGAAAACTTTGGCATTGCGCAATTGCTGAGTAACCCCTACACGTGATGCATTAGAGAACTATTGCGCACCAAACACAGGCTTCTCAGCAAGCCACCTAACGTGCTACTCACAGACAAGCACAACTACCAGTTCAATCCAGTAACCAAGTGCCCCCTTTGCTCTCTACGCTCGTTCCCGCCAGTTCAATCCAGGTATGGAAATTCCCCACAACTGTGCTCTCCAGAGTAGAGTAGATCAATATTGGCATGGATACGTGCGGGAAAATATATTATGCAAATGATCCTGACAGGCTCCGCCCATGGACTGGTCGTTAGGGGACTACTTTTACCTGGCTCTTGTTGATTGACTATTTATTACTAGGTTGTAGCACGCATATTGGTTTGTACACAGTGCAACGTGGTACCCGTTGTTTGCATTCCTTTGATATGCTGGGTCAATAGATAGGGGAAGTTTCATTTGGTACGTTGCGCAAGTGAGACACTTGCCAATAAAAAATCGACAGAGTTTCGTCTACTGACGCCACCAAAGCGTCAGGGACTCCACTTTTCCACTCCAGTTGATCCGTGTATGGTCTTTTGAAGAGCCTGTGTAATTAATTGCACAATCCATGCAGAGGTCGTGATGTTTTATCTAACGACGCTACAAGACGGTAGCCATAAAACGGGGTCTTAGTGTTCTGGTTATGGTACATGCACTTGTCTGTCTAATTCTTCGCAAGACCACGCTTTATCACCTTGTCATCGTGAACTTCCTTGATTTCCTGATTTGTTTACAATGCATTTTTCTTTTCTTCATTTAGATCATCGTTAGTTTGATGTGTTAAGTTTGAACGCGATTTATTGCTTGCTGTATTTAAAAACGTGCATATTTCAGCTGGTATGCAATATTTCAGACCGAGTATGAAAAGTAAGTGTATTAGTTTTATAATTAATAAACTATTTTTGACACGATTATATTGTTGTCTGAAATGTGAAGATGATTATAACATTTTTTATATCTGTCATAATTGTGATGGTGGATTCTATCTTCTGTTAATCTTCCGCTTGAAATTCTCTACCCTCTCATCACTTAAACCAATCGATTCATTAATTTCTAATAAGATATTTAAGGCTGATAATTTGAAAATAAATCAATCATAATTAGCTCACATGAAAATGTACTTCGGCGTGTCATTCATTCAAACACACCTGTCGGCTTGGTAGTATGTGTTACAGTTATGAGTGTGTCACCCCTTTATAGTAGTATGGCAATATTGTTCGAAGCTCAATTGTTTCAATAATTTACTTTAAAAGGGATTTCAGTAGAGTTCCAAGCTTCATTCATATAAATTGTTTCAACCATCCACCCCACCCGAAGCCTCCAAGCTTCGGCTCATACAACGACTGAAGCTACGAATAAAAAAAATAGTTAAAATTTGACATCCCTACATTATAATCCTCACTTTACAAGCTAATGAAATTTGCAAACCTGATCTAGCCCGCATTGGGGTGAATATGTGTGTCGAATATTTTCCAAGAAAAATGACTTCAAAGTTTACAGCAAACGTAGGCCCATATTTGTATATTGGCTAGTAATAGACCATCATAAACATTGTGTGACATGAATGATGACCCTGTCAATATTATCACAGTATGTCATTTCATTCTCTTCCTACACAAGGTTGTCTCTAAGCATTGTGTGTGCAGATACATAACCTTGACGGGGTGTTAATTATATGTCCATCATGGATTATGCGCCATTAGCATAGATAGATATTGAGGGAAAGTGTTAAGTTCCACACTTTATCTTACGGACTTAACACAGTTTATAACACACACAACCAAATTCCAGTGAAATATATCATAGTATTTAACGATACTGTTGCTCACAATCTGGTTAGATATCATTGACTATCGGCTATATACTCTAGATAACATCCGCGGAAGGGCCCATGCTCACCTAAAAACAAACCTTCCAAAATCTATTACAGTATCCCCACCTTTTATATATCTATAAACACCTGCTCTTGCAAAAGCCCAACCTCTATAGTTACCAAGTTTCTAACTAATTGCTCATGGATCTATAGTTGTGCTTTTATTACTATTTTTAAAAAGAAAATTACAATAATGAACGTTCATGTGCACTGTTTAAGTATGAGTGTGTGCGTGCATTACATGTGTGCGTGCGTGTATGCGCGCGTGAGTTTTGTGTCGATAGGCCTATAGGTATACACTTGTCAATAGCTTATTGCTATATCTCTCTAAGTACGATTTAAAGCTGGTGAGAACAGATATGTCAAACCTTTGGCATTCCATGTGATAGCTATTTGAATATGCTTAAAATCTATTCAATCGTTTGAGTAATTGATGTATTATACGAGCTTAAACGATGTGTCAATAGAAATACAACTAAAGAGGATGGTCTTTCAATGGCGATCATCATCAAATAAAGTAATCTGTATCCATTTACCAAATATGCAATCAATAGCTACTTCATTAAGATCATACTTTTAACAAATTAATGGAGTGGCCCTTATCATGGTGTCATTATGTTTTAATATATATAATACATTCCTCATGGGATTAAGTCGTCAACCACGGTGCATTGTGCGTGCATATTTTGTCTCTATAAGTCTCCTTTTCTATCTATGAGTACAATAGACCAGGAATCTGTGATGATTTTCACATTCAAAGAGATCCATACACATTTGAATCTATAGCCTGGCAACACATGCTGTGTTGAACTGGCGTCTAGACCATGGCTTGAAACGTTAGCTTTAGGAACTGTCAGTTTATGTTCACCTCTTTGCACTACTATCTACATTCTAACTTAGTCGGTACTTCTTATTTTCTTCTTATTCTTAATTCGTTTTCTTTTTCATCGCCATCTTCTTTTATATGTAAACGAACATTGAAGGCTACGCTCTTCAGATTTGATTTTGTACGTGCCTAATAGCACACGCTGTGTGTTCTTTGAGAGTGTATCTCAGAGAGCTGTTTACCTCTTTAAGAAAAGTCATCAAGTACATAAATATCATACATGTAAACAATAAATCATAATATAGCAGAGATGGCGTGGCAACGGGCCTAGCATTAGCAACTGGTCTAAAATAAAGAGTGTAACCCTACGATAAATCTTAAAAACTAAAAACGTAAAACTCCAGCTATTACTGCTATTCTGTAAAATCTGTTCGGAATCAGTTCCCCCGCTAGCGTTACGCAAATACTAAACCTTGATAAGTAATTATTGTGATTGTCTGTCGGATTCTTCTCAAATCTGTCTGGGCCATTGAGAAGGATTATTACCTGTTAAGTCAAGGCTGTTACGCAGCTCAGCAAAATTTATCCTCTGTCTTAGCAACTGTTGTGATGGAACTGTGGTCTCTATCAGATAGAGTGTATCTGGGCTTATTTTAAACTTAGGGAATATTGCATATGGTGCTTATAGAGTATTACAGTTACCATTTTAACGTTGCTGTGGCCGCAAAAAGAGAGTATTACCATCTAATTTCTTTCAACGAATTTTATTAGGTCGACAGTCCACTCTTTCACTTTCGAAATAACCAACTTCTCCATACATCGTATTCTAAAACATGCATGCAAGTGGTTCTTTGAGGGAGGTGTCCGTGTGTTTCTAAGTGACAGCTGTCGATAATAATATTGTGCTTGTTGTCAGAGGCAGTCATGTCCAGTTCCCAAGGCTTTAATCAATCTGTCTGGCGCAGACGAGCAAACAAATCTCGTTTCGTACCGTGCTCTGAGACCTTATACCAGAAAAGAGCGTGGTCTTTCATCCAGGCCACCAACTATTATTCAACACTGAGCAAGTGCGAGCATAAGCGGGGGTGGTTAGGTTCGAATATGACATTGCCATCAGATTGTAGTATTGATTTCATACACGTACAAAACATTTCATTTGTGCAGACATCTATAAAACAAATTGGCGTCTGGCCTTGGTGAAAAGATAATTGAACAATTTTCGTTTGGCAAATTATCAACGATTGCTCAATACCGCCTCCAACGAGTTTTTAAATGACATTAAAATGACATTTTATTCACCAGCAAGTATTTTTTACTTCTGCACTTTACACCATTGAAGCTCAAATTCGTTTGTATCATTATCATTTTTCGTGTGCATGAAAAGTACGCAATTGGTCTACATGTCAGAGTTGTTCACTTGTCCGAATGTCGTGTTCGTTCTTGGACATATCAGTGTAGTTTCTAAACTGATACTGAATTTACAAGGTTCTGTTTCCGGAATCATTCAAATTTTGAAGGTCTGCTAATAGATATTATAGTCTAGTCATGTTCGTTATTTGATATTACATATGCAAGGTCGAGCACACATTTTGACTCGATATTAAATGCCATAAAGTATCAATACTTTTAGCATTGTAAATTTTTGTGTGGGTGGTCGGTTGTAAAAGCAGACATAATCATGTACGTGACTCCAATATCAGAGGTTACAAGGGGGCTCTGATCATATTCCAACTGTTTAAAAAGCTTCGAATTTCATTTATCATTGGATGCATAAGCCATATGTTACATATATATTTACAATACAATTGTCAATCGAAAGTAACACAACTTAATAAGAACCCCCTCTTCTGAAATAGCAATCGGTTTGTTTTTTTTTTTTTTTACATTCAGTTGTCTATGTGCAATGTCAACTATGATAGGCGTGGGCTTCTTTACAAAGCTACGGTATGTACATGTTGATTGAGCCAGTGTCAATTGTTTGTTTTACATACATGTCCAAGGCTAGGACGAAGGACAGGAATCGTCTGCCATAGCCCGTTGCCAAAGCACACAGACACAACGATACGTCTACGCCTTTATTCACGGAATTGATCTACAATGATGGTCATTTGTGGACATATGTCGTTTGCTGTGTACCTCTTCTGACGTCATGACACCACTCAAATATTTGCATTTGCGACGCATTCCTCCATTGTGTATGACTTTTGAAGTGTGCAAAAATCGACGCCACACAAAGTGGCATACAAATTGAATTTTTTAAAAGGACATCAGTTCGGTTGCCAAATGGAGAAGAAGCCATGCACTGAAGGATTTTGTGAAGATCAAATAGATTAGAGTGGTCCAGTTGGTTCGAACTTGGCACTGAGTCAAATCTGTGTTCGTATTAGCATGTGATAAGGGATCATACGTGTAGTTCGCATTTATTGATTATCATTTATACGACTTGCTCCTGAATTCCATTCGCAGTTCCTCGATCTACCATTTGGTGTCGCGAGCTCCCAATCCCATGTTTATTCGTGTCCGCGAAAGAGATCCATATTGCGACCCAGTCGGATGGATTTGATTAATCTACTCAATCACCCGGCATTGATTATATAGACCGAAGTGCAGCTAGATGGAACTCTCGCGAAATAATGCTATTCTGTGCTTCCATAACTGACCTTTAAGTTGTCTAAACTCGGCACACTCCCATCTGCATAAATGATGAATGCAGTTGTTATTAAGAGAATGTCATGATTTTTGTGTGATACGCTCTCACCAAATCTAATAAATAACTTCACAGATTCTGAATAGATCTTTGGGGTGTAACGTGCGCGTGTGATATGATGTTACAGTTTCTTTTAACTAGAAGTTCAAATGTCTATGTATCCCAGGTACACTTGCATTTTAAAGTATGGTTTACAATAAAAGTGACGTGGCAGAGAAAATGTCTCCCTGACACAAATGCTGGAAATGGTCGCGTCAGTTCCGAGCACTCGATCCGCCCTTCACATATACATGTAGGTACAAGGTGTTACCACTGAACCGAATAGCTCTTTAATCATTGATAATGGCAGTGCTTTACACTCAATCTCTGGAAAACACTAAGGTAAAGCTATATTTGACCTCACCAACTGACTTCCATCATTTCCAGACCAGCGTTGATGACTATCAAAGTATTGATACTGTATACGATATAGGTCACTCATGGCGTGCGTAACGAAATGCTACTGGGTGCGCGTACGCGTGTTCTTTGAAGTCATAGCAAACAAACATTTTTAAGAGCACAGAGATTTTTTCATGTTTTACCATGTACGCTTTTAAAATTCTGCGGATTGTTTTCACAGCTGTTGCTTCTTCATAAGTAGGTGCACATCAGAGCCTTGCACGGGTGATAAGTTTGTACGCACACGCTACGCTACTTAGAATCCGACAACAAGATTCTTTTGCAATAATATTAAAAGGAACCTCTTTCTCTCCAGATTATCACCCCGCTCCGTTTTCCTGGTTTATTATTGAACTAAAAAAACTCCTTCTTATCAAATCAGACGTCAAGGAATGTCATATGATTTAATGAGAAACAGTCTGAAAGGGGTTTGTATCTAAAAAAAACTAATTTGATGAGTTTGACCCAAAATTATTTAACTCTGTCCTTGCACATGTACGGTTTTATAATTTATTGCATGAAATATGTTGTTTAATTAAACTCGCGCACATGCAAAGCAATGTGAGCAAAACACACAACTGTACATAGTGCATTACGCTCTCATCTATAATCTAATGATTTATTATCTATAGAAGGCGCATCGTCATCTGTTGAATTGGTGAAAAAAATGTCCACTCACAATGATAGGCATTGATCGTGACTTGTGAGGTGGGAGAAAGCAAATATTAGGTAACTGTTAGCTACTAAGTGCATTTTCAATCAACATTTTGTGGTCACGTCAAATTTGTTCTTTTGCCTGCATGTTTACACAGCCTGGAGCAATTAACTTTGAGCTATATTTGTGCTGTTCTGAAAATTGGACATATCTTATTCTATAGGTCAAAAGACGGTTGCAGGTCATTGTGACCTAGTATTTCACAGCAGTTAACCTTCTCAAAAGTAATTGGCTTCGATTGAAGAAGGCAGAATTTTATTAGTCTACGATTCTTGTAATCAGTGCTCTATCAACTTAATATAACAATGTCTACTTTTGAATTACATGATATATATCTCACTTCTTTAGCTATATGTGGTGCGTAGAAATTTTACATTTTAAGATTGTGCTACCTAAAGCGAGGGGCACATTCCACCGCAAGTTGGGTCTACAGCCTCTCTACTGCCAAAAACGCATAGAAAACGTGAGGATCCGTGAGTGTACAGTGCTGCAAACGTACGTTTTTTCAAGACCGTACCGTGGCCGCAGAAGAAGTTTGGCTTGCCAAACTTCTACGACCACCCTACGTCAAGGTCTGACCGTAAGGGGGCAGTGCGGTGACCTTACGTTAAACACAGAGGATTTACCCGCACGTATTCGGCACAGAAACAGTACTGGGGCCGTGCGTTGCCTGTACCATGCACGTGCGGATCCCGTACTTTTGTAATCACACGGTGCGTAGGACGTAAGCTATACGCGAGTGAATCGCACGTTCTATGCAAGTTGAGGGCACGGCCACCTCAATAAAAACCACTCCCTGTGCCGACGCACTCATAACGCACGGAGCCCGTGCGTATGTGCCCACAACTGTACTTTTGTCAATACTTGCGGAAAACGCCGTAGACGCCGCAGACCTCAACACGCCTTGCGGCGACCACCGCCGCAAGTTGGAATGTGCCTCTCGCTTTAGAAGCTATGAAACTAATAAGCCAACTTCTGATAAAGTTCCGTGAGGGAATCTGTCATCCACAGTCCTATAATAACCTTTTTTTCCTCAATAATATTTTCATGATTCCTGTTTTAAAATTGATAGTGTATAGAAGACCAATTTTGTTCCACTGAGACACACGTTCAACCTAATTCACTTTTTGGTTGGGGAGTGGACATTAGCAAAATTCTTCTTAATATTTATTATATTCTATCCGTCAGTTATGCACATGAGCTTCATGGTGTTTAACTAGCTTAAAATGAGCACATTGCAGGATGCTCACAAACTACGTAATCTCGTGCACAATAGTCACTCGACCTAGGTGCACTAACCCTTTTAGCACAGCGAAGTCTCTATTGTCAAAACTCTCGTGGGAGTGTGTGCTTTCGATAAAAGTGCGTTTCATGCATTACAATGAATATATCTCAATGGTTTGGATTGTGAGAGAAGGCTTCGTTCATGACATGAAGTGTAAACAATTGGCACACGCAGTAGTCCATTAACAGTGATATCAGTGATTAAAGTGCGTGTACCTCCCAAGAAGAAAATTACTCTTCCAAGGGAAGAGATGACCTGCTGTGTAACACGCTGAATTACACGGCACTGCTGTTTTGGAAGCAAATAAAGTGCGTTTGATAAGAAATGTCCAGGGGCTCACGCGCACATTCCACATTTTTACGGCGTTGAGTTGAACTTTACGCGTGAGTAATTAAACAGAAAAGGCGGAGTTTTGTAGCACCATATGTGTTGTGATATGTACTGAGACTCATTCGCCTTTTTGTACTTGGGCTATTTCTGAGCTTTGTTGTTTGCTCAAACCTACATCCTCTGATTTTGCGGCTATATATGAAACATTATGTAACTTCAGTGATTTATGCCATACAGTGTAATTAGTATACATTTAACGTACCGTTTCTTGTAACAATACAACATACATGCAACCGTAAAGAGCTAGAGATTAATCATATAATTGCAAAATGTCGTATTTTAGCGCATTACCGAATGTTGGTTATGGTTGTTGAGAAAAATCATCCCTACTGGTCGTGCGAAAGAAATTAGGTCCTTCCTATTTTCTGCGCTACGCGTTATAATGTAGCAGTAAAAATACCTTTCGGGAAAAGCAGCCTTTACATGCAATGTCAATACAGACTAATATTTCAATGCACAGTATTCTATAATAATAAAAAAAAAAAAAAAAAAAAAAACAACAGTTTCATGTGTTTTGATTTTAGTTATAATCTACAAACCGCGCAGTGAATAAGTTTAAGCTTTATATCATGAACTATTGGTGAGACTTAAGATTTTTTTAATATGAAAATAATTATGTACATAACGTAACTTCTTAAATGTCATTTGTTTTTAGCCACAGAACAAGCAATTAATTGAAACGGGGTACAACATCTTAATCAGACACCCACACTCAGTCCAATGTAATGATAGTAGTTTTGTACGGGTGTGTATCGTGTTCGTGTTGTTTTATGCAAGGACATTGTTGTAAAACATTTGCGTCCCAAGACATGAAGTTAATGAATAATCTGATGTGCATACCAATTTCTGATAGTAATTAGGTGCAATTAAATCAGTAATCCTGCTAATGTAAACGTGATTTATCTGTATTACTACAATAAAGAAGGCACGGAATTGGACTAATTGATTTATCTTAAATCAATATATATCATATGTTTCTTATATAGCTTGTAAAGCAGTAAGATATTTTTTAAATTACAATATGTTCGCTTATACATTTCGTTCTTCAACTACTTCAACTATACCCCCAATCCCACAGGTCTCCCATAAGGCATTGCATGCACATATTTGAAATTCTTACAAGCAATCTAGGCACACCAATTATATCACTTTCGACATCAATCAGGCTAAGAAATCCATAGAATTTGGATTACGTTATTGTAAAACCAAGCCCTCGGCTGTAAACAACTCTGTTGTTATTGTAGCAACAGGGTCGATTCGAACGTGCGTACTTTCCTTAATTTGTTGGTGAACATGTTTTGTGTTCTCTTTCTTCCTATTATCTCCGTATCCTTGTAGATGTTTGCACAACGAACAATATGGGGTTTCGATCGCCCTGTACTCGTTCTCTGACCACATTATATAATTGGGACACTGTATTGGTTTGTTTAATGAGGAGGCTGTTTAATCAAACTGTATAAGGCACAGTAAGGCATGCAAATAATATGCATAGAAGCAAAGCACGTTCGATTTGTTGTAACAGCTATTCATAATACATTTGAAGATGTAACCAATGTCATTATTCCCTATACAATTCAAGAGCATGCTTTTGTAACTCCCAATGTGGGTTAGTATGATTGTATTGCTGCTGCACAGAAATGATGATGTCATAAGTGACGTCACAGTTAATCTAGCGCATCTAGCTATCACGGTTACATTCCGCTAGCCAGAACTAGAGCAGTGCGTCTGCTAGTGGAGCAAGAACAATGTGTCCATATGTTATTTATTTGAAACCATCTTTGTGTTTCCTTTATTAACAGATACACGATTGCATAACTACATTGTATTAGGGTTTTCCAAAGTTTAATGTATATCGTACATGCACCTGTTTTAGAAGCTACAAAAGGGCGGACAATATGCAGATGCTTTTGTATATTGCATATGAATAGATAATAGGCTTTTACAACAGACTTTATTTAATCCATGCTGTTGTTGTGTTTATCCAACTTCCAATTTAACAGGTGCAATTTGTTACTATCATCTATGGTTTTCAAGGCTATTTGTTCATATTTCCAATTTCCCTCGATTTCAATTTCATGAAATGTTGATGATCCACTAAGTTGTAATCCCACATGATTTGTATATTAATTTAACCCATGCCGTTTAGCTTCGTTTGGCCTTCAGAAAACTCGCCAGGGATTCTGGTGTGTTCTTATGTGTTTAAGAAAAAAGCTCGTGTGGATGAAATTACAATATATTGATAACGCAATTCACATTCATTCTGCAGGGAATTGCTCCTATCTATCATGGACACCTTTTTTCTATGCAATGTGCATCATCTCACTCGACCTCTTGTACCCTCTATTTCAAACACTTTCAACCAGAAATCGCAATTTGAATTAATATGCTTCTCTCTTATCCCGGTTCTGACAGTGGTCAATATGCTTTGATGGATATGGTGTTATAGTTCTCTAAAACAGGAAAACGTGCTAAGTGCCTGAAATCTAAGAGAACCAGATTTTGACCAGACTATCATATCAGAGGAATGTGGTAGACGTAGAAGAGCGTTTACCACCTTCCGCTGCTAACGTAAACGGAATACTATTGTTCACTTGAGATGCTGGTAAGACTGTCTGCACCGTGTTTCATTGACGCAATTGAAGACTTCCAGAGGTTTTATTTATTACACAGACCATTGAATCTGGTTAGGTCTAGAATTCTAGTTTTTACCGTCTAGATTATTGCCTATTGGTTACAATTGTTGCCGTGCGTGTTCTTTTTCTTCACGTTTTACTTTCTTATTTTCTACCTACTTTATTAAGCAAAGTCATGGCAAAATACTGCATTTTTACCTGTAGCTCATCAAGGCACTTGGATAAAAAGGATTAACTGCTATTCTTTTACAAGTGTACATAAAATATAGATACAAAAAATATCATATTCCTTCCTTTCATTGATAATTCTGTATAAATAGGGCATGATCGTGTACGATGAAGTATGCATGAAAGGACAATGCCCCAGACCACAAGAATTCCCCCTGATGAACGGCCACATACATCAAACCCTAGTCCATATCCTGGCAAATTATGAGGTACTTCCTGAACTAAAAAGTAGATTGCCCAGCAACCTATAACCATCCAATCACCTATTATTACCAGGTGTTCTTTTAGTTCTGTTTTAGATTTACGGCTTAAAGGCATGACAGGAATTTTGTAACGTCGTGCTTCTACAATACCTTGCAATATGATGTTGTCAGGTACATTTTTACATTCTAGACATGCTTGTGTATCGCACAAGACATGAATAGTGTGTATATTCAGCTGTAATTGTCAGTTGGCAGATCCAGGATTTCTCAGAACTGGGGGGGGTGGTTACATGTCAAATTGCGTATCTACGACCTAACGTCCTGACTTTAATAATAGCATAAATGTACAGGGAACATACACTTTAAAGTAGACAAATTAATGCCATGCATGTGAGGAGACTATAATCTGAATTAAAGTGGCTATAAAAGTGAGTACAAAAAACGAGAACATGAAACTGCGTTTCGATTCTAATAGCACAAACGCAAGAGACTTGCTAGCCCGCTTTCAGCCAAAAAGCGACTATTTGCATTGTAAATTCGTTCACGAACGGGTTGTTGAACTTTTATACGTAATCTACGGTTCAGCATCCTTTAATCCATGCGAGAGAGAAAAAGGAAGCTGTGTGCCTGGAACTGGATCGATACAATACTGGAGCAATGCCCACCACATGGAAACCACGTGGCCGGTGAAGACAGCGTACAACTTGCTGCTGACATGCGCACGGGGTTTTATATGAAATGCACCCCCGTGGTGATATAGTAGTAGCATAAAACTTATACTTCAAGCACTGCAATGTGATAGCCCTGCACCAATCTAATCTTTTAAAAGCAATTATTTTGGTATAATAAAAACATCTCTATCTCTCTTGCGTATACAATTTTCTTGTGTATCATGTGCACGCAATAACGTTCATGCCAAAAGAATATAATTTCAATTTGTCTGCTCTATTCGTGCACGATTGAAAAAAAGGAGACATCATGCAATGAATTCCTATTGCATCAAACTTAGAAGGAAAAAACACGTGGTGAGAGAGGCCGCTCAAATTTATGGACTGGCTGCACACCATGCAAAAATGCATACGTTTGAGCATCTGAGGAGAAAAAACACGTGGGTGAAAAAGTGCGGTGAATGCTCTCCTTTTTCTAGGCAAAGCATGGATGGCTAAAATAGATTACTTTGTCGGCGGGACGTTGTGCTCCCATGTACATGGACTGGGGGAACCGCCGGCAGCCAGTTACCCGAAACCCAATCCATTATTCCCTGTCTGCCCACTGCGTATGCTTCAGACAGGAACACAGCTAGACAAGCCCTATCTTTCGACAACAGGGGTTGCATCAGATGTGATGCAGCTCCATATTTGGGCATAGCCACCCCGGCAGCAACAGCAGCTGTAGACGCTTTGATATATCAGTTGTCTGCAGCTGCTACGCCTTTTGCTCCGGCTGCCACTGGTTCGCGTTGGCGGGAAAGCGTCTGAAAGCCGTTGATTAGCATAATCTATGGGGCTTAACATAATGTATTAATGACGTCAGACGGCGGGGTTTTGCAGCTGCCTGTCTGGCATTTGGCATGAGCTGAGCAAAGCCTCAACAGTTCTGCAGACGACTACTAGGCGGGGTTGCGGTACGGTGGAAGGTTGTGAAAAAATTCCAGATTGTAGGATTGGAAGAGCCACGTGTTACTACGACGTTGCCATGTGCTCACTTTTGGGCTGGGTCCTTTTGGGTGGATTTCGGAGGGGATATTTTTACACAATAGTAGCATTTTATAAGCAAACCTCGTGTGATGTTGAAATAAAAGATGATCGTTCTGTACAAGTAGTGTCATAAAACGTGGTACACTCTATTAATTCTGCCTTTACGGTTTTGATGGTCTATCATTTTGAGTCAGAAATCGTATGAAGACTATATGATTTCCACCACAAGACATGTACAAGTAAGATGCATGCGCCCATTAAATGAACGCTCATATTCGTTAAATGAGTTTAGGTCAAAGATTGGCACGTGCATAACAGTTTTGTACAGTTGATTTAGTGCAATTAATCGAGATTTTTTATATACACCTACATCTGTCACAAACTCCCGTATTAAAACATCAGATAGTTCATACTCTATTCATAGACTTCAGTGATACAGAGATTGTAGACAGATTTAAAAACTTGTAACGCGCAAATTACGTTTGAAATCACGGCCATATCTCAGATTTTTTTCTACGTGTGTTTCTTGATAAAAAAAAAATGTTACTAACCCTGAAAAATAGAAGCAAATGAATTTAAATTCAGATTGCAATAAACACACATCAGTTTATGTCGGTGATATCTAGATTATATATTTTAGTCGGGGTAAATGTATCATTGATAACCATTTTATGACCCTATATAAATCTGTTTTGATATAAATTACCTCACCTGACTCTCTCTGGTGGGTTGGTACGATCTGATTACGATTTCGATATCTTGTTTGCCAGACGAAACATTAAGAGTTCCAGTAAATTACCATTAAAAATGGGGACTTGCAATGTAAAGTCGATACCATCTACATTCCTATCAACTAAACTATAGACTTACAGGCACCACCCCCGACCCCCTCAAGATGCACGCGCACGCACGTATCAACATATATGGTAGTTGACCCATATTACAATTATACGTGTACTTGAAAATCAAAAGAGTCCACGGAACATCAGGAACCTTCTTTCCGTTCAGAACTACAATGGAAAAAAATAAATTACAACGTGATTTGTTTCCAATCAAAACGTGATTGGATCTATTAAAAAACAAAACATATATATAATTATGTATCGAGGGTATGTAGACGTCGCATATATGGGTAACTATGGCGCTCGGGGAATCTCTGTTATTAGAGATGTTTTGTTCCTTGGTGCCACATCAATAATTGCTGCGAAAAAGAAAGGGCACGACACACGATGACGCACGTTACATATTTGAGAATGCGAAGAACCTTTTGCGAGTGAACTAGTAAACATGTTTGTCAGAAATGCTCATATAGAGTCGACGTGGGCTTCTTTCTTTCTCTAAATAACATCAACGGGGTAATCTTTATCGCGAGCTACTCACGACTGTCATAGAATTAGACCATAAGAACACTTCAAAGAAACCCCCTATGTTTCTTTCATCTGATTAGTCGTGTTTGCCTTTGTTTTGAGTGAACCTCGGGTTGTTATATGTCTACCGTTATATGTGTGGGTTTTATTTTCATCTGACTTGCACATTTATTGCCGGCCAGATATTGTGTAGTCACTTGTTTTCATTTGTAAGTTAGTCTTATCAATTAATTTTTAGCAGTATATTTTGATCAGGCTAGGTCCCTAATTTTCTAGACCTATGTGAAATCAATAACATTTTAATTAACATACTAGTTTAAGATTAATTTGCATTTTCATTTTTACAAATGTTCTATATTTCAGTTGATTTTTTTCACCCGTAGGCCTAGTGTAATACTAAATTAGATGAATTTACAAATAGTTATCGCTTGACAACTATCCAGCACTTCAGGGATTTGTTTTTCCATAAAAAGAACAGTCGTTGAACGGGATTGACAACTAAATATTCTAAACCTGGACTACTTCGCCCCACTTGCAGATTTCCCTAAATTGGCATCTCACCCTGGACTTTTGACATAAGCGTCATTGAACGGGCGAACCCCAGTCCTCACCAATCAAGCGGAATCCAGACACCAGACAAATTATGCCCAACCCTTGCAGCCTATAAATATGCGATCAATTGTCCGCGGGGAGCCCCTGGATCATCCTGAGAATTTGTAGCCATTATATATTCAACATCACAGATGCCATTCTTTAAGACTTAATTTACCGTCGTTTCCTAGCATGTAAACGGCTAGATATTCGTTATGCATATACATTTGGTGTGATGGAGACGAGCAGGTTTTACCATAATGGTTTTAGGATGTGGTTAATTTAACTAAACTCAACCTTTATATAGGATTTATCGAAGATTAACATATGAAAATATTAATTATTGTGTGTAGCGTATATCGGTAGACTATATTCCAGTCGTTGTATGGCGTATATGACATATGAGAAGTACGTAAAAAACAGCATAACCATTTTTTCTGTGTTTCATTGGAGACAGTCTATGAAATTGCAACTGATTGTTGCATTCCATCCATGTGTCTTTCTGTTTATAATTAAAATATGATGCTGGTGAAAATAATCGAAGTATCTATCTTTACACAAAAAACATCACAAATGAATGACCGCAGCAATAGTGTATGTACCTGTACCTCGCGTAAAGAGATGATCACAATGCACTCTGAATAATTACTTTTCGCTCTTGCCTGCGCAGCAAAATCTCTATTTGTTGAGCACATTGTAGCACGTCACAATTTTAATGTTGAAAGCTGGCTTTATATTATGTATACATGCATGTAAAACTTGTTACAATGAGTTTTATTATTTTCCCTCGTTATATTTATCAGCTGATATTAAATCATGTATAATGATGTAAATTCAGATGCTCGATTCAACTCTAATTGCAAACCAGGGTGTATGCTTTAATTATTTTTTCACATTATCCGTAAAATATAAGCATTCATATATCAATGTGTTCAAACATCATAGGCAGTCATATAGAGCTTTAACAACTGTGTGGACATGTTTTCTAGTAGGGCACTCCATACACTTTAACCTCACTCAAGAGCTCTTCGTGTCAAGCTGCACTATGACAAATCTTCCGACCACGAGCCCAGGCATGGAACAAACGAAGCTGCGCGTTTCTCTCAGCTCTAGTGGAACCTTTTACCTCTCCTCTGAAAAATGCTCACATTCCCTTTTGTTTGTCGAAAGTGATGGGTGCTCTGTTGAATGAGGTAATTGTGCTGACGCCGATGTATGCATCTCTGAAATGTTCATTGCAGCTAGCAGTCTCCACGGCTGGTGA
This sequence comes from Streblospio benedicti, assembly GCA_019095985.1. Lineage (NCBI taxonomy): Eukaryota > Metazoa > Annelida > Polychaeta > Spionida > Spionidae > Streblospio > Streblospio benedicti. The sequence goes on from CM032663.1 coordinate 19,958,458, forward strand.
TGTCCACTCGGTACACCCGGTACTGGCTGCCACGTCCACCACCCACCTTGGTTCGGCCTCTTCTTCTGTATGGTTACAGCTGGCCTGTGGGTGTAATTCTTGGCGAAACATAGCATCGTCTGTAGCTGCAGCCAACACAATTTTATTACTGAGTATAAATATGCATGCCTATATTTTGATTTACTGTATATATTTTATAATATTGTACTTATTTTATTGGTTATTTTATTGGTTATTATTATTCGTCATTCGTCATTCGTCATTTGCAGCAACGGCGAGTGAAGCGGACAACTCAATGGCATTTTTTGATGATTGAGGATCCCACCTTAAGGAGCTTGATTGGTAAGCTGGCCTGCCCAGTGCTAGGTTTTTGGACATCCTAACAAATGCTTCTGATGACAATCGTGATAGTGGGATACCCACATCATTTAGTAGATACCTCGGGTGCAGTACGAGCTGTTTGGTGACGTTCCCCTCTATAGCTGGGTGGGTTGTGCCTCACATCTACCATCCATTAACAGCAGCATCGCCAGCAGTTAATTAATTTATTCGTGGGGTATATAGTGCAAACTGGTTAAGAACCTACCGAAAAAAGTCAATCCACAGAGAAAATGTAATTGTTTTGGACATATCTACACGCATATACCTGTATGGAATGTTTATTAGATCCAGGCTTGGCTTGTATCGAGCCAGTGTTCTTTAATGTCTTCGAACTGATTATGATTTTATAGCTTACAGTCAATCAACAGGTTCTTTTGTAAACATTATTCTGGACATATTCATATCAATGTAAAAATATCTAACGAAATGTAAATGTAAATGTAAATGTCGGTTTATAGTATACTATCCAGAGGCTCAGTCGACTCATTTACACCAGGTCACTGGCGTCTTTGACACTCCACGTTTTGCTTTTCTCAACTCCCTGGGGAACATACAACACTGGCTGCATACAGCATTGCTGCTGTAGCGCACACGTGCTAATTACTCGCCAACCTGTACTAGTACCTGTTTTACGTTTGGGTACCACGGAGCAGTGTGCAACCTGTTAGGGGTAAGTTTGCTCAACACTCGCCACCAGACCCGACCGAGAATCGAACCCAGGACCTTCTGGTAACGAGTCCAACTCCCTATCCTATATTTGTAAGCCAGTGTATGCTGTGATGCCTCTGGGTGTGGAGGAAATGACTTTGACATGTGTGCCCCAAATAATTTTTCATTAGATCTACATGAACAGTGGTTAACAAAATCACAACGCAAACAGCATTTTTTTAAATCACAACGTAAACAGCATTTTCTTCTAAATCACAACGCAAACAGCAGTGTTTAGTATCATGTTTTTCCACACACAAATTAATGCTAATTTTTAGATTTTATACGTTTCGTGAATTTGCATGAATATAACACACAGAACATATTTTTAGTTGCAATGTAATATACACATAGTTATAGTGGTCTCGTTTTTTAGGACCATTGTTGCATTTTTTACTACTTTCTCTTTTTTTTACATTATGCAATGTGACCTATTTATTTGACAACAAACCTTGACCTTTATGATTTTGTGGTTTGCTTGAAATTCTACTGATTTTTCTCTTTTGTGTTAATAATGCATGAGTGATTAAACATACAAAGTTGATAAACAGAAACTATGGATCTTCGTGAATTGTGGTTGGCGTGTCGAACAGGAGATCTCTATAGAGTACAGTAAGAAATCAAGATTTTTGTAGCAATTCTTTGAGGATGGTAGACTGAGTGCTTGATTGGGGTATTACGCAATTTCCTGTAGGGCACCTATTTATATTTATTATCATATTTCCACCACGGATCCTTTGATGCCTTTCAGTTATTTCTGCTCTTAACTGCAAGTCAACCGCTGAAGTATGAGAAGTAATGCTCTAGGAGAAGTTTATTTCGCAGAGATTTGCATATAGATGTTGCTCTATTAATTGATCCCTTGGATCTAAGATTATTAATAAATTAATTAATCAATTAATAATCCTAGCTCGGATCTACTCTAAATTAACGTAGATGCGGTCGCTTGAGACTTGATATATGTCAAGAGTCTTGTCACGTGTACATTTTAGTGACGTGACAATTCTCTGATGTATGTTGATCAAGACTGGCGACCGCATCTACGGATTGATATGATCGGATTTGATTGCTCAGTCTAGTATTGCATATACCTTGATTTTGATTCAACTTTTTAACTTGGTGTTACTTACAAAATATATCTGTAAGAATTTCACCATTTATTGACTTATTATGCAATGTCAAAATGCATTTGTAGATCCAATGTTTAACAATTTCACCATCTATTAACACATGAGTCTCAAACTGAATTTAGCCAACACATTTCTTAATGATCACCGTCTTTAAGTAGTTGGAATTTTAAATGAAAAAAAAGGGATATTAATTAATACATTCAAAATTTTTAAAACATCACCTGCTGGGATGAATTCAAGTGTATTATTTGTCAGCTGTAAAAATGGAAACATTGGTAAAATAAAGTAAGAAAGTAATTAAGGATTCAGATTTCATGCTATTATCATTAATCATTCTCAGTAGATTTGCACACCGACAAACCCAACGTTTTGTAAACCATCATCTATGTAATTTAATGACATTGTTGGTTTGCTGGTGCGTGTCGGTTTGCCAGCGAGCGCATCTCCACGAATTGGAAGTTATTCTGTTTGTGTTTTTAAAATTTATACAGGTAAATGCTCGCGCCACCACATCAACATACGTCAGCAGATTGTCAATGATTCATTAAAAAGTAAAATGTGCGTATGACAACCTGCTAAGGTATGTCGAGGTACTGACGCACACATCTACTAAGTATTGAAATGAGGTACTAAGAAATTAATTTTCGAGTTGTCTTTTACAGATATCTTGTTGAGCAGAAAGATGTGGACCTCAATGTACGAGATAAATGGGACAGTTCACCTCTGTAAGCCATACTCCTGTTGAGAAATAAATTCTTTTTTTGATAACTTGTTAAGTATCAAGAGCGTGAAGTTACGAATGTGATACTCTAAAAATAAACTATTATTATTATTATTATTAACTACAGAAATATATTTTCAATTTTTATTTACACTCACAAAAGAACAATATTTTCAAGCATATATTATCTAGAAAATATAGTATATATAATAAAATTTACCATTCACATTATCAATGTGAATATTGTTGAGAAATATGAATCTGTTTTTAATCTCTATCAAAATTTTCATTTGTGAAATTAATAGATGTTTTTATTGTCTTTATAGTTACTACGCTTGTCTTTGCGGCCATGAAGAGCTTGTTAAATATATGCTTCAAAATGGTATGTACGCCTATCGAGATTGTGTAATTAAAACTCCTCTTGTATTAGACTTTTTTAAAAATCATATGGACAATTCTACAGTCATGATTAATTTCCCACCACAGATATTAGTATTTATTTTCTTTAGAAATGTAGCTAAATCATAATTTTTAGCAATGTGCACCATTTCTTGTTAAGCCTACTGGTATATGATTAAATTTTAAAGCTCTGTACATAGTATTTCCTACAAGTTCATTGAAATTAGATGTATGGTTCCAATGAAAAGAATATTTAAAAAATGCTAGCATGATTTGTTTTTGTCTCACCATGACTTTTAGGAGCACGATGTGAAGCAAATACGTTTGATGGTGAACGATGTTTGTATGGCGCACTCAATGATAGCATTAAAAAGTTGCTAAAGTCTTACAAACAAATAACATCAACAACCATGAGAAGAGATATCTATAATGAGTTTTTGAGAAGGTAATTATATTTTAGACAAACCAACCTAAACCATGTAATTTGATAATACTTTTTATCATATGATATTTCTACGAATATGTATCAAGTTAATCTTTATAATATGGTTTGTAGGGCATTCGAGAGAGGAAACTATTCAGACATTAAATTTGTTGTACAAGGAGAAGCAATACTTGCTCATAAGTGTGTCTTGGTAGCTAGAAGTGAATACTTCATGGATATGTTCTCTACTAAATGGAAGGAGAGAGATACCATACAACTTTCCAATAAATTGGTGAGACATTTTATTTTCAAATTCAGTCTTTAAAAAAATTCAAGGAAAATGCAAGTAGCAATTTAGATTTTCATGATTATACAAATGTTATTTGAAATCTAGTTGAAATAGTTGAAAACAATGTGTTTTATTTTTAGTATATAGAGAGAGAGAGAGTAAAAATCAATTTATTTTTTAGTGTTCAGCTTTTTTCTCATTCATTTCATGTATCTGTTAATTGATATTAGATATGCAAATAACTTTGTTGTGTTGTCACATTAACTTTTTAGTGAATCTTTGTTTCTACTGACAGGTTCTTCCATGGGCATTTCGTTTGATTCTTGGATACTTTTACACAGGACAAATGGAAGTACATATTGACCATGTCAATGCCATTATCATGCTTGCCAAGCAGTGCAGATTGCACGGACTTATTGAACAGCTTGAAGAACGAATGAAGAAGGTCATCTCATTTGGTAATGGAAATTGCTATTCTTATTAATCCATATTTTTATAAAAATTTCTATTTCATACAAGTTAGTGCAAATAACTATATATATATGGGCAAAGCTTAGGTGACATTGAAATACAAAAACATCACTTTTTATGAAGTAAAAAGTAACTTTAAAAAGCATCAATTGGTGGTATCAATAAAAGATACATTTTTAGATAGATTGCAGAAAGCCATAATAAACATAATGGGAGGTGGGTGTATACAATCAAATCAGACTATTTTACACAATAAAGGAAAAGCAGCGTACGGTTTGTAGTAATGATATTGAGTAATATTGTGCTGCAGGGATTATAATTTCTTGTGGCTAGTCTGGTGACAGAGCCACTCAAGCATAACACAGGGGATTAGCAAAATGTTATAATCCATCAACTCAACTAACTATTCTACAGTAAAACGCCAGTATCTTTTTTGAAATAGTATATGCAACTGACAAACAGATTTTTCATTATAATTAAGTTGATTTTATAGCAGCATTGGAAAGGAATACAATTAATACATGTAGGTTGAAAAGACATGGATACTGATTTGCAGTTATATTTTTGCGCCACCCTGTAATGGTGGCAACTTCAAACCTCTGAAATATTGAAAAATTGTGATGTTCAAATTTTTTTTTGAGAAATATCATTTACACAGCTCTAATTCTTTGTCTTTATTATTAATTATATGTATGGTTTATAGATAAATAAAGAACATATAATCTTAAGATCGGGAATTCTTTATTATAGCTATACAACCCAATATTGTCTATAAAATTAAGAACTGACAAAGCAGCCTAACATAAACAAATTAATTCAAATTTTATTTTTTCAATATTGCTATTTAACCAAGGTTATGATGGATTATCGTTTTAAAAATTCTACTTTACTTAATTCCAATGCCAAACCAAATAATAATAATCCGAGCAAAAATTTATTAAGATTATATATATATAGTTTTAATGATGTTATATCTATGAAAGAAACTAGCTTTTATATAAAATGCACACTGTTGTTCCCATTAGCATTATGATATATCACTAACGTAAATTATATTTTCAGTAATTTGTTACATATTAAATTTCAGAGTCACAAAAACCTGGAGTAAATATTACAGTTATCAGTCTTTCTGATGGTACTGATGATGATACTGATCTGAAAAATGAACTTGGCTTTCTTGCTGATAATTGTTTACCCAAACAACTTAATAAACTGGTATGTAAAAATTTGTAATTCATTTTCATTTTTCACATTAGTGAATACTTCATCTTTTAATGAGTCACCTTAGTATAGTTTTTTTTCCCAGCTGTATATGTATTGATGTTAATGATCCATAGCATGAATCAGAAATGTACCGTAGTTCAAATATTGGTCCTAGAATTAAATCATAATTGTTATATTTTGATAGGAAGAACTACCATTTGCTCCTGAAAAAATTGACACCTATGCTGATGTCATATTTAATGTTTGTGGAAGGCTATTCTATTGCCATAAGGTAAAGTTTTCCATCATCTTGTTTTATTCTTAACTAGCTGTTTACCCGGCGTTGCTCGGGTTGAAACAGATGAGATCCGGAACACATTAAATGCTCCTCCCTCCACATACTTCCTCCTGTCCCACATCCCTCGAAACAGTTCTCGTCAGTATACAGGTCTGTGACAGATTAAATACACCTCCATCACCGTCCTCCCATCGTCATATGTCTAAGCCATTTACACACTAAATGTACTACATATGGCAATGATTGATCCCTCTAATATTCCTCCCGCAGCTTCTGCTACCTATGGTAAACACGTGCGGAGCAGATTAAATGTCCCACTCATACCTACCCGTTCTTCCAACCCGCCGCCCCCTCTTCTCTCCCGAACCCTCTCTACCCCATCCACATCTAAACAGGGCTATAATTAATGCACCCCCTTCCTTCTGCTGCTCTGGTTGAAACGGATGAGATCAAAAACATATTGAATGCTCCTCCCTCCCCATTCTCTCCCCTGTCCCACATCCCTCACACCAACTCCCGTCACTATAAAGGTCCGGGAAAGATTAAATACACTTCCCATCACCTCTAGCATATGACCTTCTTCTTGGAAATACATGTTTCAAGATGCGGGACAGTCATCTCATCACATACAAGTCAGGAAATGCAGCTACACAGATAGACTTCATCTTATATCGCAGGAACATGCGCAAACTTGTGACAGACGTGAAAGTGATACCTGGTGAGGAAATAGCCCTGCAACATCAACTCCTTGTTTGTGACATGAGGATTGACATGCCGCCAAAGTCTAAGCGCAAATTTGTCCCCAGGCTGAAAACTTGGAAGTTGAGGGATCCACAAGTAAGCAGACAGTTCCATAACACCTTCAACGCAGCGCACATAAGTGTGGTTTTGAAGAGGTATGTGGCATAACCCGCCCTCACCGTTGGCGCAGAGAGACCTGGTGGTGGAATGAGAACGTCGATGAGGCTATTACAACTAAGCGTCAAGCTTTCAAAGCATGGAAGACTGGTAAAGGCACAAGGGCTGCATATGATACAGCCAAGCGCATGGCTAGACGCATAGTGCATCATGCTCGTTATGAAGCCGACAAGGTGGTCTACCAGAACATTGATCACAAGTCTCCAGAAGTCTTCCGACTTGCAAACCAGATGCGAAGAGAGAACGCAGATGTTATGGGTGACAAGCCAGTGAAAAATGATGCTGGTGAGATGTCCATGAGTGATGAATCCAAGCAGAAGGCATGGCTAGAACACTATGAAAGGCTCCTGAACGTTGAGTTTGACTGGGATCCAGACCATCTATCTGATGAACCACCTGTGGAAGGTCCGTCAAACCCAATCACCATTAGTATGGTTAAGAAGGCTATCTCGCAGATGAAGTCAGGCAAAGCAGCTGGACCCTCAGGCATAGTGGTAGAGATGGTTAAGGCAGCTGGCGATACTGCCGCCTCCATGATCCTTGACCTCATAGATGCGATCATACGCGACGGAAAAGTCCCATCCAACTGGGAGCAGAGTTTCATTGTCTGCTTGTACAAGGGCAAAGGGGATGCTCTGGATAGGGGTAACTATCGTGGTCTGAAGCTGACTGAGCAAGTCATGAAAGTCTTAGAAAGGATTGTGGACAGGCTCATTAGACAGGTGGTGTCTATCGACGAGTCCCAGTTTGGCTTCGTCCCAGGCAGAGGCACAACAGATGCAATTTTTGTTGTCAGACAACTGCAGGAGAAGTACCTTGCAGCCAACAAAAGACTCTATATGGCTTTTGTGGACTTGGAGAAGGCCTTTGATAGGGTTCCTAGGAAGGTCATCTGGTGGGCACTGAGGAAACTTGGTGTAGAGGAGTGGATTGTGCGCCTAGTCCAGAGCATGTATGCGAATGCACGCAGTCAGGTTCGCGTTGGTGATGGTTACAGTGAAGAGTTTGAGGTGAAAGTCGGTGTCCACCAAGGTTCGGTACTCAGTCCACTGCTGTTCATCGTAGTGCTTGAAGCCCTTTCTCGTGAGTTCCGATCTGGTGTCCCTTGGGAGGACCTTTATGCTGATGACCTAGTCATAATAACAGAGTCACTTGAGGAATGTGTCAGTAGGCTGTTGTTGTGGAAGGAAGGCATGGAGAAAAAAAGGTCTAAGAGTGAATGCAAGGAAGACTAAGATCATGATCTGCGGTTCAGGTCTGGATGTTCTCCAAAACTCTGGCAAGTTTCCCTGTGCTGTTTGCTGCACTGGTGTAGGCGCAACAACAGCGTTCTCTGTAAAGGCTGCAAAAGTGGGTGCATAAGAAATGCAGTGGACTTAAACGCCTAACAGAGGACCCAAGTTTCAAGTGCAGACGTTGCCTGGGTACTGCGAGACCAATCGATGGCAGACCACAGAGTGAGGTTCAGGTGGGACCCGACAAGTTGGAGGTCGTAGCTTCCTTTTTGTTACCTGGGAGACATGCTCTCGGCTGCCGGTGGCTGTGACGCTGCAACGACAACACGGGTGAAGACAGCCTGGAGGAAGTTTAGGGAGCTGCTGCCTGTTCTCTCATCTCGCCACCTCTCACACAAGACGCGGGGACATGTATACAGTACTTGTGTACGGAGTGCAATGCTCCATGCTAGTGAGACATGGCCCTTAACCAAGCCAAACTTTCAACGTTTGCAGCGCAATGACAGGGCAATGATCAGACAGATCTGCAATGTGAAGCCGGAGAACGTCGCCACCACCAGTTCAAGTGAGCTTTTGAAGCTTCTCGGCCTTGAGGACCTTGACCTCATTCTGAAGGAGAGAAGACTTCGTTGGTATGGCCACGTGGTACGGTCAAGCGGAGCAATCAAGACAGCATGGGACATGCAAGTGGCTGGTATACGTGGAACCGGTAGACCCAAGACTTCATGGAAGCAGGTGACTGAGAGGGATATGAGGGACTGGGGACTCTCAAAAACCGATCCTCATGAGAAAAACACATGGAGATCCGGTGTACGAACAGCCATGCGTGCAGCTAGCCAGCTACCTGGAAGGGGGTCCACTGAAGTGGACGTTACCCCAGCACCTGCACGTTAATCAAAACACTGATGATGAGGTACGGAGCAGATAAAATGCACCTCCGTCCCCATCACCACCCTCCCCAGTTCCCTGTTGTATGACTGTACGTGTGACGTGCATCGTACGTTTGACATATACAAACGTGTAATGTATTACGTACCTTTAACAAACATGACCCTGTAAGCAGCCTTTCTAAAAAATTCTTTTTTCTTGTTTTTATCATTAAAACCAATTTATTTGGTTTGAAATGTGATATTATAACGACCACAAAGTTGTCCTAATTCTACATACATAGTTTGAAGTGTGTAGGTCTTGTGGTTAAAAAGCCTTTTGTGACGCAAAAAACCGCCTCTTCCTTTATATATATAGATTTACTTATATACTTATTTTTGATTTAGTTACATGTACATCACCCTGTAATATCTCTGTAATTAAACAAAATTCATACTGATTCTGAAGAACATGGAAGGGGTTTTTTTTACGTCTTACGACATGTACAATGTATGGAATAGATTGGATTTTGCTTTTGTAGTTGTTCTTCTGTGCACGCAGTGACTACTTTAAAGCTGTCGTGGCGGATCATTTCGGAGAAACCTCTCAATATATTGATGGCCTACCTGTGATTATTTTGCATGATGTTACAGTCCAAGTCTTTTTGCAAATTCTGTACTATTTATACCAGGATAGTTGCCCAGAAGTAAGTCGTTAATTACTAGCATGATGATGATTTGGAGTTACAAGCCCAACATTAGTTGATAATTTTTACCTTGTTTGTTGGATTTGTTGCTTTTTGTACCGACATTAATCAATTACTTTGAAATAAGTACAACAAAGATTATACAACAGAGATTGTATTAAAATGTATATCATATTAAAAAAAAAAATCAGTAAGGACAGTTACGCGTTTTGAGCACAGTATCACTAAATTTATTTTACCCAAATGAATATATATCAAATTGTAATAAACCAAATACATTTTGCTTTTTTTGCAGCTAAATCTACAAAATGTGTATGATGTACTTGTGGCTGCCGATATGTATCTCCTCCCCGGATTGAAAAGATTATGTGCCAATGCTATAGCACAGCATCTAGAAACAGAAAATGTTACTTCCATTTTAAGAATGGCAGAGATGTTTAATCTACCCAGATTAGAGGATCAATGTAAAGGATTTATGGCCTCAAATATTGATAAGGTACAGTACAACAAATGTACACTTACCAAGTCTCTGTAATTCTTTGACCATGATTACTGATTCTTAAGGCTTACCCACCAAATTCAGCCATGGCAAGGTACATGTAGTTTCAAAAGTTCTTGCCCCAATGGGACTGCTTTGTTAACCATTGTAAGGGCCAGTCAGACTTTTTGTCAGAGGCAGCTACTTTTTGTTGTTGTCCTCTCTGTGGTCTGTGAGCAAATTTTCTTTCATACATCCTATCTACTTGTATCAACTATGGTTCCTAGGCTATGTGATGCTTTTTAAATGATGCTCAATTTTCAAATATGAACATTGGTGGCAACTTGGAATGTGGTAAATTAGATTTTAGTTCTTGAAAATTAAATTTAGAAAAGTATTTTACATTCGATTATTCTTTCTTATATTTTAGATGATCCAGATGAGGGAATTCGCAGATTTTGTTAAAGAAGACGCAAAACAAGTAAAAGATCGTCAAGAGACTGATACCATCCCCATCATAGATGATATTCGCTATCATATTACAAATTTTGTTCAAACTTTCTCGGATATGTATGAAGCAGATCAGAAATTGAGTTTGATAGACAGTTTCCTGGAAGAATTAGAATTAGATGCTTGAATATGTCTTTCTTGCCTACTGCAGTTTAATTTTTGTTGATGGATGAATCTTTAGATATGCTTGTTATTGGCTGTGCAATTTAGTTATATTTATTGCAAAAATAATTAGATGTACCAATTTAAAATGTGGAAAGTTATTTTTAGTTATAGTTGGTGCCATTTTTATGCACATATCTGTGATAAATGTAATGTTTTACTTTACAATAATACGTATATAAAATTAGAGTTCGAACTGCAGTTCAGGAAAAGCACATTGAGGGAACTGATGTAAATAGAACCACTTATTTTCTGCATAGAATTCAACAAATAAGCCTATCTTCACAATAATCGATCTAAGTGAAAACACAATATTTGTGTTGTTCACTTTGAAGGAGACTTAGGGGTGATTTTTCTTAAGATAGTTAGAAAGACAACAATGAATAAGATTGAAAAATTGCATCATGTGATGGTGATTTTTCTGCTCACAAAGAAAGAAAATTGACTGCGCAACAAGGTGATATTCCTTCCTTGCCACCTTATGAACACCTTAATGCATATATGATTTTAAAAATCTCTTGTCATCTTGTTGCTGCATTGCTAGCGACATCATTTAGATGTGAATGTAGGCTAATCCATATGGTATATTTTTATGTAAAATGCAGCATAAATAATGCATGTTCCTGTAAAATGTGGCTATCAGTGATTTATTGACTGAAATAACTGTTCAGTGTATAATGATGTGTCTAGTGAAATAATTTCAACATGATATAAAATATAAGCAATTGAATCTGTTGCAATCAATAACAGATATTAAAGTTTACTCACAATCCAGTGTTTCATATAACAACCATGATGTTCGTAAGAGATGTTAAATATGTGTTGTTGAATTGGCATTTATGTAATAGCATTTGTTTTTCATGATTGGTATTTGCTCATTAATTACTAGGTGTACACTTAAATTTTAATCATGGACATTTAAATAGTTAGCAATCATGTACATGTACTCAGAAGTTATGCCCAAAATAAAAAATGATAAAGATCATTTGATACCTATTCATCTAAAAGCAATATTACTCCATATATTAAATGGTATTTTTAATTTATGTTTATATGCAGCTAGTGGCAGTTAAAAAAAGATAGATATATGTATATTTCTTCATTACCAAAATTATCAGACACTATATTAACTGTAATTCCAGAAGTTTACTTTTAAAGTACTCACTAAAGAAATCAAATCTAGTTAACTTTCAAAGCTGTAATTAAACCTTTGATATGAAGGCAAATCAAGCAATGGCTTCCCAACTTGCTCTCTCAACTTCATTCTCAGAACTTCAAAGGGCTGATTACTTGAGTGAGGTACTTTCTACTGATCTTTCACTCAATCAAATGTGAGTACTTCCATGATTTTATTGTAATCATGGGCACTGCTTTAGTTGTTTGGGCTTTCACTTGAAGTCATTGCTATATACAAGAAAGTCTTGACTGACATAGCACTTGCTTCCAACATTCTGAAGAGACCACATATCTGGCTTAATTTTTCTTACTTTGATTATTTACTTCATCTTATATTATCTTCTATTTTGTTTGGATTTCTAACTTGAGGTTTCAGATATTACAGCTTATCTGGATATTCGAGTTTGTACTTACTTTGGTGGTAAGGTTTTTATCCCAGGTTTTGCAAACTGGTAAGTGTTAATTTTGTATATTAAAGTATGAATTTTAAACAACAGATTTTACATGCAATAAACCATGAAGTTTCTTTCACAGAATTATTGGTGTTTTTCATAACAAACTTCTCAAATTGATTTATCGTTGGTGAATATACATCTGCATTGTATTTTATTGTTTTTAATTATTATTCAAGAAACCATTATTTTGCTTTATTTCATCAAATTGACTGGATTTGTCATAAGATTGCCAATTTGTGTTAACCATGCCCTAAATCCTTGAGCTTACTCTTACAACTTTCCCCATCCACTAAACATTTTGAAGAAAAGCAGAAGAGTACAAGAAACAGAATTTAGAAATAAATAGTCCTTTCTTAGCTTCATTAGATTGGATGAAACAGCATATATCATTTAACAGCAAGATTGTAATCCGCTTTTAAATATTTTGTCTTGTTTATAACACAATTTGATTGTTTTTAGCCATGATGAGCAGACGGCATGACGCAGTGGTTCCCAGCAGCTTTTCCCTGGACTCCCTGGATACCAAGTTCTCAGACATATCTCTTGATGACATGTAAGTTTCTCTTTTGTACCACATTTTTGTTTGTTTAATATTTTCACATTATTTAATTCACAATTTCTCATTCTGAAATGGAGACAGGATTTAGAAACAAGTAAATAATTAAATTAAAGACAAAATTGACAGAACAGATCATTCGGAAATGGAGAAAGGATTTCAAAACAAGTAAATAAGTAAATTAAGGACAAAATTGACAGAACAGATTGATTACTGTCAGATTCTGAACAGATTGATTCCAAATTCTCAAACATTACTATTGGTGAAAGGTATTGTTTTTAGTTACTATTTAGCTTTCTGAACTTTAAATAAATTTGTAACATGAGATTACCACTCAAAATTATTTTTATTATTATGGTATAATACTTCTTTAAACATGTAGCATTCTAGAATTTTTCATTGTGTAGCCTACATTTGACCCAATGTGTGCAACGTAAATTTGCAATTTCAAATAAGTTAGTCATACAAATGTAGATGGCTTGTATCGCATTTTAGCTTTCGCCTAATCCATTTGTACATACTTATTGCAATAAAATATATTAAACCCACGTTAGTCATAGTTGACATGTCTAATTTCAAAGATTTTATTGATTTCATTTTTTATCTAAAAAAATTAAGAAATTTCAAAGATTGGTTAAAAATGAAAATCTTATAAATGTCTTGTTCTAGCACCAAGTGTATGCGACCAGCCTCCGTGATCGTTAACCTTGATGATGTGAGTGCTATCAAGTCAGAAACTCCCATACCCATTGAGAATCAGGTACATTGTTTTCTATTCACTTTCTACATTAGAAACTTGTCAACTTCAATAAACCATACAAGTAAAATATTCATCAAAGACAATTTTTGTTATTTAGTAATCACTTTGACATTTGTTTATTTTTTGTGTAAAATAACGATTTTTCTATTCATTCTTTACATAATTGGCTCAATAACCACCATCATTGACACATCATTAAAATATGTCTAATATGACTTGTATATTGCTAGGCACAAGATGCACCCCTGCAGAGCACCATCAGCTACCCATCAGCCAGTACCCCAGAGAAACCGCTCTTTGCAGAATCTGTCACCGAATTCGGTGTTCTCAGTCAGGACCTTGATAGCACTGAACTAATCATAGAAGATTTTAATGATATTCACAGTCAAGCAAGTGACAATGAAGAAGACCGAGTTAACATCACCGCTTTAGATATTAAAGATATTGCTGGTTTAAAAAATGCCAAGGGTGACAAGACCTTCAATGATTACTCCCTTGAAAAATGCATTCCTAACAAAGTAGCAGTTCAAGGGAAGGTCAAAAATATCCTAGAAAATGATAGCATCTACCAAGGCATTCGTGAGAAAATCTTGGTGAGGAGTCTCCAGTTAAAAGATGACATAACCGCAAGCTTTTCACCTGACAGCCTTGGGTTTAGAACACCAAAACCTGTTTCCAACTTCGCCCGAGTCAAACGAAGCTCTCCAGATGGTAAAGAACCTAGCCCAGTCATCATTAGACAAGCTATGGTAATAACTTCTTTTGCACTATCTATATGCAGTACACATTTCTTGTCATATTGCAAACTTATCAAATTTAATTCTCACCATGAGTCATATATGTAGATGCTGAATAAAGCTAAACATTGCACATTTATATAATTGATTATTTTTTAATTTTCTAGGTGAACTTCACACCAAGTCCAACTGCAGACACTCTTACCAAGAAACGACTGACTTCCCAGCCACACTCAGCTAAAAAGAACATGAAGATAAACACTCGCCAAAAGCTACATAAAGGTTCAGCTATGAGTGCTGGTTTCTATCAAAACCCAATTAGTACCTCTAAGCAAGGAATTCCAACAAGGATTTCTCATAAGGCTAGGTATCCAGCTGAAATGGCAACTCAGGAGCTGTTTCAACACCAGTTGGCACGCCCCAAAACCGAGGGAGCGCCCACCAAGAAGTGCAACATCAGAGGATCAGTAACAAAGAATTTGCTCCACATTCATAAGAAGTTCCGCAATTTCAAGAATGGAAACATAAAAGTGCTGGCTTTGTTTTAGATTGAATAATACAGGACTAAGAACTTTGATTTGATCATGGTTCTCCTCTACATTCTAACTTCTTTAGGATTTAAATATTTCAGGAAAAAAATAGTGAAAAAATTAGTGTTGGCTATTTTTTGCGTTTGGATAATACTGAACAATAGACTTTCACTTCAACTTAATTTAGGTACTTTTCAAAATTGTAACTTTTTTACGATTTTAATATTTCGGGAAAATATTTTAACTGCAAAGTAAAAGTGAAACATTAATGTAAATGTTCTAAGATATATTCTTTATATATTATGGAAAAGAAATTTATGATCGACTTCATATTGAGCATTTGGATTCATTAATGATGATACAACTACAGTGTATTTGAATTGAATTTAAATTGGTAGTTTTATGCACTTTGGTTAATCAGACTTCTTTAATATAACTGAAGGATAGGAAAGAACACAAAATAATGTTTTGTTACAGGTCAGAGATTGTTGCAACATGTTGCTTATGTATTTGATACATCCGTGTCATGACAATAATCTTATATTCATATTTGTTTACATATAAAACTTGACTGTAAACTTAAATCTTGTATTTATTTATCATGTACATATTTATTCTTACACTCGGTAGGATTCTCTTGAATATGATTTTTAAATACAAAGAATTTATAAATGCAATAATAGAATCCATGTATTCATTACATGACATGAACACTCTATAACGTATGTACCAGCACCGTGTGTATAGATCTCGCGACCAAGCATCTTACAGTGCAACTTCCAATTAAGGCCTCTTAAATATAAACATTTATAGAAGACATCAGTTTCCACCACAGGCACCAGCAACATTAGCTATGGACATAACTACTAGTATATTAGTAATTAATATACTACAGTATTGCAAACAAAAATGAGACATTAAATATATTTTCATATATATTCAAGACATATTTAGAAGTGAACAAAGAATGATGCTGGCACTTTTGGGTTTCCACCTTCTCAAACATCTGTATTAAACAATCTCATTTGAGGCCATTAATAGAGGTTCTACTGTAATTATATTAAGTTGTACACAGTACCTAAACCAGATTTAAGAAGTTAAGCTACTGAATTTTTGTTCATGAAAATATAACCTACAATTTTGAACCCTTAGATGATGCATCAATATTTACATTTACACACACCAGTAATGGAGTTTTCTGAAGCACATTTATGGATTTCATTGAGATGTTAAGTCTTACAGCAAAAAACAACTAAAAACAATAATTGGAAAATATTGGAAAACAAAACAAATTTTGGATTACATATTCAGTTTTGTTACGTTAGAAAACAAAAACTACAATTTAAATCTAAAACAAAAACTGAAATTTTGGCACAAATATGCACATTCATTTTGTTTGAGCATTCTTAAAATATGAACAATCAAAATATACTTTGCTTTCAATATCATTCAAAGAGAACTTTGCATTAAAGTCTCACGATTCAGTACACACATATTTCCTTGTTGCAGCACACATTCATATTAAACATCAGACTCGAAAATATTTTCATTGCTAAATGTTAGCCACTTAACTTATATTGATAAACCATTCATACGTACAATACATTAAAGACACTTGCCAATATGCTGAACCAATCCATATTAAAATAGTCTCACAAATACATATTTTCATATTTAATATCTGTAAAATATACAACTTAACTCATAATGATTATACTTTGCCACAACCAGAACATACACGCAAAGACACTAGCATCAAGTTATGAAGATATAACAGTATAGCATTATTGACAGGGATAATCAAAAATATATCCGTATCGTCATTTTTGTCCTTCATTCAAAAGAGGTCTACATACTCAGATGCTGGTGCCTTCACATACAATGACCTCACTCAGAATTAATATCACATTAAAATCACAGTAACTATAGTATTACTCTTTGATATCTACCTCAACTTTCAACAGTCAATTCAATGGATTATTGTTTACTTAATAGAAATACTAATTTACTTGACTAAGAAGATACGTTGAGCACAATACATCAAAAAATAAAAATGCTTTAAAATTATTTGCAAATTGCTTGGGTGGGATAAGTAGTGGTTAATTGCTGGCATTTCCAATTGAAACAGTTATTTGTCCAATGATTTGGAGAGACAATGTCACAAAGGCCTTTGCATTTTTAATGAAATAACTTGGAGAACATAAGAACACTGGCAAAATTACGAACAATTAACTACAAATAGTTTGCGTAGTAACACTATTTCCTTGTCTAATCGTAGTTGTTTTGCAATTCTGTCCTCCTCCTCCTGAAATGAAAATACAACGAATATTTAAAGGCAAACTTGATAGTGAAAAACAATCATGCCCACACTTAAATATTAGCAAAAGTTTGTAAAGATATAAAATCAACTCTGTTTTATTATTACAAATGCCAGCTGATGCATTTGGCATAGTTTACAACTATAGATTTATACCTGCCAATGTTTATATCATACAATTAAACTACATTGCCTGAGGAAATTGACAATGCTAGCTACCGATACATTCATAGAAACAATGATATGCATTAAGTAATGATTAACAATACTAAGATGATAAATTTGACGAAAATCAAAATAGAACAAAAAAATTTACACCTGCTTTTATCACGGAGAAGAAAAAAATGAAGAAAAATTTGAACTTACCAAATCCATGATGTTGCCTAAATTGCTGATTATGGTGGGCTTGGGCAGCATGTCTATGAGCATGTCCGTGATGTGCCCTTTTGTGGTTTTCCCGATGTGCACTGTGATGATCATGATGGTGTCCAAAACCAAAGTCATCAAATCCAAAGCCAAATCCATTTCCAGCTGAGAATGGATCAAATCCCTCGCCCTGGGAAAAGAAGTCTCCGAACACATTATCACCAAAGCCATCATCATGATCATCCTCCCCAGCATCAAAGTCAAAGAGGTCATCAAAATCAAAGAAATGTCCACCACTTCTGAATTTATTGCCGGAGTGCTGCCTTCCATGTCGATGATCATTGAATGCATTGTCAAAGTGTGAAAAGAAATCATCGAAGTTGAAGTTGAAGTCCTGGTGAAAACCTTGTCCACCCCCGTTTCCACCTCCTCCACCTCCTGAGGCATTTTGCTCAAATGCTTGATGGCCTAGCATGTCGTACTGCTTTCTTTTATCAGGATCGGACAAAATTTCATAAGCTAAAATACAAAATGTAGGTGAAGACTTATAATCAAACATTGAATATATTCATAAACGGCAAGTACATTTATAAAATGTATTCACCATATAAGATATACATTTTATCAGGGATAGATAAGAAGGAATTTGTGTTATCTATTCTTCGTTTTAACGAAATAAGGGATAGATGTAATAATTAAATATAATTTACCTTTTGCTATCTCTACAAATTTCTTTTCAGCTTCTGGGTCATCTTTATTTTTATCTGGGTGGTATTTCAAAGCCAATTTTCTAAACGCTCTTTTGATTTCTTTGTCCGTAGCTTTCTTCTTCACTCCAAGAATTTCATAGTAATCTTTTGACGACTCTTTACAAACGACAACATCAACAGCACACAGGACATAGATTGCAGAAAACACAGCTACTTTGATGTACAGCATAATTACTGAAAATCAAATACATATATTTTAAATTTACATTTATATGAGGTCGCCAGCACCTCAACATACATACATTTATTCTAATGGCATGACTATATGCTAACGTATGTCAAGACTCGGGCGACCGCATCTACTGGACTTTTTTACATTGTCCTCGATTTGAATTTTTAAATCAATCTCATATATTCAGTTGATGAAATACAGATTATAGCATCGCACATATGTCAGAGATTGATATTCATATCTATGCCTCTGTGAGACCCCGAAGCAACATCTAAGCTGTATATTTATGGCTATATATAATACATCAAAATGAATATGACATTATTATAGTGCTGTCCACTAGCAGGAATCTCTACCCGTATAGGATAGGATATCCGGGTAGGGCTCCTCTTAATTGACACTATATATAATTGACTGCACAGGGAGTTTAATTGGTACACAGTCATGCAACTTGTGTGTCCCATCTGATATAATGCACTACATTATTCATAATAAAACAATATAAAATCAACAACATCTAATAAATGATCACATAGTGACACACTTTCACAAACGATTTTAAAGGATTTAACTGCAGTACGTATTTGTTAAAACTTGTACTAACGAACGCGTACTAGTAAAATCCTTTAAAAAATGTTTTCTCATTTTAACAAACTCGTAGATGAGGTCGCCAGAGTCTCGACATATGTCAATCTTGTCACACGTACATTTTAGTGACGTGATGACCAGAGAGCTCCAACGTATGTCGACTCTGGTGACCGCTTCTACCAGTAAAATAATGCTTTGATACTTGTTTGACTGATTTGGTGTTAAGATTATCAGTTTCGTAGTGCACACATTTAGTCTTATCTAGAGACTATAGGGACCACTATAGTATAGACCTCTCCAGATTATTCATTTAATATAGCGATATATATATTTTTAATCCAGTGATATCGAAACAGATAAACCAACTTACACTTAATTATTCATACAACCGATCTAACTCGACACTGCAAGTAGTTTTCTTTATGGTTTTCCAAATCTATTACAGCCTTAACTTAAGTTTCAGCATTGAATGTAGAAGTAATAAACCAACGCACTAGACCTCTCTAGACTCTCCCAGAAGTTCTTACTGTACTGTACTGTCAACAAAGGTCAGTCTAGAATCTAGACTAGATCTAACCTCTCCTATCGGCTATATCCACTTGTTACACCCTAACCACAAATACGTGACTCCGTTATAGGTTAGGCCCTATATCAATCTCCGAACCCAGATTAATTCATGCCATATGTATTTGGTTAGTTACACCCGAGGTTTCACTTGTTTACAAATAGTAAAGACATATTGTTGGTATGGTTAGATCTCTAGTCTAGACTAGATGATCTTTAGATCTAGACACGTAGATCAAGAATTTTGTGGAACATATTGATCAGTCAAAATGTTACAAATAATAAAATTTGTCTCAAACCTACCAGTTTGATATGTCCTTCGAGTTATCAGACTATATTGACGTTAAACACATAACTTTCTAGGCTTAAACTTCCAATGTTTCCACTTGTTCTGTCACTGATTCAGGAAGTACACGACGGCATCGTTGATTGGCTGTGAAGTAGTATGACGTAAGGCGAACCCCACAATTCAGTTCGGTAAACAAACAAAATGGAGGATGACTTTTTGCCAATATTGGGACATTTTCAAAGAAATGGAGATGAATCAAGCGACTCTGGTATCTAACATTGATCCAGTTTTATGTGTGAATATACCGTGCATATATATGCAAAAATTGTCATCCATCATTTTAATACCATATTCCATTCGAACCACTTATGCCAGAAAACACCTGTCAGAGAACTTGTTTCTCACATGTTTATCATTTCAGACACCTAAACTCATAAAATAACACTAAATACAACTTCCAGGGGCCTTCTCTGAGGTCTCAAGAGTCTGAGGTGCTCATGCTCAGTCATCTATCATGCTTGTTCGACTGATGCAGAGCCTAAGCATCAAAGATGATCATCTTTGATGCTTATAGGCTCCGCATCAGTCGTACAAGCATAGAGATAGACGACTGTCTAAATTGCTCTGTGGGTGCAGCCATTATATACATAAACTTACCTTTAATATTTAAACTTAGTGAATTGAGGAAAACTTCATCAACTATTTTCATTAATTTCTTTTGTTCTTCTGTATACTTAGTACAATTCATTCGAAAATATAGTTTGCCTTCACATTCATCTAAATCACACACATTTTACATATTCTTACTATAACGCTGCATTTCAATTTGTAATTTATGACAGCTGAGTCTTATGTCAGTATAATAAATGATTATTTGACTTGACTTGACTTATATTGTGGTTGCTCGAGTGGTTGGGGGGGGTTCCACATTTTCTAATTGCTAATGGTCCGTAGCTTTTTTAGAGGACGGAGTTTCCGACTTGGAAATATCATGATTTACGACTGGGAACGTCCGTTGGAGTGAATTTTCCATATGGGAAGCTTCGTATATAAGACGTACATGTATCTTTACGAGGTCGGAAAAACACGCAAACGCAGTATAAATGTATAGAGCACTTCACACGGGGCCCCTATAGGGCTATAGCTATAGGTCACACACGTCCCGCATGTTTTTTTTTTAAATATACATGTATAGCATCCAAACAAGTGCCAAATAATAACACAGGAGAAATGACTACAGTGATCTATGCTTGTTTTGATTGATGCAGAGCCTAAACCTCATTATGTGTAGGTTTCACATCAATCAAAACAAGCAATTAGGCCTACAGGAGATCACTGTTTAATTTGCTCCTGTGAATAATTAAATCTCCCCAGACATTTTGTTCAGAGGAAGATTGTGTGCGTGCGCGTGCCTATGTACGTACGTACGAAATAACCAGGCTCATAGCGCGAAGACTATTTGAACGATTGCTTTGCAAATTGAATATGTTTTGTTTGAGGAAAAAAGTATGTCTCAAAAATATTTGTACTTTGGCCTACTTTTTATTACTACCATGGCATGAACATGTTTGTTTTAGTGTAAAAAGAAAATTTCTAGTAAGAATAAATATAAATATAAACATGTTCAAATTGTATATTATTGCATAGCCTAAGGGATGTAAATAAACATGTTCAAATCGCATATTATCGCCACGGCCTACGGGATGTGTGTTTCATAACAAAATTAATGCATCATGTAATTTTAGTGAATCATAAAAATGATGTTTATCTTACGAAATTATAAATAAGGAGTTTCATTTTGACACAAATATTATTGTTGGTTCATTAATAGCCATGGTACAATGTTTTAAACAAAAAAATATAGGGATTTGTGTGAAGTGCTTCTCATATCTCTTATCTTTTATCTTACAATCTATGTAGATCTAGACTAGTACATACTGATGTCTTTTTTGTTTTACAATGTACTAATAGAAAAGCTAAACAAAAGAATGTATGTCGGCTGTGAAATATAATTTACATGTATCATGTATATGTGTTATGCTTTTAATATGTCATGTATTGGCCTGGGCATACTGGACACATGCAGTCCACGCACTGTACCTCACTTAATTCTCCCACACTATATCATGTACTAAGGGAACGATCATAAATAGCAATACTTCGGGGGTGGGGGGGTCGTCCATTTTTTGGGGCTCGAAGAAAAAGCTAACCGACCCCATCCACCATCAACATTTAAAAAGTTGAGTGACCTCCCCCCCCCCCCCCTAAAAAGTCCTCTACGTAGTCATTGCTTGTTTGGACAATTTCTAAAGGAAAATATTTGAAAAAATATACCGTAGCGTGATAAAAAAGTTCAGCGACCCCCACCCCACCCCCAAAAGGAATCAGAAAAGTTGGACAACCCCCCCACTTTTTTGGACGACCCCCGGTATCATTATTTATGATCGTTCCCTAATATCAATTTATCGATTATGTATTATTGATGGATTTATATTTAGTTTGAACACTAATTAATTCTATTCATATGTAGATGACGAACATGATGATCAGCCTGTCGATGAACATCAAATAATATTAGTAGAGCCAGAAGATGATGACGATATTGGTGATGAAACAGAAAGCGAAAATGCTGATCATGATCCTGAAGAAGAAAGTGATGATGAAAATGGAGTAGCACATGCACAATCTTTTAATTTTGATCAATCTTTGCCTGGTGCTCACTCTGTGAGTAATGCATGCCTTAGCCATAAATGCTTAACATCATAAAGTATAGATATTGTTGTTTCAAAATTTTTCTTCTGACGCATTGAGAAATTCTTCCACTCTTTTGAGATTCTAAAATGTATGATACGTTCAATCATCTTGTCAGCTTTGTCAGAAAAACTACATCATGTCAATATATGGCAAATCAATGTAATCAGTATTTTAAAATATATGTACTTTATGCGGTTATATTAAATGATAAATGCAGACATTTCAGTTGGGTCTAAATAGCAAATTGATAGATGCATTTGAAGTAAAGTGTTCAGATTTTTAGTCTATTAAAGACCAGCATTGTCTTTGTACATGTACAATTGAAATGTTTGCCACAGCAATATCAAAGCTTCAAGCATCTTTTTCAGATGGAAAATATGGACTGCAATATATCATTTTATCATTTTCCTATAGTTTTTTCTCTAGACTGTTCTATATTCAATTTTTTATTACTATCAGTGCAGGATTTGCATCATTTATCATTAACATTTGTCATGGATTTATAATACATATTGTTATGTTTGTATGAATGATTGAGTCTTTAATTATCCTTTGTTGTGAAGCCATTGTTGGAATTATGAATTATGAAACTATTACTGCTATACCAATTTTATTGCTGCTTCTTTGCAGTATTGTAATTAATCTTCATTATCCTAACCACAACCTGGTTGACAATGGGTAAAGGGAGCAGTCGGCCTGCTACCGTTGAAAAATATCAGCCTTTGGTATGTCAGTCCATACTTTCCATTTTAGCAAAACTATTTGAAATATCTCAGTTAGCTTACCCTGACGCATTTACATTGTTTATAGTTGTATAAGAAGATGTGATATTCCAGTGAAATTTTCTGTCACTGTATGATTACTAAATTATATTTGAGATTTTTTAAAGCGTTTTATCACACTTGTGTCTTTTTAGAATGTGTTGCAATTAAAGGTTATGCTCAGTGGCCTAACAAGTATGCTTTGATAGGACAATATGATGTGTTTTGTATAAGAAGATGTGATATTCCAGTGAAATTTTCTGTCACTGCATGATTACTAAATTATATTTGAGATTTTTAAAGCGTTTTATCACACTTGTGTCTTTTTAGAATGTGTTGCAATTAAAGGTTATGCTCAGTGGCCTAACAAGTATGCTTTGATAGGACAATATGATGTGTTTTGTGTATTTTGAAAAGTCCTTTCATTTAAAATGAAGAAAATAACTAAAAGAATATTAAAAAGATTCCGTATAACCCATGAAAACACACATAGGCAAGAAAATCATTCAATTATGCAATATTTCATGTGTTTGTGTTTTCACAGACAGCATAATATTTTAAAAAGTGATAAATATTGTACTTGATTATGAAAAATGTGAATCTTATTTTCCTTACATTTACAATGGAAAAGGTGTCTTATTTTGCTACTATTTTTTACAGAACAAATAGTTTTTTTACTGAGCGTTATCTTTAAACAAATATATACTTAATATATCTATATATACATGTAGTTGGTCACATTATATTCATTGCAATAACACATTGAAAACTCATTTTAGTATCTTGGTGCTGATCTTGAAGACCTTCATGGAAGGACTATTCATGATGATGACAGCTACATCAGTGTTCCACTTTTATCTCTACCTGGAGTTGTGCTTTGTCCAGGCCAAACTCTACCTTTGCAGCTTTTCCAAAGTCATATAGTATCCATGATGCAACAAGTTGTTGATGGTGACAAAACTTTTGGCCTTGTTACGTCTAGGTACATTTGTGATTTATTCAGTATTACACTTGTCGTGTATTCATTAATACATCAATAATACATCGTTGTAAGATCATTGTTGTTGTTTTTTAATTTCAATTCATTAGCATGTGAATATTGTTTACTTACTTTTATTTAAATGTGCATATTTTCTAGATATGAAGATAACTACGATCCAACGTTAGCAACAATAGGTACTACTGCAGAAGTTTTAGCAATAAAAATCGATGATGATGATAGATCTGGAATACGAACTTGTAGTCTCAAGGCAATAGGTCGTCAACGTTTCCATATAATAGAAACAAGAAGACAAACTGATGGGTAATTGTGCAATCATTTTTCATTTTTCAATATATCAAATACATACATGTATCTTAATTGATTAGAGATTTACTTGTTAATAATTAGACTTGAAGAAAATTAATTTTTGGACGAACAATAGATTTTATGTAATCGTACATGACACTCTTAATACTTATGATGCAAAAATAAATTTTGAACATGTTTTTGATAGATTCAAATAATAGTATGTTTTGATATTGTTTTGTAGAATCGTCATGGCAAGAGTAAATATTTTACCAGAATGTGTTCTCCCTGATCCTCTCTCTGGTGTACGACCTTCATCAATTATAAGGTCGTGTATAGAGAAAGAACCTTCAAAACATACAGGAAATGGTGATGTTGGAGCTATATTAGAAAATTGGCTCAAAAGCAACAAGAAACGAAAGGTGCGCATATGCAAATTTTTTATGTACTGGTATGCATCATCATTAGTACATTTAATAGTTTTGGTGAAAATCGGTATGTTTTGTTTGCATTTTATCAAAAGTTAGTCATGATACATTTATATTGCAGACAAGCAGATTGTCTTGTGCAAACTTAACACAGTGGCCAGAATGGGTTTACAAACAGTACGATGTGGTAAGTAAATTCATTGGCCATAATTATATAAATATATAATTATTAATTTTTGTATTAATTCCTAAATATATGTTGGTACTCAATTATTTATGATATTCACAGGCAATATACTTTAATTAGTATAGTCACAGTAACAACGTAGACCTGTAGTTTCAATACTCAGTGATCTGTGTGTGCGTTCTATGTTGTAATTGTATAAAGGCCTTTTTCGTCATCAGTCTAAGGAAAACAAGACATATTTTTCATGTAAAATAAATATTTTACATTGAAATCTAGGAGGAAATGCCATGCTGTTTTGTTTAGGAGGTCAAGTGAAGTAACAATCAAATGATTTTCACCAGACGTACCATTAATTTCTAATGGCAGACGTAACAATTAAATTTAATATTGAAGAAATAGGGAACATTTTACATGCAGCGTGAAGTTGCGTACGACAAAAATCATTCGATTGAGATTTGCCTACATATGTTTTGGCAGATTAATAAGTGGACATTTGCAACAGAGTATTTAAATTGCTCAAGTTATTCTCTTACAGAGTTTAAATGAAAGAAAAGTTCAGAATGCACAAAACAGATCATATCGCTTTTATCAAAGCATGATTGGATGGCCGCTGAGCATAACTTTTAGAAGAATTTTGGTGTACAAGATATCTTGATTTTCTTAAGTTTAACCTTCAAAGTGATGTAGATTATTTACTATTGTAGCAAAATGTTATGAAACTTGTGAAGGAGGAAATAATGAGTTGGAATGATTCCCTTCGTGATGATCGGATGCCTAAAGATCCTACTGACTTTTCCTTCTGGGTTGCTGCAAATCTTCCTTTAGATGATACACTCAAATTGAAATTGCTTTGGATTAACTGTCCTATTCAGCGGTTACGTTGTGAGTTGTCGATTATGCAAAGGGTAAGTGATAAGGGCATGTTTTTACCGTAACAAAGACATCATAATTACTGTGTAGATCAGTGTAGGCTTTTGTTAACTTTTAACGATCGTTTTCTAGTATGAGACAACATAATTAAATAGTTTACATAGATACTAAGAGAAACCCATAACTTCTAATTAGTCAGTATGATGTACAGTGGAACCTCCCTATTAATACCACCCTTCTGGACTGGCCTCAAGTGGTCCTAATAGGGAGGTGGTCTCAATATAGAGGTTTACCACATTTGACAGACCAATTTTCTCGTGTACATATTCTATTATACATGTAATAGAAGTGTATGAAATGCATTACATTGTTGTTGGATTTTGTGTAATTAAATTGCAAGGGACATTTATATTTATTTTCATATATAGTTCACTCCTCTTGGTCTCTTCCTTTGCAGTGGAGAATTTTGCTCAAAAGATTAAAAGTACTCAGATTTTAGATTTTCTTTTTAATATGTTATGTACTTAAGTTTTTGATATTCCTTATAAATTCAGCAATTGTATTTGACTCAAATGTTCACTTTCATTGATCAACTTAATTTTGATTTCAAGTGGCAGCTCTTTACGTTTTGGTTTAGACATTTTGATTTTTACTTTTCATAAACTGGAAGAGATTTATCTACTAGGCATGAGCTACAAAGAATAAAAAAAGAAGTCTATTTGTGGGCTTTTATCAAACATTTTCTCTTTTGTTCTTCATCAATAGAATTTAGTAAAGCATCCCACAAAGTTCCTGATAATCATCAGTGTCTTTGATACACTAAAACTAGATAAGACTTTTATCACAAAATACACAGAACTTAAACATGAATTAGTCATCTAAGATAGTCTATGATTAAATATTCCACCCACTGGAGATAAAACTTCTTCCTATCAGCTATCAAACATTTCACTAATTAAAAGCAAACACAATCTTAAGTATAGTTCTTTAACTACAATGGGAGTCTACAGGAAATGTTACGTAATCAACTCTGACTGACTTTAATGGAGATATTCTATAGAGTGACCAGCCACAGAAAAGCTGGTGTGGTCCTAATTGGAGGTGATTATGGCACTTGGGACCACATAAAGTGGTCTTAATTGAAAGGGTAGTCTTAATTGAGAGGTGGTCTTAATATAGAGGTTTACATTACTAATGGGGGGAAAATTCGGGACCGCAAAAAGTGGTCCTAATAGAGAGGTGGTCTTAATATAAAGGTGGTCCTAATTGGAGGTTCGACTGTACTTTAAACCAATGGTGAGCATACCATATATGTGATACTATATTCTATTTATATTTTGATTGTACATGTTTTCCTAAATAAATCTAATATAATACCTTGTAAGCATAAATTCTCAATCAATGTACAAAACAGAACATTACAAATTTGTAGTAATTATCTTTATATGTTATTACAAATATTGATT
Organism: Streblospio benedicti; assembly: GCA_019095985.1. Lineage (NCBI taxonomy): Eukaryota > Metazoa > Annelida > Polychaeta > Spionida > Spionidae > Streblospio > Streblospio benedicti. The sequence continues at coordinate 19,986,392 of CM032663.1, forward strand.
CTTCTTTATATTTTGATTCAGTGTACTGCACTTTGCTGTCGTGATTGTAACGAGTTGATAGCTGATAAAAAAGATGTGTTCAGTATGGCTTTAGAAGGCCCAATGGGTGCATATGTGAATCCCGGCGGCTATGTTCATGAAACATTAACAGTTTACAAAGCACAAAATTTGGCACTTGTTGGAAGACCATCAACAGAAAACAGCTGGTTCCCAGGGTAAGGACTTGTGTGTAAAAAATTATTTCCCTCAAAAAATTGTTCATAGTTGTTTGCAGTTTTTATTCTAATGATGAGCATGTGAAGTTGATGTTTCAATTAATTCCTTAAGGATATAGATAAGTCAATGAAGTCAGTTTTCCGTTCCATGTTTACAAAAACAGGCTGTAATGTACTTAAATATTCCTGGAATACATGTACATTGTATATTATGTATAAGGAAGAGGGAATGATACTAATTGTGTTCCTTAAAGATTGAACATTTGTAAGTCTCAAATTTAGTAATAAACTGTTTGAATTCAAATAACCGTTGATCAACATTCTTTTTTTCTTTTATTTTTTAGATATGCTTGGACAATACTAAATTGTCGATCATGTAGACGTCACATGGGCTGGAAATTCAACGCGACAAAGAAAAATCTACATCCTCAGAAGTTTTGGGGACTTACTCGATCAGGACTAATGCCTGGTTTACAAGAACCTGTTGGGCCAGGGGATGAAGAAAATTCTCACTGGAGACCAATAATGTAATGTAGAACACTTTGTGTGTTCCTTAATTAAGTCTCATGATTTGAATGATGGAATCATTCTAGCTTAGACTGTAGGTAGCGATATTTGACTGCATTTATGTGAAACATAAAACTGTGATGGATACTGGATGTTAGTGGATGGAAATTTGAGACATGACAGAGAAATTGATGAAGTATGAATTGTAGTTATTTGATTTTGAAAGAAATCTCCGTAATTAGCTCTGTAAATATAAAGATGTTAAGTGAAATTGATTCACTTAATTAATGGATTCATTATTATTTTATTATTGTGTGTTTTAACTGAAAGGTTGTGTTCATTGACTGGGCATGTACATGTATGCTTTGATATGTATTCAGTTTACACATCTTTGTCATAGAATATAATTATGTTTCTTTGTACAATATATGATACATTTTCGTAATTGTTGTATATGTGATTCAATATACATCATTCTGTTCATTGTCACAAGATACATGTATTACACGATAATTGTGAACAAATCAATTGTATGTAAATGAATATCTTAGTGTCTCACATTGTCTGTCGAATTTACTTCATTGGATTTGACGGCACAATATTACTTTCAAAAGTGTATGCTTTAGATTATAACATACATGCTCATCCAAATATCCATGGTTTGAAAATTCGTTGACTTCGTGGGTGGGCTTTTACTTGAATTTGTATTTGCATTGGAATTTTGCAGGTCCTCATTTTCAGGGTGAACCATTATATATCGTATATACTGAATTCATCATGATTGCACATTATGCCATTAATATTTGTTCCAATGACTGGACTCTGAAATCAGCTTTTCAGCTACATTTATAGTTTATGCTGTTATGATTATAATGTTCTAGTTGTATTGTTTTCAGAGCTATACTGATAATTGATTTTGAAATAATCAAACATCATACCATACGTGCATATAGTTTTACCAAACGAATCCCTGATTCAACTTGCTTAATTAGCTAAAAATGAAAATTTAACAACAATTTTTTAAAGAAAATATAATTTTGAATAAGCTACGAATATCCTTTATTATCTTTATTGTTTTCTATTATCATTATTAGATGTTGACTTCAATGTTTAGGCCCTCTATTTAGATTTTCAAATTGAATGGCATGTGTGTGTTCGTAATTGTTAATAATTGAAAAGAATCATATCAAACTTGTCTCATTTCTGTCGCTACTGTTTAAAGTTTGTCAAAAATACATACCGTTGTTTTCGAGTTACACTCCTTTTCAAACCAAGCCAAATCATAAAATGAATAAAGAAACCAGTGCAGCATAATTACTCATAAATAATACGTAATAATATTGCTTGAAAACGTTTATATCAAAACATACCCTTAATTAATGTTTGAAATTTATTTAGATTCTTCATTGACAAAATTTAAACAATATTGAGAAAACAAGTTTGATATGTTTATCCACTATATAATAGACATAAAAATATATTTCCTGCATGTATCATAATGCTACCTTTGTTTAACCATGTATTGATATTATGATGACGAATAATGCAAATTTTAAATTTCATATTAAAGTGTTTTAGGGGCGATCAAAATTCTTATTTTTTCTTAAATATTGTACCTAGATTTTCTACAATTTCAAGGTTGATTGTTTTTTTTTGCTGAATATTGATTGTGAATGTTAAATTTTAAGCTGTGTGTTTTCAGTATGTTTGTGAAGTCATTAATTTCTAATTAAAATAGAAATTCTGGATTTTGTAAGTTTAGTTATGTCAATGATTTAATCCTTATCAATTTAAGTAGGATAGTAATGGCAAAAATACTCCACAATTACCAAGATCCCACATATTTAATAAATTTTTTGCGCATTTGGACAGGGGAAAGCAATTTATTTTTATTTATTTATAACTTTATTTCGTACAAAAATCCATATAAAAACATGCACGATTAAAACAAGAAAATAAACAAATAATTCTTTATACCACCGGATGGTCAGACTAGATATATTAAAAAAGAAAAGCCTGAATCAGCGTATTTGCTGATTCAAATAATCGCAAGCGGTAGCGATAACAATCCTTCCTTAAAAATAGCTTTCAGAACATCAATGTTATTATGTACGTATATGCATGACATACTTGTACCTCTTGAATTTTCTGTATGTATCATTAAAAACTACATTTAATTTGTTAATTTGTTACGACCAGAGATGTCCACCATACACATACTACTTACCGGTAATTATGCTGGACTAGATCATCTTCATCATTACTTTCATCATTTAGCAATACACCAAGACATTTGATGCAATGAACATATTTAAACACACACATTTGGTCTTTAACTAGAATAGTAGGCCTATTAACAGATGCATATTCTGAGCATATATCAATGAGCTTTTGAAGCCCAAATGGAGAAGCACTGTCCTTTGCATACAACATTGAACAAGTTATTTATATAATTGCTATGGCTACTACATCCTATTTCAGATCTATTTAACGCCTTGATAAGATCATCCATGCACAGGTTAAAATAAGTAGAAATTATACCACCTTGACGGACACCATTAGTTGTAAAAAACTTATTTGAAACATGTATGACCCTCGAGGTGACACCAACATATCAAAAACTTTTGACTTATTGAATACCAGTATACAAAAAGTCTAACAATAATATAGGGAGAACTCTCTGAATCAAATTATAGAATAAAGTCCATTGACTTAACTGATCAAACGCCTTAGAGGCATCGAGAAAACATACATATAGATCTACAGGATTAGACAAAGAATGATAGAACTCAACTGTCTGGTTTAAGGTGAACTCACACAAATTAGTTCTATGCCTATGTTTAAAACCAAAACGGTACACAGCTACTTTATGGACTGTACACTGTGTAGTGTAGTTACATTTAAAAAAAAAAAAACTTAACCCACATTCCTCTCTTGGGTTATTTCCATTGAAAAAAAAAAGATTTTTACATAAAGAGACTGAAGTTGTAAAATGATTGATCACTAGCCTTTACTGTCACATCAAGTGGGTTGCTATTAAAGAGATTGCGAGGTCTAACAATACAAAATTCTTAAAACTGAAACTTAGACTCTTGATAAATTCTTTTTTCTAAATATTATCCAAAATCCTACATAATCTTGAGTATCAAGATGAAATCAAAGTATATAAAGAATTAATCATACTAATACGTCTTTACAATTACTTAGACATTCTATACCATTGAAAGCCTGCAGCGGGTGGTGAAACCTAGCTATAGGACTTAGGCATTAGGAGTGGTTAATAAAGAATGTGAATATACCAGATTCATGGTTATTTTTTTTTCAATCTCAACTGAATAAGAAAAATAAGATTCCAAAAGTTCAGTTTTCCCAACAAAAAAAGAGAGAACACTGTTCCACTTTTGCGGAGCGTGACAAAATGTACATCATTCCTAAAGCGAGGGGCACATTCCACCTTGCGGCGGTGATCGCCGCAAGGCGTGTTGAGGTTTGCGGCGTCTACGGCATTTTCCGCATGCAGTGACAAAAGTACAGTTGTGGGCACATACGCACGGGCTCCGTGCGTTATGAGTGCGTCGGCACAGGGAGTGGTTTTTATTGAGATGGCCGTGCCCTCAACTTTCATAGAACGTGCGATGTACTTACGCATACCTTATTTACGTCCTATGCACCGTGTGATTACAAAAGTACGGGATCCGCACGTTCATGGTACAGGCAAGGCACGGCCCCCGTACTGTGACTGTGCAGACCAACATGCAAGTGCGGGTAAATCATCTGCGTTTAACGTAAGGTCTC
>CM032663.1:19991008-20010192 GCA_019095985.1 Streblospio benedicti
AAACCCCCCAAAAATCCCCCCATTTTTTTTCTGACTGGGAAACCCCCTTGGGTGGAATGTCCCCCCAAAAAGGAAGGGTGCCACCGAAATTATCTTTCTTTTGGGTTTTCGTTTTATTAGGTTTAATGGTAGTTTTAATTTTTAAAAAAAGGGTTTTGAAAATTTTTTATTAAAATGTAAAATCTTTTTTTTATCTGGGTTTGATTTGGCACAAAAATAATTCTTTTATTAAAATTTGAACTTTTTTTTAAAAACTTTTTTTTTGCGTCAAAAAATTTTTATATTTTTTTTAAGGGGAACAAACCCAGCAAAATTTGAATAGTAATGTAAAGAAACCCTTTTTCCCGGGGAAAATTTTTGGGGGTAAAATTTTCGTTTTTTTCAAAATTTCCTTTATTTTTTCCCCGGGTTACCCCAATTTCCCCAGTCTTTTTCAAGTTTAAAATTTGTTTTAATTTAGAAATTTTTAATAAACAAAACTTTAAATAGCCAAAATTGTCTGGCTTAATCATGTGACCTTGTGTTTTAGTTAACAAGGTGGCATGGTATTTTAAAAAGTGTAATAAATATTAAAGAGTATGTAAATCTTATTTTGCTCACACCCTGACACTTGCAATGGAAAAGGCATCATGCTATTGATACTGGATTTTTACAGAACAAATATTTTTTTCGGCCGAGCAATATCTTCAATGGTGTAGTTCTGTCTTGTGTATTTCATGTAGGTGCATTTTATTACCTTGTGCTTGACATTCATTTTTATTTCATAGAAGGCAGGAGACACAATGGAGCTGTTAGATGAAGAAAGTCGTAAAAATGACCGGCATAGTACTCCAAATGGGTTTAGAAGTTTAAAACAGAGGCATAAACATAAAGATAGGAGATGTTGTTGTGTGTTTGGAAGTAAGATATGAACCACATAATTTTCAAACTTGTATGTCAGTAGTATTTTTCGAATTGTGAGCATAAATATATTCTCTTTTTGATTTTCAGGTATCTTTCTTGTGCTGGTATTTTTGGCAGCAGTGATAATTTTGATAGTTCTATTTCTGATGATTGGGACAAGACCTCCTAGAGTTCAGACAAATTGTGGTATTATACAGGGTAATTTTGATACCAAAACAACTGTGTTCATATTTAAGGTAAATAGTATTTAATTTATAACTAATTTATAATATTTGCTGATAACTATATTTTTGTGTTGCGTATTTCACATTATACTGTTTCCCAATTCAGAGGGTAAGACTCATTCTGAACTTGATGTAAAATGATTTGATGACTACATGATTGTGCTTTCAGGGTATACCTTATGCATCCCCACCGACTGGAAAGCTTCGATGGATGGCACCAATGCCTCTGGACAATAATACTTGTTGGTCTGATGTTCTTCTTGCAGACAGAATGCCAGATTCGTGTGCACAAATGAGTAGGAAAGGGGTAATCGGTAAGAGTTAGGATGCAATAAAACGTATTACAGCTATTTCTGTATGAAAGCTTAGAAATAGTTAGAGTTTCTTGTCGCTTGATCTATTTCATCAAAAGTCTTGAAATTTTTAAGCATTACTTTGTCAATGGATGTCACAATTGTTGTATTTAAACTAGGATCCTCACAAATATACCATATACCTGATTACTGGGCAGGTTTGGCATACCTGGGCCATGGATTTGATTTGATATTATTTATTCATAATTCAACATGTTAGAATGCACATTACAACATCTTAAAAATAATAAAAAATATAAAATACACACGCAAAACATGAAAAAACTTGAATAATACTGATCACAGATGAACAAAAATATTGGGGAAAAACTGATATTACTAACAATAGATAAAGATGATTGTGCAAAAACATGAAAAATTACAAAAAGGATAGCAATAAAAGTGTTGGAACTAAAAAGCTTATTTAGTGCGTACAACTTTGGCCAGTCGTGTACCTAAATAGTTTGTCAAATTTGTCAATATTTTATTTGAAACACTAAAGACTTAAATGTATCATAAGAAAGTTAGAAAGCACAAACTTTACTGAGCGCTGCCCTTTTACTATGGTATGTGCGTGAAAACGATATACCAGTTATGGGTTTGGGTTGGGTTTGGCTCCTTGGGTACTTGGCTTCAACATTTTATACTGGTTAGGCCCCTAATTAAAACTTAAGTTACTGGCATGTGATTCACTACAAGACTGGTATGTTTGCACCCTAGCAGAATCACAGCAGTTTTTTTAGTCTGAAATACATGCAATTGTGCAAATGAATAAATGAGTGATGTATACAAAATGTACTAGGTAATATATTACTTTGTTTTCTGTTGTAGGTATTGAAGATTGCCTTTATTTAAACATCTATAGTCCTGCAATTGATCCGCTTGAACCGGTACCAGTGATGGTTTACATTCATGGAGGTTATTTGCAGTGGGGAAATATGTCAGTAGATGGGTATTATCCCGATGAAAGAGCGGCTGAGAAGATGGGTTTCGTGTTTGTTAATATTCAATACAGGTAATTGTTCTAACCTTTTTTAAGCATCAATCGTCAATACATTAACATCATGTGGCCTCGCTAAGAGTGTTGTACTATTTTCTGGCTTCAGAAGGATTTTTTTTTACATTATAACTGTACATATAGTTGCTATCCATGTGTTGAATATATGTTTGATGCATGCTCCCTAGGGAGTTCCTCCGAAGGAGATATAGTGTCTGTGACATGGAGGACAATGATCCAATAGAAAAAACTCCTGTTAATACTGAGCCTGTGAATATGTGGAAGGATGGTAGACAACTAAATTACACTATACATTACATGTGAAAATTGTTTGAATTTTTCTTCAGATTAAATGCATTTGGCTTTATGGTAAATGACGCTTTACCCAAGGAAGAAGGTCATAGTGGAAATTATGGATTGCTTGATCAGATAGAAGCTCTGAAATGGATTAAGGCTAATATTCGTAATTTTGGTGGTGATCCAAAAAAGGTATATAGATATAAACATATATGTCATAAGAATCGGTGTATTTTCTTAATTAATCAACATGAAACATAACATTGTGTTCATATTAAACTAAATAGATATCTACTGGAACCCGTCTTTGTTGTCTTGGCTAGAAAATTATTATTTATTTTCAACGAATAATGATCTATGGCCATGGTTTGCTGATTAAGCATAATATTTTTGTTTTACAAATACCCCACATATATAAAAAGGATTAATTGGATATATGTTTTCTTCAGATAACTGTGTATGGACAAAGTTCTGGTGGGACATCAGTATTCATGCTTCTGAGCTCACCGAAAGCTGTTGGTCTGTTTCAAAGAGCATGGATTATTAGTGGTTCTCCAATATTGAATAAAACGTATGCAGATGCTGTGAAGCAAAACCAATTTTTCTTGGACAAAACAGGCTGCAAAAATAAAAGTTGTGTGATGAATCTTTCGTAAGTAAACACTTTATAAACTTACCTAAAAAGAAATCAAGCCGATTTTTTTACAAAATATACCTGAACTGCAATAAAAGATTTCATATTTGAAATTGTGGATATCGTTGTCAGCTATCTAATGTTAAGGTATTACTAAATGTAAGGCTTTCTTGACTTGCAAAAGTTTTTAGAGCATGGTATTCTTGTATTCATAACCATCATCAAAACTTGATTTGGGTTAACTACACAAATTTGTAAACCAATAGGGATGCATTTTAGTTTGATTTACGAAAATGATATATACTCAGGTAGCACATTCACTTATAAAAATTATGAAAAAAATATCTTTTGAGATTTATTTTTTATTTTAGTACAGAAAAAGTACTGGTATCCATCTATCCTGAGTGGGAAGTTGTAGAGAATTCAATGGACCTTCCTAATAAAAATGTTTTTGAGCCAGCGCTACCCATCGTGGATGGTATATATATTTAATTTTGTTATCACTTCATGCACAAAAAAAGTAATAGAACTCTATTTTTTATAGAGATGTTCAGAAAAAAGTACATTGACAACATTCTTTAATATAGGTGACATCATTCCTGAAGCTCCTTTTGATATGTGGGATAATAAGCGCTCAGACCTACCAGATGTTCCAGTTGTAGTTGGTATGTGAAAAAAAATTGTTAAATGCATGTCATTGTACAATCGATACTATATGCAAAATACTAGTAAAAACAAATGTTCATTGAATATCATTTGCTATCAAATTCTATCTCAATTGTAGGAACAACTGCCCAAGAAATCGATTTGAATCCAACACCTGGTGTGGAAATAGAAGACTGGACAATGGATAATCTGCACAGTTATGTGCATGAAAAGCTTAGCACATTTGACGCATCTCTGACGAATGCCTCTTTAGACCTTTACAAGACTAATTTGAAGACTCCATATCTTGCTGAATATATATTTACTACTATGGTAACTGATCTTCGAATTACATGTGGAAATGACATTATGACAGAAAAGATGAGCAAAGGTTTGAAAAGTGATGTTTATAGATATGTTGTAACGTCATTTCCATCATACCCAGTGAGGGGGTTTGGTAATGATTTTAAAGCAAAGTTTGCATTTCATGGCTGGGATACTTACGCATTTTTTGACACATTTTATTGTATTATGGGACCGGGAAATAGTGAAAGAGATTTTCAGTATCAGTTGAGAAGCAATATTATGAATTTCGTGGAAAGTGGTGTTCCAAAAGATCATGAGTGGAAACCATATAAATATAACATCACCGCTTTAATAGGAAGAGACCTGAAAACTAATGTTACTTATAACAAAGCTCAATGTAACTTTTGGATGAATAATGGATTTTTCCCATACTCTTGGATTAACTAATTAGGAATCACTTAATGCGTGAATGTTGTGAGATGCTTTTGCCATTTTACTTGTATTATATTATGGCATTTAATATTGTGATATTATGAAAGCTCAAGGACTGCTTGTTAGAAAGAGGATGAAACCAAAGTATCATGTAGGAATAATGATGTTATGTAGACACCTTCATCCGTAAATTGGAACCAGTTACACAGTAGAGATAACAGTAGAATGAATGTTGCTTTTATGGTATGGCTACCTGCAACATCTAAATCATTTAATTTTATATTAGTAAGATGAGGAAGAAGTAGAAAATTAGTAACTTTGAGTTGGGTAGCAGCATATGTATACATGTATGTCCATGAAATTAACTAGGAATGAGCCTGGTAATATTCCTGTCTAAACACTCTTTTTCATAAACAAGTAATGTACAACAATATTATGGAAAAATTATTACATTTTATAAAGAATAAGGTAATTAAGATTATTATGTACATATATTTATAAAATCTTTGAAAAGATGTATTTTTATGTGCAACTTTCTTACTGTTGTCAAACAAGTTACTTTAAATGTTTTTGTTATTTTTTAATTTGTACCACCTAATTGATACCGTCTGAGTTATTGCTTATTGCTCCAGAATAACTGCTGATATTTAAGCTTGTTTATGTCTGTAGCTTTGCCACTGGCATGTTGTTTTTTTCTCTTAATGAATATATGAATTATTAATCATATATTGTCATGCATTCCCATTTGCATTCCCAATCGAATTGTGTGTTCTTAATTTGAATTGCTACCTCTTCACATTTTGTGCAATTAATGTGACTGCACTTAGATTTAAGAAAAGTATATTGGTGAGTATCTACCTGGTAATTTTGTATGTGTGTGTAATGTATCGAAGTAAATATATTTTTATAGATTACTAGTATTATCTGTGTCGTGTAGATTATGTGTTTGAACTAGACTACATGTGTGTAAATGTTGTATTTTATATCTGCTTTTATGTATTGTCATTGCATGGTTATCATTTCAACATTGAGATGAGATAGTTTTACCAGTAACACACTTTATTATACCTATTGTGAGGTACATTTTGTAGATAGATTTTTGCCGCTTATATGTATGTATAAATCACTACTTGTGTTATTTATTGATAGTGTATTTATCTTGGAAAGTTAACAAAGCTTATATCTTCATTTTTGTTAGCACTCATTGTTTTCACATATTAAGTACCGGTAATTAAATTAAGTAATCCTTATTTGATGCTGTGCATGATTTGTCTACTCAAGTGCTAAAATTTGCACAGTGCTTATTAAATTATTGTCAGTCATTTATATTTTGAGCATGAATGATACAATGATTTACTTTTTTCATCAAAGATTTAAATTTTTTTTATAATTGCGTTATTAAAATAGTGTAACACTTTTCATTTAAATTTTGTTTGTAATAAGAATGATATTGTACGTCAAACTAGTCAAAAATTTATTGTTTCAGTATTTACCAACACGGAAATGGTGAAACTAGTTAGATTTCTTAGGAAATTCATAGATAATTTATTGTGATGTAAAAAAAAAAGATAAATGTTTGCAGCTGTCAAGCATACTCATTCTTTTGTAGATAAGTATTTAATCAGTTATCTTGTAAAAATGATATATTCTGGTACATCATGTAATATTAGGGTTAACAAATGAATATATTTAATGTCAGAAATTGAAGGAACAACTAAATGGATTTTTGTTAAACATTTTAGTCTTCTTTTATTTCAAAGTATTTGAACACTGTTATGTACTGACTTCTTATTTAAAGGTTATGCCCAGTCACTGGACAAAAAGTTGCGCTTTAATAGAGGCAATGTGATGTATTTTGTGCATTATCAAAATCCCATTATTTTTACAGGGACAGTAGAGATACTTGAACAATTTAAACACCCAGCCATCAAAGACCAGCAATAAAACTTAAAAGCACGTGAAGACGCAAAATCTTAACAGAATGATTTTTTATGGAAATCAACGCCATAGTAACAAAGCCCATACATGTATCTCATCAATTCTTATGATGTCTATCATTGGGCATGCACTGTATGTCTGAATTTGTAATGTTCACATGACCTCGTGTTTTAGTATTCAACCAGAGATTGCTATTTGCTCAGAGATTAATACATCACACATGAAAAATTTTCATCTTAATTTCCATACAATTCAAATTGAAATGGTTGTCATAGAAAATAGTTTTTTGACTGAGCATTATCTTTAAATCTCGTTTTCATTGTTGTCAACATCATTTACAGATGCATCATTTTCATCACCTCCATCACTGAACAGTTCAAATTTCAGGTCCGCAGGAAAAGTGATAACTTCTCTTCCACTCCAAACAGTTTCATTTGCTGTGGTTTCATTATCATTGGGTCTAGGAATGTAGAGACCTCTTACACTCCCTGTTCCTAATATGTCATGCTCAACAATTGCATCGGTTACAAAGTAGTTTGTTAATGGATCAGGTGGTGGAGTAAACAATCTGCTCTGATAATTCATGAGTAATATTGGTCCAGGAAAAGGTGTAGAATATTTTGTGCGGAATCTTTCATCAGCTGTTTCACCAACCCTAATCGCGTAACTACCGTGTGTTCCTATAGAACCTGATGGCATTGTGATATTAACAGTTCCATTAGCTTGCATTTCAGCATTTACAATTATCATCCAACCAAAGTTTGTGACGTAGTTGTTGTACTTGCTAGCTGATTTTCTATCCGTAGCCGTAATGAGTCGAAAAAGTGACTTTGGTGAAAACACATACGAGGTGAAGGTTACATTGCCTTCATATTTAGTCATGTTCTGCCTTCCTAGAAGGACATCTTCTGGTGCATCACTGAAGTCAAAGCCGTACTGGTCTTGGACAAATTTTATAGCATTTGAAGCTGAAAGAATAAATCTTCATGATATTGGTATACATTGATGTAGAAGTACCGGTAATGATGATTGTATTCTTTAAAATGTTGGGTTTAAACATCATACTTAATGAAGTCAGTTTGCTATATCAAATTTTTCAAATTAACACTGAAGATTAGTTTAAGGATGCCGAATATTTAATTTGATTAAATTATTTTTATATTCATGACACAATGTACCTTGAAACAAAGCTTCGTTTTTTCCTCGACCAGACAATCTATTAGCCATTTCAAAAAGATCTGGATCTACTATAGCTTCAAGGGGGCCATCATGAGCTAAAGTAAATGAGTATGGGTACAAAGGAATGTCTTTAGGCTTGGTCATCAATCTGTCCATGAATAGGTCGAGCAGTTCTTTCCGTTCTTCAGGAGTTTGAGCATAGGAGCCAATATGGCTCAAAGCTAATAATAGACTGCAATATTTTAAAAGCATTTTTAATATAATGACTTAGATAAGTACGTTTAAATAGTACATTTATTCTTAACACAATATGGATTTTATACTCGATAAATTAAAATTGCATTTCATTAACAAAAGTTCATTTTTTGAAATATCAAAATCTATTTTTGAATTAAAAGAATACCTGAGAAGTAATATCCACATCGCCTTTCAAAATGTATCCAGAGAAACTTTCAAGTGCTTGTGAGAAAATGAGAATGAACAATGGGTTTTATTTATATAGTCCTCACATTTCAATGTCACTCATCATTTACTATTACAACATAATTATGAACATTAATTTTGTCTTGTTTGGGCCTGGTCATTGTTAAATACACTGGGTACCCCCAATTTTATTACATGCATATTTGAGGTTCATTAAAATTGGTCATGAGAAAATGCAGTTGTATTATACTACATTCACAGGTAACAAAATTTTAACGTTGAATTGTTTGTAACATATGCTATTAATTATTTTAAAAATCAGGGATGGCCGACAGGTTATATTGTAAGAGCAAAATGTTAATAAAATATTCTTTCTTTAAACTATATTCTGTATCAAACTGAAATACTCATAATTGAAACATACTTTTCTTTTATTGTAGGGGTATTGTTTAGTGATAGGTATTATTAATGACGGAAACATATGAATATACTTGGGACTAGGGAGACTTCAGTTTATAATGTGTTTGTTCTACAAGTAAATAACTTATGATAACAGGCTTATATTGCCCCACCTCACCCCCACCCCCAAAGAAAAAACCAAGCACAGTTTTATATAAATTAAAAACTATTTTATTAAAAGTATTCAATCGATTCAATTAAAAATCAAGGAAAAGTTAATTGGAATGACAGGTAATGTACGTATTATCACATTCATTTCCTTACCAGGTATACTGCATTAAGTGATACTTGCCATACAACCAATTACAAGATAGCATGTTTTATTATATATAATGTAATAGTAGTTACTAGATTCTACTACCCTATATTTTTCAAAAAACCTCTCACCAAATAATGTTCACATTTTGACAAATGTAAACAAAATTAAATATGGCATAGGTATGTTAAAATGCTGGTTTTATTACAAATGAAGTACGAAACAGAATAATAAAATCTAACACATGTCAACTGACGTAATTAACCATAAATTCACTTAACAAAATACCCTGAGGACGTTCATATTTCCAACAATGGACTTCACTAGATTTATATTGGATTAACAACTTTCTACTATCATTCAAAGTGTTTAGTTTATCATAAAGTAGAAAGATAAACATGAACTGGTAAGAACATTATCAAGAACAGATGCAGTGTTACAGTTTGATGCATAAAACTTATGAAGTCTTACATGTATTTGCAAACAGGAATATTTTTTTCTATTCTATAATATAAAATCTTACAAATTGATATGCAATGAAATGGAAAAATAAATTAAGCATTGACTCAAATTATCCTAAGAACATTTTTGATCTATTTATTGTATATTAAAAAGTTCTTAAAACTGCTCCAAATGTTACTGTCATGATACAAGTAAGTCATAGATGACTGCAAAGATGGTTGAAGAGTGTCTTTATGATATTCAAACTGCCAAAGTACAATCCCCCAAACTAAAGCTCCAAAAATTGGAAATGGATCTCTCTTTGGCTTTGGTATGTAACCATTTTGCACACCAAGTTTAACTAATCCATACAGAATTCTTGATAACAAATATAAGTTGATCTGAAAAGAAAAATTAAGTGTAACAATGTGGAGAGGGTGATTATGTGTATGAGTATGTGGGGCTAATCTAAATTAGCAGTTTTTATTCTTCAATTTTAATATAATGCACATATTATAATTGAGGTTAGCATTGTAATACTTACTTGTTCATTTATTTTGTTATATTTGCCAAATACCAAATATCCACCAATAAATGCTGCTATAAATGAATGATATTGTACAGATTTTCCTTCTAATTCTCTCAATAGTGTGCACAAAGCTTTATACGTGAAGACAAAACTTGCTAAATTTTTGGAATGTGTGAAAGTTGCTTCCCAAACAGCCTTTGCTTGTTGTGATAACCTGAAAATATAGATAAAAAAGCAATTTAAGAACAAAAATATCTTGGATCTTGGATCAAGCCATTTAAAAACAAAAATATCTTCAAAGAATGAACACTTCTCTCATCTTGGGTTTCTTCATTCATGCTATATACAAGAATTTTAAGATACCAACAGAAACCATTGGGACTCACATTTTGGCGAGACTTTAGCTCTTATTGCAAGAGCTTCTTCAGGCCGAATGAAGTCCCTCCGGGACAAAAACTGATATCTTATGATGTGTCAAACAGCATGCCATATTCACAGCATACCGGTGGAAAAAGCAGTCAACACCATTAAATCCATGTTGCCCACTCCGAAGGACAAGTCTCGGATGACTGGAAATGTGGGATTATATATGAAGTACAGTGTCCACAGTGCCGGTACACTTATGTCGGTGAGACCGGAAGAACGTTAAGTACTCGTATCAAAGAGCAACTGAACCCCAAGAGAGTGCCCACCGCTGTAGGTGACCATATTAGAGACACGGGCCATACCATCAGCCCCAGAGACTTCAAAATTGTGGCGCGTCGGAGGACTTAGAAATCCATAGAAAGATCAGGGAAGCCGTGGAAATCTGTGTACGGCGCCCTGAGATGAACCGAGACACCGGCTACGACCTGCCCCCCATTTTCCTGCCACTGTTGTCATGTGACTGCCGCCGCCATGGCGGTCACATGACCAACTAAGGACTGTTCATTCGGCCTGAAGAAGCTCTTGCGATAAGAGCGAAAGTCTCGCCAAAATGTGAGTCCCAATGGTTTCTGTTGGTATCTTAAAATTCTTGTATGTAAAAATATCTTCATTATACTCAAATTTATGTGGTTTTAAATTTCACTAGATGCATGATGATCTAATTAAGGCAGATGCGCTCGCCAGCACTCCGTCAGACGTTAGAAGTCCGTCACACGTACATTTTAGTGACGTGACGATCTGCTAGCGTCTGACGGAGTGCTGGCGAGCGCATCTACCGCAATTGTAGATATTAAACATAACATTTAGGACATTTAAGAAAAAGAGGGGGAGGTCTGTTATGCGAGGTTAGGCATTTGGATGGTTGTATACGCTAGTTTATTTTGTTTGATACAAAAAAAAATTTATATATAGGGTCATAATTAATCAGCTATACTTACGGTCCACCTTTAAAAAGAAGTGTCATTACCAGTGCATGAGGAAATCGGATTTTAGCACCATATCTAAAATGTGTTGAAAATATACATCACTCACAAATATTTTACTTTCTAGTAATATATATTTAATATTCATAAAACCTCAAAGTACAGTAGGCAAAGACAATTGTGGCACCAACTGTCACATCAGCCTTAACAATTATCCATGACATGATTATGGAAAGTACATTGTACTTAGAGATTGCAAGGCAGACAGTGAAGAAAAATGCGACTATATATGTGACAGTCGACCAAATCTACAAACATTACATGTATAATAAGTCACTTACACAATTCCATTTCTGAACCCTTTAATAATGGATAGAATTGAATGATATTTTCCCGAGGCTAGCAGCCCGTTTATTGCTGATGTCGCCATCTTTTGGTCATGTGACCTCGAATTTCCATACTTTTAAAGCTGAGGCATATTTCACTAACCGAGAGATGATTGTATGTATGTTACAGTAAAGCTGCGCTATTAGGGAACGATCATAAATAATGATACCGGGGGAGGGGGTCGTCCCCAAAAATGTGTGTGTGTGTGTGTGTGTGTGTGTGTGTGTGTGTGTGTGTGTGTGTGGGGGGGTCGTCCAACTTTTCTGATTCCTTTTGGGGGGTCGCTGAACTTTTTTTAATCATGCTACGGCATAATTTTTCAAATATTTTCTTTTAGCAATTGTACAGAAATGCAATGTCTATGTAGAGGACTTTTGTGGTGGTGGTGGTGGTGGTGGTGGTGGGGGGGGGGGTTGTCACCCAACCTTTTAAAATGTTGATGTGTGGGTCTTTGAGTCCCAAAAAATGGACGACCCCCCCCGGTATTACATTAAACAAACTGCTCATGGGGATTAATTTGAATACAGTCAACTTTTCATGAGAACATCTTTGTATGTATATATATATATACGTATCTGGCAGAACGCGCTAAAAAGCTAAGTGGTTTGTATGTTTATTTATAAAGCTAGTATAATGAACAGAGGTGTGATGGGTGAGGGCATGTTTGGTTAGTTTTCTCCTCATTCTGTCATCACCCAGACTACACAACACTAAAAATAAGCGTTGGACAATTAAGTAAGTTCCAAACCCTAATGCAGATTGATTTTGTAGCCCTCTTTTTGTTTGCCAGGATCCAGAATCCTGTCAATACCGTGCACATACATACCCGGCGCACATATGACAATGAGCAAGAGCATTACATTTGTTCCTGTTAGTAATAACAATGTTCAGCAATTGATCAAAAGACAGCAGTGGATTTGCACAGTTGTTGCTAAAACATAATTATAAATGAATTATACAATCTTTATGAAACTGCGTATATAGTTGGAACACGCATATTAAATGTAACTTATATATTTGATCATGGATCCGATAATTGGCTTCTTTGCAATTTTGGTATTGTGGTGTGGAGAAATAAGCAGTCAAGGTATTTTAGTTTTACCGTTCATACGTATAGTTGTTTGTGTACACTATGTAATAATTCACAAATAATGTTAATTAATGATTATTTTTGCAGTATATTTCTAAGCTGTTTAATTGATGAAGATGTTATTTCATACTACTGATATATTTGGTCATATCACTGTGATGGGATAAAATGCATGTATTTACGGTTTAAAAAATGACTTGCAGTTTCACTTTAACGAAGGTGTGCTGACATCAAATGATTGAGTCCTTAATGTATTTTGTGAAATAAATTCATGAATACTTATCACATTTCCTCGGCCATATTTTTTTCATATTCAATTATTTTCTATCTATATATTTATTATATTTATATCAATTTATTTCAGATGTCACCACTCCTGAGCCTCCACCACCACCTGCCGAAACACCAACTCCAACACCGACCCTGGATCCAAATTGTTATGCTCCGGATCCAGATTTTCCTAGCAGAGAAATATTCATGGACTGCTCAGTAGAAGAATATGCGAAAGAGGGGAAAACTGATTGCTGTAAAATTGATTTAGATGTTGGCTGTTGTAAGAAAAGGCGCTGGGTATATATATGTGTATCTTTTTAATATTTTCATAATTTAAATAAAATGCACTTGTGATTCTCATTTGATATTGATATTTCACATTTTTTGTATATCATTAGTTTGTCATCGATGACCAATATGCTGATTGGTATTGGGGTCGGCACAGCATTGATTGCTATCATAGTGTTCATCTGCACATGGTGCAATAAGAAAACATTTCCTTGTCTGGATACTTGTGAACGCAAAGCACAGAGGAAGTATGAGAAGTTTGAGGAAAAAATGTGGTGAATACATATATACTCTTTATTCGTTTGAAAACAATATTGACTTCATTTTTATTGGAGTGAAAATGATTTTTTCCCTGAGTAGTTAGCATGATATAAAATTTAAAACGCCATAATTTTCCTCTTGCATTATTTTCAGCTGCTGTAATAAACGTGTTGAAAAGAAGAAGAAACAGAAGCAACAGGCTGAAATTCCACAATATGAAACCCCAGACCATCTCAACATGGAAGTGCGCGATGATTTCTGGGGCGTTGTTTGATTTAAAAAAAACCCAACAACATATAATTTATCAGACGATCGACATATTTTGAAGATGTTGGTGTCCTAAGTTGTCTTTATTGTTGCAGCAACATTAAGTTACACGGACTGAATGTTGAGCTAAACATAGGCACAATTGTGATAATTATTTATCTGTGATAACCGTATTACTAGTGGACAATATTAAATAAAATCTGTGACGCAAAGTAAAAATAAATTCCATTGTAATTGTTGGTGGTTTGGGTGTTGGAGCAATGGTGGCGGTGCTGAGCATTCGGTGTATTCAAAAATAGTTTCCAACTTTCACTAACCACCCGCTCATTCACACTCTTTTAGACACGTAAGAGCATTTTAAGGACCAGGTAAACAGGATTAATATCCCATTTATAGCATGATATCATAGTGATAGCGTACCATAAACACATTAGCACAATCAGCAGTACTTAAAACCAAACACGTTTAAAACAAAAATAGGCCTACTATTGAACAAACAAAATTTATAATAAAAAGACTGCAACGCCCCCAGATGTGATATGTGCATTCACTTGTAGTTTGTGAAGCTTTACAAACAAAAGGAGTTGGTACGGCTGTGTTGAAACCAAAGTGTATAATTAGTTAAACGCTGTTTGATAAATTTAAAACACATTTTAATATGGATAAGCACGGTATATACGATGTCGCCGTGGTAGGGGCAGGTATGATAGGCTCGGCAGCCGCTAGGCATATTGCCAGCTCCAAACCATCCGTGAGGGTCTGTCTCATTGGACCCGCGGAACCCCAGGTATTTCACATCAAATGAGAACCACACATATCAATTTATCGGTTGATATTTTAGAAGTATAGGTTTGAGCAGGTAAATGTATGATTATAACCTAGAGTTAAGTAAATACTAAGTAAATACATTGTACTAGGACATATCATCGTGTGCACACTGACGCCATTAACCACCCGTTCATGTACATTATGTATAATTATGGAAGACTATATTTAATACATACATGGAGATATCATCAATATTAGTCCACCAAATCCGTTGATTATCTTTATAGAGGGTCTACAGGTTACTCCATTATGACAGTATATGCACAAATACTTCGTATGTCGGAGATCGTGGTCTATCTGTGTCTATACTATATTCGACCATGATGTTAATTTCCTATACACTTTCGTGTTCTAGATGTATTGATATATGTCAAGAACACATTTAGTTTTGCTGCAGACGAGAAAGGAGTACTTGGATAGAGATGTGTTCGCAGCGTATTATGATGAAGGGAGAATGGCCAGGCGGTTCTTCACCAATAATGCATGGGCGGAAATTGCAAAAAGGTCAATCGATGGATACCATCGTCTAGAGCAAGAGAGTGGTTAGTTTTAACATTAATTTCGATAAACGAATTTATCACTTTTTTATTTCTAATATGTGTCATATTATATTTGATTAATGTCTCTTTATTTATATATTTAATTGTATTTTTGTCATATTAGGTATCAATTTCTACCAAGAAGGTGCAGCGCTTACCATCATGTCGAAAGGCAGCGCATATCACAAACAGCACATGCAAGTTGCAAGAACTTCAAACATCAATTGCGAAGTTTTGCAAAAAGAAGGATTGAGCACCCGATTGCCATACATTTCAATGGCAGAATGCGACGAAGGCTGGTATGAACCATCACACGCAGGATGTATCAACCCGAGAAAAATGGTAAAAGCAGAACAAGTGATCGCACAACGTCATGGGTGTGTTATCCTAGAGGACGTCGTTGTTTCTGTACACCAAAAAGGAGACACAATGACTTTGAAATTAAGGCAAGTCAAATTGATACTATATGGATACAGAACTGACAAGAATGCAGCCAGAATGAACATACATTTTTTTTTAGATTTTTTGAGGCTCAAGATGCTTTAAAAATGTTCACGTGCGTATATTGACTAATAATGTTTGAGCTGTATTCTGACAGCATTCTAAACGTGTTCCTTTGAACACTAAATTCATGAATCCTATAGGTCTGGCTTATTTGGTAGATCCAATATATTTTAATGGTCTATAATATACTAATTTTAACTACCCATTCCCGTGGGGTTCTTCGTACTTTCGGACACCTTTTTAAAATCAATTTTAACATTAAGTTTGATAGTTTCGTGCAAAAAGTCGAAATCTATTTAAAAATCATTTTCGGCAGGTTTGACGAGCAGTTGAGGTATTCTGATGGAATATGTAAATTCCCGAATGTGGTAAGAGGTTCTAACAAGGGCACTTACTTACAAATACTTTCAACCTGTCAAGCGGGACAGTGTTTTTCAGAGCAAAATGACTGCACAATATGTCAATGCCTGAAAGAAGACAATAATGATATGCCAATGAACGCTGAACGAGAGTGACGGTATTGAAAAACATCTGAACAAGTTTTAGACTTAAATCCGTCGTACGCCCCTCCCCGTCCCCTACCGGCAAACGCACCTGCGCACGCACGCACACACACGCGCGCGCACACACACACACACAGACACAAAGGCACACACACACACGCACGCACACACGCACTCGCGCACGTAGATTTATCTATGTAAAAATACAAATGAAAAGGAGAGTAATGATTGGATGAGGAGTGTCCCATGAAAAGTTTTATTTTCCAACTTCGTCGCATGAAGGGCTGCGTGTGTTTATTTGTGCCACAGTTGATAGTTTCCCACACTCGTCACTACATTGATTTACATTATTACTATATTACATACTTTAATTTTCAACGGTTAACTCTGTAATATACTCGTAGAAATTGTGGGGAACTGCACGCGAAAAAGGTACTGATAGCAACCGGTGCCTTCACTGAATTCTTTGACCTGCTGCCCATCAAAGCTGATTTAGCTCTGACTTCAAACACTGTTATATTGGCCGAATGTTCTCCTGAAGATCAAGAAATCATGAAGTAAGAATTTCAATTAAGAATTTCATTAATTGTCCCCGGTGTCAGAAAATTGTTTAAACAATATTTTATGGATTCCCATGGTTTCTCTTGGTTTATTTTTAGGCATATGCCATGTATGATATATAATGGATCAGGTCACGTAGTTGATGGGAATTGTTATTTACGGTCCTACATACTACCACCAATAAGATACCCAGATGGTAAGTAAGTAATGGTTGTAACTGTGTCATTAATGGAATGGAGTTCAGTGCCCATATATCTATATCATGCGAGTATAAACTTGTCTGCAAAACTTACACAGCAAAATATAAGGAAATATAGACTAATTAGGCTACTTTCATAATAACACGAATTCTACTATAATTGTAGCAATATTTTTTTCAGGGAAAACGTATCTTAAGATAGGTCATCAAAATATTCCTGGTATGTTTAAAATACTGTACAACAAGGATGACGTCAAATCACATTATCTGCGTCCTATAACGCCCGAGTCCCCTGCAGTGCTCCAGAAAATACTGGAAAAAATATTTCCAGGTTTGTGAATTTAGATTTCCCCCGATTATCTTTTAGTGTAGTTTAAGCTGTCCCATGGTCGACGGCAACATCACATTGCCGCAAGCCTAGTGTTACAACTTATAGTATCCTTACTTCCTAGCAAATGAACAACATGTATCATAACGTCATGTTAACAAGTTCGCGGGGGTTTGCTAAAACATAACAATTTTTATATGGTGGCTAGTCATCTAGTTAGGTTTTTAGCATTTATATTCTCTTTGCACTTTCCATTGAACTATAAATTTGCATTGTCCCTAGATTTCAAGCCCAAATCCATCATAACAGACACCGGAGTAACCACTAGAACAGCATCAGGCTTTCCTTACATAGACCTCATCCATCCTGGACTAGGGATGGTCATCGGAGGCAATGGTTCGGGGGCAAAGGCGTGTGACGTGTTTGGAAGCATGGCTGCAAAGATGATGCTGAAAGGACAGTGGGATGATGATTTGCCGCATCAGTACTTCCGATTTATTCCCCGTAATCCCAACGCCACTTTGAGCAATGCGGAAATGTTGTATGCAAAAATATGAGATTTTGTGGTTAATTTTGAAGAGCAGTCGTCCTGTGAAAAAAGAAAGAAAAATAGAAACAAAACTTAAAACCCAACCAAACAAATCAGGAACTAGATAATGATTATAACATGTACTATACGGCGATTATACACAGATGATAGATGATAACTGTAATGCCTGTGACAGTCACATGGTCATGATACGGACCTGCGGATGGTTTCAACATGAAAATACTTAAATACAGTGAAAATACGCGGAAGCTAGAGAGAGAGCCAAGGTCCCCGCTGTGAGCCTCACCTGATATATATGAGACTGAGTGTAGAAAGTGGATCATCCCATAAATTGCAGACCCCGTTGATTGCGTTGTGTCACATGACATGTCTTTTTTTATTGACTTGAAATATTTCATTGTTACTATATACCTTGAGTGAAAGTCATTTAAAGAATAAACAGTGAATACTATCATACTTTTTGGTTATAAAATCGCGCTCATTTTATGGTCCAGTCACACAGCCATTTACTGTAGATGCGGATCTTTACACATATAAATCTGTAAGCAGCCAGGAGAATACATATCTTACGTATAGTAAGGCTACGTATATCTATTCGTATCCCAATATATAGGATACACAGACATACGTAGAGATTTGTAGATCTACCCCTAAAATTTAGAAATTCTCAAAACTTTGATGCGGATGTAAATTATACATAAAATACGTAAGCTCATTTGCAAGATACATTTAGGCCTACCGGTACTCTTCTGTGAGGATCCGTACCATCACTATTACACTAAGCATACGTATGTATTCGTAACACGATCCACAGGATCCACAGACATGCGTTAATGCATCTCGTGCATTGAGGTCAGGTTCACAGCTATTTCATTGGCTCTCTCTCCTGCATATATTCACTGTATTTACGTATTTTCATTATGAAAGCAAGCATCTCCATGTTCGTATCATGGCCATGTGACTGTGGCATTACACCGATTTTTTCCCAGCATTGTTACAGCGTAAATTCGTTAGCCTGACCTCCCTTATAACGATTTACATCTTTTTTAATTGACACTATTTTCATTCACCTCGTCTTCTTATCTGAGTGTAATTATTGACCAAAAACCAATAAAATGTTAATCCTATCGCGCATGAATTTAAGCGTGCCACTTATTATATATTGAATAGTATAATGTAATTCACTAGTAATAAAAGTGGCATGGCAATCAGGCAATACATTAAGGTGAATATACATGATG
>CM032663.1:20010292-20126956 GCA_019095985.1 Streblospio benedicti
GTGACTGAAATCAAAAGCCTAAATGCTGATTGCAAATGAGTCAGTGATTGCCGTAATGATGCCTGTTTTTGTATGTTATGCCACAGTTTTTTCAGACAGGACAGCAACGTTTATTTTGTAGTCATTTGTATGGAGCATAAATGTAAAATGGACTACGGCGTTGTGTGTACTTAATAATGCAGCCAAACTCTTAAAAATTTCAACACAGCGATTATAAAACTGGTTATCAATTACGTTCATTATGATCATAATCAAAATATATCAGAATGCATTATGATCATTGTTGAAAAATCATTACGATCATCACTTGCTTATATGAAATGACGGTGAAACAAGTATTTTCGGATTTTAGTCCTCTAAAAACTCTACTCTAACGTAGAATATGTTATCAATATACTTTTGGCTTGTATATTATAGGTAAACATAACTTACAATTGCCAAACAAAAAGTATGAATAAACAATATCTAACCATCTGTAAAATGTTCACAACGGCACCAGTATGATCTAATGGGCATTACGATCAGAGCGTCGGCACAGTGAAATAGGGATCATTATCACTGTGCCGACACTATGATCGTAATGCACATTATATTCATACTGGTGCCATTGTGGATATTTTGCTAATCCCATAGCTGTGGGTGAAAGCTTGATGCAGGTAAACCTTCACTTGATTTCTATTAGAAATATTAAGTTGTAAACTTCCATTGCAGTGGCCAATACCTCAGATAGTGTACATCATCTACCGCGTGCTGGTTGCTCTTTTCTTTGTCATCTGGATAGTTCTCTCCGGTGCTTGGGATTACGGTTGGCATAATGGACAGGTAAATTGCTATATTTTGACATAGGTAATCCATGGGCGCTATACCTAGTCATCGTTACAAGTACCGCTAACCATCTGCAGCCGCCCGTAGTATGGATTATCGGCCCTAGGGAGATCCAGATTGGAGGAGGGAGGGTGGTGTAATTTTTTTTACCGAAAAACAAAAACGAAAAAACGGAAGAGACGCACAAGCAGTGGTGATGTGTTTTCATACTAAGTTATGCAATTGATTTAATAAGCAAACTATCATATTCTCTTAAAAATCTGATCAATTGTACATGACACTATATGGAAATATATTGTAAATGGAAATATGACGTGAGTTTTAGAATACCCGATACGATTGAATGTCATATTTACAGTCACAGAGAATAAAATGGTTTATCTATCTCACGAACTGGGCGCTCTTCACACTGTGTGTTTCACTCATAGTTCATGCAACAGTCGTCATTATTGCCTATATGAAGAGGAGAAAACAGGGTAAATATCAAGTTTTAAAGATAACTCAGAATTAAGCACGTACAGTAGATTATCATCATTGTGAAATGCTTTGTAAATATTCAGTAAATTATTGTGTAGTCGTTGCAATTAAAAAAAATGATAAGAATTGTTAAAGAATATATTTAAATGTTGGCATTCGCTCTAGCTCCACCAGGACATTACGTACATAAGGCAACATGCACTGTACTGATGCAATCGTTTGGAATAAAACCACTAAAATTATTCTCTAATCTCACAGGAATCTCGTAATGTGTGCATTTTAGACCCTATTTTAACAATGACCTGGTACTACAAAGCCACCTGGGTTCTGTACAATCTGGAATCCAATGGGTCAGTGACGGTGTCAATTTTATTCTGGGCTCTTATCTGGACGCGTAAGTACTGTGTCCTTGTACAGTGTTCAGAAATGTTTTCATTAAATAGAAATGAGACTTTGTGAGAGATATTTTGCAATATATATGTCTATAGCTTTAATTCTATAATTCAGCTGGCTCTGAAGTGCACCCCGTGGACTGGAACACTCACGGCACCACGGCAATTTTTGTCCTCATAGACCTCTTCATCAATGGCATCCCGGTGCGCATCCACCATTTCTTCCATGGGGCAATCTTCACTCTGGTGTATCTCATCTTCACCATTATATATGACTTTGCTGGAGGCTTGAATTCTTTCGACCAGGGAGCTGTATATTATCCGTAAGTTACAGAAAAGTTGTTTCTGGGTTTGGTTTTGCATCTTGTACACTTGTCACTGGAAGAACATCAATGGCATCCGGGTGCGCATCCACCATTTCTTCCATGGGGCAATCTTCACTCTGGTGTATCTCATCTTCACCATTATATATGACTTTGCTGGAGGCTTGAATTCTTTCGACCAGGGAGCTGTATATTATCCGTAAGTTACAGAAAAGTTGTTTCTGGGTTTGGTTTTGCATCTTGTACACTTGTCACTGGAAGAACCAGGTTTTCAATGGGGGGAGTGCACACTTAACGGATCTCGTGGCTTTCGTACGCACGATTGATAGCGAACATGTCAAAAACTTTATGTGAAGATAAGGTATTTTGAAGGGATAAGGGTGGGGGTGGGCGTGCCCCTTGTGTGTAGGGAGAATGATTTAAAAATTAGACTAGATTGATGCAGTCATATGAAATAAAGCTAGATTTGATATCACAAATATTCATATATATTAATTACACCGAGAAATCAAATATAAATCACTATTTCGTTAAAGCCTCAAGACAAGTACATCAGAAGCTAGAATTAAGATCACCTCTTTTGTGAGACCATCTGTGTATTAAATGAGACCGTTTCCAGCTGTCTCAATCTTTCATAAATAAAGCAAGATGAATCTCTAAAATAAGACTTTCGCTCTTTATAGGATTCTGGATTGGTCTGGCGATCCAGCAACAGCAGCAGTGTATGGATTGGGCGTGGGACTCATCGGATGCATCGTCATCTGGTGTGTCATATACGGAATATACTGGATACGCATTTCTATTTATGGTTGTGCTGTCAAGAACGGCGGATCCCAAGAGACAGTGTTCAAAAGTACCACGGAAATGACAGCAACTGCATGAATTGTTTTGAAATACTAGTACAGTAAAACTCGGGCAAGGTGTTAGCCCACCAATAGGGAAACCTAGCAATTAAGAACACCATCACTATATCCCCATTCCCATTTAATGTTTACAAACACTTCTGACACATAAGGACAATCTATTAACGTGTGCACTTTTTTTACATCACGAGTGTCCATAACAGTGAGATCTTGTTGTAGTACTCTCAGGAGATTTACTAACCTTCTTCTCTTGGATAGAGTGGGTTGCGTGGGAATGATTAAAGAATTTAGATGGAATTTTCTAAAGAATGATTTTTCTTGCAAGGACTATTTTTTATATTAAAGCTGGGAAATTCCAGCAATACAAGTATTTGCCACTACAGTGTGGAATAGATGGGTGGGTGTCCCGGGGTGGGTGTTGACTGTTCAGCTGGTCCCGCTGAACCCCCTTTAACAACGATATTGCTAGTGCATCTCGACTACGTATTCCAAACAATAAACCTAACAATCAAAATCGGCTGTTACGACTGTTTTTTTTTAAAATTTATATATACACAATGTATAGATACATTTCAAAACACGTTCTTATGTATAATTGTGATACCCTATCCTGCCCAATAACCCTGGATATCGGGGACTAAACTTGCGTCTCAGATTAATATACAAAGTTGTAGTATTTCTCCACATTAATACTAACATTATACTAATACTTTGTATTAGCAAATATATTATTTTCAATCACTTTATTGTGTGTCTAAATCCATAGATGGTACTTTCCCTCTCTAACAAAACCTTTTACATCCTCAAAGATTAAATGAGTTCATGGGTTTTGCATATATCGGTATCACATGAGGAACCCACCCACAAATATAAGACTAAAATAGTGGGAAAATGTACGAACATATTATGTAATAACGTTTTCGTACCTTTCTCCACTTTATTTAGTCTGATATTTTATTTTGCTATGGTACTGGCCGCACTAATTAAGCTCACTCACAACCTTCAACTGCACAATACCGGATTCAGTAATTCAAATGTGACACCACAGTCTTATCTTTAATCGAAGCGTCTATTTTACCCATCTCTTTTACCCGATGTACAACATGACTTGACAACCTTCTGAGGATTAGGGCAGCCCAAAACTACAGCGCGCGTCCCTGACTGACCCCCCCCCCCTACAACAACCACTGATTGACTTCTTTTTCCGTCACGTGCTGCCATCTGGTGACAGATAAAGGAAGTCTCAGTAGATGGACATTGAAAATGTCCGAACATATTCAGACACTAAGTTGCAATGGATTTTTGAAGTTGCAAGTATTATGTCTATAGAAGAAGAAATCCAATGAATCTATGTTCAAAACCAAAATGGTACTTGCTACATTCGAGTTGGTTTGGGCTGGCTGTTGGTTACAGTGACCAATGACCTTTTCATTCAAAAGTTTGTATGATGAGCGCGACTATCCTGGACACTATTCGGAAAAAGTAGACTTCTCATACTCGGGACGTTATTGCATGGTCATGTTGTCCGTGACTCAAATTCTTTGCTATATGAATCTTGTTATAGTGCAAACAAACACATATAATAACAACAAAGTCCCACAGCGTGGCGTTAGTTCAATCCCAGCAAGTCACTACCGCTACCTTCAAGCCATCAGCAGTGATTTTCCCATCTACAAGAATACTTCACCACATTCTGCTCTCATAATTTAATATTAAAATATAACTAAAATCTCTGAAAAAGGAGTATACTCTCGTTAATATATCTACATGGGCCCTGACCCTGTCTTACTACAGGACCGATATGACAGTGCTAATAGAGGAACAACTCAGAAAGAAGCGTGAATGGCGTGACCCATGCAGCTCTGATCGCCCAAGTAGACCCTCAACAAAGAGTGTGCCCAGCTGTGCCATGAAAACCTGCATGAATTATCTAAAAGACTTCGGCTCTAAGACTCACAGCTGGGTCCGAAAAGGTCCTAAAAATCACACATGATCGCATGAAACTATTATGTGTTGGCATTTACAGGAAGAAACTAGCAATATCCTGTGAAAATCACGGCCATGCAAAATGTTTATAACGGTCAACTATCAAGGTATTGTCCTATTTCTGAAGTATATAAGAATGAAGAACAAACGTATTTCTAATCTACAATAACGTTGCTTTATACGTTCCTATCATTATTTTAGTGTAAACCATTTTCCATCACTTCCCACTCGTACTCACCCCATCTCTCACCCCACACATCAGTAATATATAACACTATTTACCAGCTTATTTAACACCCCCCCCCCGTTTTGACAACGCTCACCATTGTGATGATGTTGATAGCACAGTCTGCAACACACCCGCCTGGACAGCACCCCATTCCCACAACTTGATAGTACCACTCTTACCCCGCAACAACCTATCTCCCATTCTGGCTGCAATCAAGCCATGTACTGTAGCTGAGTTAAAATGGGAATGCCCTTCACTCAGTCCTCCTTCCGGGTAATTTATGAATAGTCCCTGTAGTCCCGATTTCTTGGTGACGCATTGCCCCTTTTTTTTCAACAGCACCTTAGAAAAAACAACCCGTGTCAAGGCAATTGCAACAAAAATGCGAAAAATTAAGCAACTCATCAAATACATAAAACCCAGATTACATGCAGGAAAAGAAATGCTACGTTGAACCAGAATAGATGTGCATAATTGATTTGAGACCAACGTGAGAGGTCAACGTTGTGAAGTCTTGATAATCAAAAAGTTCTTAAAGTATTTAAAAATATAAAGATTTTTACTATTCTTTTGGATAATATATTCACAAAAGAATGGTAAATGAATCAGGGCTGGAAAAATAAAATTTTATCAAATGTAATGCACACTGCTGTAAACAGATAGCTGACAAGCAAGGAGGTATGAAGTACATATAAGGTCCGAAGATTTATGGAATCACAATATTTCACAACCTGGCTGCTTCCTAGGGTCATTGTTCATGTCCATCTTATGAGGTCATTAGGTTTGTTTCATACTCTTGCAATTATGCAAGACAATTGAGCCCATGTGGCTGGGTGTTGCATATATAAGTATTTGAAATAATGTTATATTTACAAATGTAACATTTGTCAATAAAAACATTCTATCTATCTATGCTACGAGCAGCACTACCGCAAATACCTTTACCTAATATATTTTGTATAAGGGAAAATATATATTGTTCACAACAACCCTTTACAGACCTGAAATTACCTGATTACTGCTACTATGGTGAAATAACTTATGGTCATGAATCTAGAACCCAGGACACTAAGCAAGAATGGGTTAAGTTTTGAAATAAAACATTTCCATCATGTTTATAAGTGCTCGTGCGTTACACTCAATCTAGAAATACGAGTCTGTGTTTTAAGACAAGGACACATAGCACCTGCGTTTCTGTTTGAATGTCATGTCCCATGGTCCCGAGGATTGAAGTACAAAACGTTTCGGCTGATGGCTATCTAGTATCTACTCCAGACATTAGTTCATCACAGCGCCCCACATTTTATCTGCATTATTCTGGGACTTTAGTACAAAAAGGTGGTGTGTGTTAGAAACAGTGAGCGAGAGATTTGTAATGTTAACATTTATATAAAAGGTCAATAATTCATGTTCAATAGATAAGATTTCACTACATTCAAATGCATACGTTTTGTAGGCAGATAAAGCTCATGAAACTTTATAAATAGATTGTAAACCAATAAATCTTAGCATATGAGTATCATACAATTTTATCGAACTTTCTTCTGATGCATATCATAAAATAATGTTTGTTAAATCCAGAGTTTAAATTTAAAATTCAAAGTAATTGAGCAACACCTCCATGTGATGCAGCAGCGGCGGCGGCAGCAGCAGCAGCAGCAGAAGCAGAAGTAGAAGCAGCAGCAGAAGTAGAAGCAGTAGAACCAGCAGCAGCAACAGAACCAGCAGCAGAAGCATGAGGACAATGAGGACAACGAGGACGACGACGGCAACGACGACCACATCAGAAGCGACATCAGAAGCGACAACAGAAGCGACAACAGGACAACAGAAGCGACAACAGAAGTGACAACAACAACATCACTAACACCAAAAAAGAACTGTAGCAGCATCAGCATCAGGTGCAGTCATCTAAAAATAGACTTTTATCTTTTGATCTCCATAATCCAAAAGACCTTCATTGAACATGCACATTATTCACATACCCACCACCCGTCGTAAACAGCCATCACTTACTATATCTCGGCTGCAGCAGCCACACTACTGACGCTGGCTGCAATAGAGTAACAAGTAGACTGCAAAATCCAGCAGTGTGTCGGCAGCAGCAAGGAGTCGTACCTGTCAGTCCCCCCGGCCGAGAGAGGGTTACTAACAGCAGGAGTGATGAGAGCCGTGTGGGTGCTTGCCGTGGTACTGGGGTTACTCGGGGGCTCAGTGTGGGCTAAAAAGAAACCGCCGCCAAAAGACTCGGATAATGACGGAATACCCGATCACCTAGACCACGACGATGATAATGATGGAATTCCAGGTTAGTTTTTGTGGTGGGACGTTTTAGGAGCAGGAGGATTGGTATTTATTTGGATGTTTTATTTCTGTACATTTGAGTACTGATATAGTGTGAATTGTATTGCATTGTTGGTTTTTGAAAAGCATTCCTATGGAAGTTAGCTATGTGGCTTGTTGGCATTTAGGATTTGGCACCACGTTTGAGTATTTTTAGATGCTAGAAGTTCACATATCGGAAAGAATTTGCTAAAAGAAAAACATAAGCCTTGTTTTCCTTACATTTTTGCGATGTTCAGTTTTAAGAATGCAAAACCTCTGTGCAATAAACTACCGGCTAATTCTAGCATTGGCATACGCGTACATCAATTGAGGGGATGTGCAATTGAGCTATCTTTGATTTACGTAGAAATGAATTTAACCACACTTGCATTTACCAAGTGCAGAGGACTGGAACACAGATAATGTTTATCTAGGATATGTTTGTATGTACTTGCAAGATATCGAAGACAAACAGTGTCATAAAAGCATTCCCAATGGAGATTCTCATTTGATTACCAATTAAAGAACATGTTTGTTTGACTACTTACCTCTTAGTGAAGCAGAATGAAACAACAATCGAATTATGAACATTATAGTTGAATTGCAATGGTAGACAAAATGCCGAAACAGCGGGGTCTAGATTAGATAGAAATGCTCCCAGATCAAGTGAGATTTGTCATAAATACATGAATTTATCGTACAAACAGTAATTCAAACTGATATGTCATGCTGTAGTATATACGCTGGTCTCTTGACAATATCACGCTCGCTGTTGCAGGCTTAATTCGTATCTAAGGCAACTGTTGAATGTTGAGCAAACTTAGTTTCAAGCACATTCCACCGTAACTACACGGAACATGTATGCAAATAACACGATAAAAAGATAGTGTGACTGGATTCGAATTTCTGTTTGTGACCACTGAGTACTCACTGGACGATCACACAAATTTGTGAATGTTGTTAATCCTCATTGGAAATTTTACACCAAAATACATTATAGCTACAAGTGAGCTCCTTTTCGTATGTACGAAGAAGTTTCACATACTAATATTAGCAGTGCAGAGATGGTATGGAAGAATGTTATAGTCTAGACTAGATAAATAAAACTCGGAAATTGGTCATACCAAATAACACATAAAGCGTCCATCTGATAAGGGTTTTATATATTTACTTAATGATTTCACCGATAAAACCTATTCTCCTAACTGCGTGTTAACAGTCGGGGGAAACGTAGTACATTGTTCATATAGGAATAATTCGCATTACATGGTATCGTTAGATCAGAACACATGCCCGATTGGCATTTTGAGTCATTAGGATCAATCATTTCTCCCATATGCACACACATGTACAATGTAGTTCCACGCCGCATGCTTCCATCTTGTATTATATTGCACGAAGCATTTTTATTTTGCGATTACGTGGACCTTTTAGGTGTTGATTTAATTTTGCCAAGACATTACTTAAGTTATATTGTTGTTGTTGTTGTTGTTGTTGTTGTTGTTGTTGTTGTTGTTGTTGTTGTTGTTGTTGTTGTTGTTGTTGTTGGTGGTGGTGGTGGTGGTGGTGGTGGTGGTGGTGGTGGTGGTGGTGGTGGTGGTGGTGGTGGTGGTGTGGTGGGTGGGGTGGTGGCTGCCTGCTGCTGCCACAGCAGCTGTTGTTATTCTGTCTATCGTCTGATTTCTAAAACGCCATACGTTTGCAACAATTATACCCGAATAAATATGGATAAAACGTTCATAAACTTAAATAAATGTGATGGACATCCATCACGGTGATTTCCTGGTCCTCATAACCTTGGCAACATCAGTATGGTAAAGAACAAATAGAAAACAGACATAAAATTGGCATGTGCTATAAAAGTTTGGATGACGTATACCACTGTACCGTACTTTGTGATCGTTTGTGCATTCTAATTCATTTTAAGACTTTAAATCATTATTATTGAAAGGGTCCATTCGACGGGCAAATACAATACGTGATTTTCTGTACGTTGAAGATCACATATAATTTCATTCTACACGGATTCTCTTTTTTCTAGTGAAGTTGTCATGCTTCTTAATGGTGCTACTTTTAAATGTATTTTGACTTTTGGTCATATATTTGATTGCATTTGAAAATCATGACAGATAATTTGAATGTAGGCAATGCCCTATTAAACCAAAATGAATAGAACACATTCAATGCGAAGAAGAAGCAAGTTGCACTATTGGGTTTCAAAGAGAACAGATTATACTTGATGTATTTGCAAACTGCACGCACACTGTTTACAGCTAGAACCAGACAGGCCTGAATATTGAAGTCGAATCAGTTGTTGTCCTATAGTTGTTTTAATCGGCACATCATCTCATCACATATACTACTATACTACTACACCATGAATATTCAGTTATGAACATTCCTGACTGTGAGACGGGGCACACAAATCTCTGAGCGCAACATGCAACTCGGGTGGGTGTGTGTGCTCGTAAATCAAGTCTAGCAGGCCTACAAGATTTTGTTCTGGTAACACCAACCGTAATGTCAAGTTGCGAAGACCCAATGAGTGAGTACATTAGGTGGCTGTTGGGTACAGTAAAGTAAAATCGTGCACAAACTACCAATGGGTTTAGTACAGTAGAACCACTCTTTTAAAACTTTTCGGTGACTTCCATCTTGAGGTCTGAATGGAGATGTGGTTTCTTTGTGCAGGGCATTTAGGTGTTCATGAACCACATTGCTTTCATAGTAAGCTTTTTTATGAATATCTATCCTCACTGCGGCCATGGAATAATTTACAACATTCAAAAGATTATTCATTCCATTACATGAAACCCAGAGTGGTACCGAAAACCCACGTGCCTGGTGAATATTAACAGTATTTAGCTGATTAGTTGCCGCGGGTGATTATTTAGATGGCCATGATCTCTTTAATGTACAGTAAATCCGCTCTATTTGATTGCCCGAGCGACTGGCCTTTATACTTAAATTGCATTATTGGTTTTTGAAAAGCATTCCTATGGGGGTTAGATATGTGTTAGATAAGGTGATCTGTTTACAGATGTTTGGTGTTATCTCTTATTTGTTTGGGGACAGTGAAAAATAGTCCTATGTCAGAGGTGGTCTCCATAACAGGTGGTCAGGGATTATCTAGGGGTACTATACTGTACAGAAAAAAACTTGGTGTACGAATACAATTGTGGTAGTATTCTAATATGTGTTTCCCAAGCTTGCTTGTGCTATAGAAAACAGAGAAAGAGGATTAGCATTGTGGTATTAACCATCACTGAATGAGGCTGATTATTTTTTTCTATATAAAGTAGGACCTCTCTGTGAAGTCCACCCCAAGTGATCTCAATAGAGAGGCGGTCTCTTTATGAAGGCTCACTCGTGAAAATAGTCTTATTTGAGAGGTGGTCTATTCATATGTATGGTCTTAAGTGGAGGTTCTACTGAAGGTGATGCTTTCAAATGATTGAAAACGCTCGATGCGAGGATGTCATATTGTACCAACCATTTATGCTACTAGGCAAAGTGATTGTCAATCAGTAGACATGCGTAGCTAATTCTATTATGTGGGGAAAAGAG
Organism: Streblospio benedicti; assembly: GCA_019095985.1. Classification (NCBI taxonomy): domain Eukaryota; kingdom Metazoa; phylum Annelida; class Polychaeta; order Spionida; family Spionidae; genus Streblospio; species Streblospio benedicti. The sequence goes on from CM032663.1 coordinate 20,021,280, forward strand.
TATAGTGCACCCTCAGCTATATCTCTTACGTTATTGTCAAGTCTTAGAAATGCGATAGCATTGTACTAAGGACATTACATTATCTCCTTTGTGCACCTATGGGGGTATCCATACACATTAGCCGACATTAGATTATCTTTATTAGATTGTAAGTAGAAATAATGGTGTATAGATGTTGAAAACAATGCAATACAGCATACACACCCTCTATCAAATTAATACAAAAAAAATGGAGAAAAAAATGCAATACGCATACACACATATCAAATTGATATAAAAGCACAAAAAAAAAAAGCAACAACAAACAAACCAAAAACAAAACAACAAGACACACAAAAAAGTGATCATAGACGTAACCACAGAAAAAAACCTCGAGGGGAGGGGTGTGTGTGTTTCACATTATCGCGATGAGTACGGAAGTGTCTCAAAACTGGTTGGCTTTTTTCCACATTTTTGGTATATTATGGGTGTCTTTTACACATTTACACATTTTTGCTATATTTCTGGGTGTCTTTTTTACAATTTCAGTATATTCATATTTGTCAGATATTGGTATATCATGTCACATATTTGTCAGATTTATATATACACCCGTACCCATTACTGACCCAGAACCCCCCCGAGACATCACTCGTCATTTACAAGTACTTGGCCTTCCGTTTAATACCCGCGTACAAACTGTCTCCATCCATTTCGATTGGCGAGTCATTGGTCTTCTTTCCCCCTGCCCTTGGAAAACCAGCTTCCAACTAAGCTAAAAGTAATCAGTCTCAATGCAATGAAGCTCTGTTTCACTTAACCTGGGATGGGGATGAAAAGTAATTCATAGATGTCACCGATACCATAGAAATGGACACTTTTCCATCACGGGTCTAATTAGGTTTTGAATAGGTGTACAGCAAGACCTCCAATTAAGAACACCTCTGTAGTAAGGCCACATGTATGACATTTCATTCGCTGCCCACCGTCCTTTGAAAAATAGTACCATTTTTCATATAGAGATCGCCTCTCTGTGGAGACTACTTGAGATCAGTCCATTTGGTGGTCTTAATAGAGAGTTTTTATTCTAAAGTCGTACTTATATTCGAGGATATATTCTACCCTTTGTCACTTGGTCGTGAAGTTGGTGGGAAAATATGTAGGCTACAACTTATTTCTGGCTATTTCTACCATCCTCCAACTGATTTAAATTGAGTTTGATAGTAAAACACTAGGCAGCAGGTGTCCCTGCATAAGATGTTCGGATTTTATAGTTTCAATAGACAACATATGTGTGTAGGATCAAATGGAACCGGGGTAGAATAGTTGCTATCTAGTCAGGATCAAATGGAACCGGGGAAGGATTCTTATAATGCTGTGTAAAATAGAATTCTAATTACGATTCTAACGCATACTATTAGACAGAACCAAGATAAACTATCAAATCAGAAAATATTATGCAGGGACACCTCCTCCCCAGTGTATAAAGCAAGCCATAGAACACATATGCAAATGGGTTAAAGATGACCCACCGTAGAACCTGCAACTAAGACCAACTAAACAAATAGACCACTTCTATAATTAGACGACCATTTCTTGCAGTCGAAAACCTTCATAGAAAAAAACTGCAATGAACCGTCATATAGAAGACATAGAAACCAACGCTCTATACACCGGTTCGCTAATATAAATATTTGCATACATAATGTTAGGGTGCGATGGTAGTACCGCTAGGTGACTAGTCTCGATCAACCAGACCGTGTGATGGCGAAGACGAGGAAACGGATTCAGCCTCTATCAATGTTTGTCTAAAAATGTCCCAGAATGCACTGTAAAACATGTGAAAAGTCACGTGATTAGGTTTGTTTGTCTAAAATTTACCCAGAGTTCATAGATAAGAAAAATCATGTATTGAGATCACTAAACGCCAGTCCCCTTGGCGGCTTTGTACAGAGATTCTACAGTACTTTGCCATTGCCCTCGTCTTTTACTCACAAATATTAACCCCCAACAATGTTCATGTCCATTATAGGCTAGTATGTGAAGCAAGCCCATTCTACTCGAAAACACGCCAACCAACCGTGTTGTCACTCAGATACTAGCACTTCACATGGACAGAATTAAAATGCACAGTATTTATGTGAAACGGAGTCATTTCATCATTGTCGTAATATACTGCTAATCTAACCTATCAGCAATCATTTTCCCGGCCACTGAGTTACCATAGCAATAAGTGGAGTGCTAATCAATATAGGAGAAATCAGCATTTTTTTTAGATTTGAGTGGGTAAAAGCTGACATCGAGGACGGAATTGACAGTTGATGCATGTGATAAGTTATAATTAGAAGCAAACTGAGGAACGTGTTTCATGTGTGTATCAGCACAATCAACTTGTGGATCGAAAAGATTTGTCAGTTTGATATGTTGATTTTAAGTCATTTGCTTCGTTTGCTTTGACAATAGCTATTAGGTATCCGCCTTAAAATTATGCATTAATTCATCAGTTGTCAACGAGATTTTGCCATATCCGTCACAATTGTTGGTGTCGCCATCAAAATGGACGATGTAAAGCCAGTCGCCAGTTGGGAAAGTATTGAATATTACACAAAACTATGCCTTAAGTTCTTCTAGTAGAAATGCACATTAAGTTGTGATATGTCTTGGGATGAATATATCTTTATTGAAATACTACATTTTCACATATTCCGCAATCGTTATAAAACAAATGCATCATGCGATATGCCATGGGATGAATATATCTTTATTGAAATATACGTTTTTACATATTCCGCAGTGGTGATAAAACACCCCTCTGCACGCAAAAGAACTCATTTACAATGTTAGCGTGAAAACAATAGTTAGTGTGATCTCGCCATTCCGCGGCTCAGTTGGTTACCTCTCCTGCTAAACAAAAAGGACCACGTTGGAAATAAGCAATACTATATGTACGCTGTCATGTACTATCCTAGGTACATTAATTCCTGAATAAACTACTAGTACTATAATTAGATTAAAATTGCTCAGAGAGCACAGCGTCGCTTGAGCAACATTGACCCATGGGCATGCAATCAAAGCAGAAAAAAAGTCTTGATGCGTGACTCATCCTACATCTGTGTTCTTGGGATTGGATTGCAGGCGCTTTCTAAACATGGCTAAAGTAAATATCTATTGCCCATGAGTCGACATTAATATGGTAACGCTGTGCTCTCTGAGCACTTTTATTCCAATATGACCACTATGCCAATTCGATGATCATGTTTCGAACAGTATTGATACTATAGTGGAAAAATAGAAAGAAAAATAATTAAAATGGCCCTCTGAAAAATAAACTCTAATTGGCAAAGTGCCAAAATTGATTACAGTTAATGTTCAGTGGGCATGTATCCATTGTACAAAGTTTGAATGCTTTCTCACAAGCATCAACAAAACTATTGCAGAAAATGTTGATAATGGACCCAGAATGGCACTATGGAAACCACACTTTAATTGACAAAGGGCCCAAAATCGAATCACTTCGGTGTCGTGTCATACCAAATAGTTGTGTAAAGTTTGAACGAAATAGGGCGAAGCATAAAATCTCTAGCTTGTCCGGAGACAAACATAGATACAAACATAGATACATACATAGTTACAAACGAACGAAACACAAGGCTTTCGCTTCAGCTGCTGAAGCGACGCAACAAATGCATCATGCTAATAAAATTAGGGAAATAAAACCACTTCAACCATAAACGACTATGACTTGTGTAGTACGATATCCGACACCAGTTGGTTACAAACAATTGCATTGTGTGTATTGTTTAGATTAAACAAACAATAATCAGTCTCTATCATTGTATCTTGCTACGCCATAGCATCACAGGGTCTAACAGGCACATACCTGTATATGTATGCCCCTTAGCTGGGAAAATGGTACGGTACTAAAATATTTGTAACCATTTTGACATAATTATGCCATCTGGTGGCGGATATGGAACTAAGATCGAATTCGAATATCTCTATTAGACGTATTAGTGAACAATATTGCAACAAGGTAAAAAATCTAGGCACGTTCTAATAGTATGACGTCACTAGGTCTGATAGTTCAATCTGTAAAGATCTCAACCAGTGAAATTGAAATGTCATGCTGTCATGTGCCTGTTTAAATTGATAATATGTAACAGTACATGTACATCAATAAGCTGACGTATGTTGCGTCATACCAAACAATCCACTTGGCGGAAATCGAAATACCACACCTAGATCATTCTTATTTACTTCGATGTGGTGGATCCCTCTAAAAATCATAAATGAATAATTATATAGAAATCAGTCTGTGTTTTGGCTCTCCTCTCTTGCTTTCATTGCACATCTTTTCGAATCATTGGCACGGCAAAGGTTTAAGGAAATCGAAATACCATACTCTGATCACTCTTATTTACTTTGATGTGGTGGATCTCTAAAAATCATAAATGAATAATCATATAGAAATCAGTCTGTGTTTTGGCTCTCCTCTCTTGCTTGCATTGCAAATCTTTTCGAAACATTGGCACGGCAAAGGTTTTTAATACTTTAACTCTTTACCACCACATGTAAGATGATGTCTTGAACTCTTGATCTTTTACTAACGTTTCTGACAGGCATAAATGCCGGAATTAACGAATGCCAGATCTAGACAAAATTGTGTTGTTGTCACCTAGCAAAACCAGGGGCACATCACTATAGTGACCTATATAGATACCCCTAAATGCCGTCATTAACATAATATATGTAATGATGTGATCCCAGATGACCTGGGAAAGGCCCTATGATGTCATACAATCTCTGGCCAATAATGGCTGTTTTGTGTGACCTAGTTTCATTTTAAAAAGTAAATAAAGTGTGCATCTGGAAATAGATCCCTATTTAAGTTTATTTTGATCTAAATATGGATACCTCAGTATCATACATAGTATAATAACTGTAGTATTACTACAAGACTTTATTGTTTAAACATTTCAACATGTTTTGTTTGAATATACTAGGTTATGAAAACAGGAAAACAGCACCTCAGTTCTATTTATATTTATATTATAAATGGAAACATGTGCTACTTGTAAACAGAGGAATCCCAGAGGTCTGATTGGTTGAAATGGTGCTACTTCTTTTGGCCATGACTGTGTGCTATGATTTTTCAAAGCATGTATGCAAATGAGCTTTACCCTGATAGGCTGTAGGCACAAGTAATTTTAGGGATTTTCACTGTGGCATTATTAAATTATATTGCCACAGAACTGGAGTGTTTTTTGTGTGAAATGAGTGGAGTGCTATTAACCTTTTTTCATGGCTTTTGACATGATTACGACACACGATCCATGATATGATAATGATACGATATCAGTCGTCAACAAACCACTCATAATCATCAAAGGGGGAACCGTTATTGGGTTTGGAGTTCAAGTTTTTAGTTTGCAAATAGATAGAATGCAAAAAGACAAGGACATCATTGTTGTGCAAGAGTTAAACTGTTGATATAAAGATGTTGTATTTCGAATATATAAAAAGATGATTCGCCGTAGAAAACTTTTATCTTAAGCCCCAGTCTGACGGTTTTGAAAGATATGTCTGGAAAATTAATCGTTCTCTAAAAGAAAGTAACAATTCATGAGGAGGTGGGAATCATAATCCATGTTCATAAAAACACACCTGTGACGAGACAGTGTGCCGATTGATATCCCAGTCACAGTCAGTCATATCTGAACGATAGGTGAGTGATGGGTTTTAATATATGGTGAGTATTCATCCGTGGTTGAGGCATAATTCAATGCAAGTCGGAGCAAACATTCCCTGATCCCCCGCACCGCAAGAAAAAAGAATGTCGCCACTGCACCACATCGTCCACTCATCATACATAGAATGGTGGTCTAAATACACCAGAAAGATGACCTGTGACCTGGAAATCCCGAGGACATATTCGGGGAAGGATGTCTAACGAAGCACCTATTGACGATAATCGATAAAAAAAATCCTACCAATAGATACACAGTTATATGATGCCCTAGGGACATTTGCTGGCCGATATTAATAATAATTGATAATCGATGAATGTCCAAACGAGACATGGTTCTCAGTTTGCCATTCTTGACTTGGCCGATAACTGGCCGCCAAGTATTTTCTGAAACATGCGCCAGTTCTTAATAGGATCCACATCCTTAACATACATTATATGGCTGGTGTTGCACTAATATTCACGGATTGTCCAGCGATGCCACGACATCACTCAACCCACGGATGTCTCCAGGCATCGGTGAGACATCGTTTAGTTTTATGAATCAACCATAACAATGCTATTGAACTTAGACTGTTTCGACTTCGATTGTCTATACTGTCTGACGCTAGCTTTAAACCGTGAGCATGCAATTATAACATATAAAACAAACCCAACCTATAATAATTGACAACCAATATTTCCCTTGCATTCATGCTCAAGTAATTACTAACACCTATTCAGAGAATGTCATGTATATTCAGCTTTGCTTTGAACGTGTAGATTTTATGTTATTGGCTCTCAAACAAACAGTAGGCCGTTCTTCTTTGGTGAAGTTTGTAAATATTTGGCAGTAGACACTGATGTATATCGACGTATTTGTAAAGCGAAAGAATACATAACCTATTAGGTGGTTTAATTATGAGATGGATATTTGGAAAATTGGCGTCTGTATAAAAGAGAAGGACATATATGTTATTAGCTTTATAGATGTGCTGATGCATGGAGGCCAAATACATTACCCACCAACAATAAACGCAACTCACTTGATAGTATTCAATGGTGTGGGGCATGTATTTCATTGTCCACTGAGCCAGTGGCACATTATCATTCAAAGATCTGGCATATACATGTACACAATTGACGTATATGTACTGTTGAGCAGTTTTCAATCGATTATAAAGAATGGGTTTGCTCAACACATCAGGAAAAGCAGCACCAACCACAAACCAAACTCACAATCGTATGCTCATTAGGGGAGAGGGATAGAGAAATGTATAGAGAGCATGGGAGAAAAAAATAAAAGACACATACATTCACATAAAAAGAAAATTGGAGAAAAAGAACAAAAACAAAATAAATAAAATAAACCCACCATGTAACAAATAGATGCATGGGATGAAGCTGATGTTGAAACTAAAACTAGACATATACATTATGTTGAAAGAGCTGGCGTCCTGCTATGTTTTAGTGTAGATAAGAGTCAGATTTATCATGTGTACCCACAGACAGAATTAGTTTGAGTAAAGGGCAAATGTGAAGATTAGATCTCTTAGAGAGGCGAGGAAAACCAGCTTTTAAGAGCAGTTGTTGATTTATACAAGTAGCCAATTCGATGATAAGCATCAGATTTGCAACAGTTACGTGTGTGGTTACACAAATGTAAATGCATTGGGCCGACGCTTTTCTGCAAAATTGCTATTGAAAATGTGTTTAGGTATGTTTGCCAAGTGTATTTTAATTATATGCCTAGTGCCACTGAGACTTGAATTTAGCTGAATGAATTGAATATTGGTTTAATCAAATGTAAAAAGTACACTGTAGTAACTGAATGATTACAGTTTTTTAAGTATACAAAGAGGAGCTCTATACTTATGATAAATACAGTCAAATTTAGAAGATAGAAATGGCAATATACACGCATACTAGTTTATGTTCCAAGCTTCAATTTGTATATAAAAAAACAACAACACGCAAAGTGATATCTAGCATCGGTTCATAAATGTATATGATAGTGCTAAAGATGAGAGTGAGGTTGATAACAATGACGTCCATAAGATAAAGTCAGGTACTCGGCCAAGAAGTGATAAGCTCTCCAAGCTATAACCAGACGTTCCCGAATATTGAAGCCCAATCAGTCGTGGTATTTTTAGCCAATGTTACTGTTCACATTGCCCAATGGCAGACAAGTTTTAAAATGCAGTATCAGCTTTCCAGGCGTATATTACTCATATACTACTGAAGAGTAAAATGTTGGTGATGAACATTGGTGGCTGTCTGACTGGGGCTGTACTGAACAACAGACCCAGGTGAGAAAGTGAGAAAATATCTTGAACAGCAAGACTAATGGGCAAGATCCATGTGTCTGCGTGTGTGGTTTGCATATTCGGACTCATATTGCACAACCAATGGAAAAATACATTGGAAACTATCACCCCTTTTCTCATGTCTCTGCTTCTAGTGCCTGTCGAGGAGCATATAGTCGCCTGTCTTATGTAAGTTAATTGAGCAGCTCCTGTTAATATGCGACCACATACATTTTCTAATTCATCTTGTCCTACTCTTTAGGTGGAAATGGCGGTGGCAAATTGTCCAAGATGGCCGTCAAAATGGCGGCAAATATGTGCTACAAAACATAAATTAAAGAGTACCATGCAATCTTTAGTTCGAATAACCGGAGATCCGAGCTCTCAATATCTCTGTCACTGCACTGAGCCCCGGATAATGCATTTGTAGATTACTATTGATTGCACGAAAAATCAAGATTATCACTCTGATAGCATTCGGTGGCACTCAGAGGTAATGCAGTAAGGTGCATTAAAATTACTCCAGGATTTATGTACTTCTAAGCTCGAGAGAATTAAGGTATATTGTGATTGATATGACTTGCGTCTTTCGGCACCTGATATAGCAACAATTTTATGTATTATTAGATATATTTCATGTAATTGAATTATGCAGCCCTGGGAGGAAAAGCTGGAAGAGGGCATGAAAATATATATTGCACCGATCCCCTTTACCGTTACATCGCCCGTTCAATCTTAACCTAGAAATAGTGCATTAATGGTGTATAGCTATGGGCAGCCCTGATTGTATGCTCTCCAGAGAGTTGAGAAGCCCCTAAATCTGTCAACATTGATCTGGTATAAGGCTGGCTGAGCAGACCGATAATGAGGATAAGCCAATATAAAAACTCAACCATTTCCATTTCAAATGTTCTGTACAGATTGAGCACTATAGTTTTATTGGCGGTATCTAGTTGCTCAAATTGAACAAACCGAGTCACTGTACAGATTAACCTCTCTATTAAGAGCGCCAATTGGGATGGCCTCATGTGCACTCAAAATAGAGAGGTGGTCTCATTTTGAAGATTTCTATTCAACTAAAATGTACAAGGACATTCCGGTTTCTTGTCATACATAATAACTGCACTACTATACACACAAGGGTCGTTAACGAACATTAAGAAGAGAAATCACACTGAGGGTTTTATCTTCTGCAGATTATGAGCTAACTTGTGACATTTTAATCTAACGTAACTGACGCAAAATAGTATATCCAACGTAAGATGTCGTATTTAGAAAAGTGTGTCGTCACAATCCCTTCAAACTTTCAAACATATCAATATTGCATACAATATGCCATGTGCTCGTGAATCCAGTTTGTGTTTGAATGTCAAGGACACGTTTGGAAGTGATGGGATGAATACGGAGCAAGTTGTTATTGACGTGAAGAGTGTGGAAAGCTGTGTGCAAGGTGAATGGAATGTTCACGCCAATTAATGTATAAGTTACGCTGTCTTCCTTTGTCTACCTTGTTCTATGCTTCTGTGGTCTTATTTCCAGCGTTCCCATTTTTTTAAAAACTTTTTCCTCACATCCACCAATTTTTTCAGGCTTTTCTCCCACATTCCACTTCCTTAAAACCCCACATCCCTCTTTTTCGGCCATTTCTCCCACGACCTCTTTTTTGGCCCTCCGCCCACATCCCACTACCTAATAAACCCGCCCCATCCATGGGGAGTACATGCCTCCACAGCCCCCTCTCTATGTCCGTCCTTTTTATACATTTCAATGTAGTAATTGGCAGCCCTCTCTTGAATCTTGGTAAAAATATTGACGAGTTCAAACTTTACTCAACAATTTGGTATATATATGATATAATTTGAAAGCCAATTAAATTATTAACTTATATATATATATATATATGTATATATATATATATATATATATATATATATATCCAAAACATCATTAAAATTTCCAAAACATCAGCAGCTGAAGCGAAAGCCTTGTGTTTCGTTCGTTTGTAACTATGTATGTATGTTTGTCTCCAGACAAGCTAGAGATTTTATGCTTCGCCCTATTTCGTTCAAACTTTACTCAACAATTTGGTATGACGCGACACCAAAGTGATTCAATTTTGGGCACTTTGCCAATTAAAGTGTGCTTTCCATAGTGCCATTTTGGGTCCATTTCATCACTACTGAACATTAAATGTATTCAATTTTAGCACTTTGCCAATTAGAGTTTAGCTTTCAGAGGGCCATTTTAATTATTTGTCTTTCTATTTTCCACTATAGTTTCAATACTGTTTGAAACATGACCATCAAATTGGCATAGTGGTTATATTGGAATAAAGGTGCTCAGAGAGCACAGCGTTACCATATTAATGTCGACTCATGGGCAATAGATATTTACTTGAGCCATGTTTAGAAAGCGCCTGCAATCCAATGCCAATAACGTAGATGTAGGATGAGTCACGCATCAAGTAATTAGGGCTTTTTTTCCTGCTTTGATTGCAAAGCAAACATCTTTATTGCCCATGGGTCAATGTTGCCCTAGCGACGATGTGCTCTCTGAGCACTTTGATCTAGTTTTGTCAATTTATTTCTGCAACATGCATATCACAGCCTGACACAGGCAGCAGCATCAGTGTTTGAGGACATAACTATTAATGTAACCTATGACACACTACTTTGAACAAGAATTAAAAAAAAGAAATAGTAAAATACACTATTTTTATATCCGCTCAAAACATCATATTTAGAAGTGTACAAAGAATTATGCTGGTGCATTTGATGCATAAAGTCCCCATGGTATTCATTATCATGAATATGGTGGCCAGAATAACCCGGTTTTAAGTACTTTGGGAATATAGTTATGGGATGCGATGCTCATCCAGGTGCATCGTCGTGTTTGTAAACAGACTGAGCAATCTCTATCACGCGGTCGTATAGATCATAGTTCTCATGTTTACATGGTTACCTCTAGATTTTATAACTCTGGAATTTAGGGCAGATATGATAGACAGAAGTGGTCAGAAGGTTTGTCAAGTAAATGCAGTATTTACAATCGTTTGGGGGTCATTATATACATGTTGTAGATAGAAGAAGGGAAAATAGTATGAGGCAGGCGTCAGATCAATTGTGCAAACAGTGGCAGATCCAGGATTTCCTAACGCGTCTTAACCCTTCATGGAATGCACCAGGGTCTGCCCCCTGACATAGTGAAAGTTAATGTGCGGGGAAAATACTTTCGTTTTTTGCATCATGACTGTGGAACGAACTTACTTGACTAATCCTTTTGTTAGCCTTTTATAAAAGCAAGAGTTTACAAGTAAGTGTCTCTCTGGTGTCTTTGATATATAGTTCGTCGACTTCTCACTGGGGTCATTGTTAAATGCTGAGTGTCCAGATGTTTTATTTGTGTCTGCTGATTCAAGTATTATTAAAAGCAACTTTTCTTCCACAAATACCTGCAAGCGTAAACAATCGTCCGAGTAACCTTTTTTTTTTTTAACAGCCCACTGCTTGGGATGATAAAATTTTGATAAACAAAAAACTAGAATGGGTCGTGCCCAGCCGTCAGCACGAGCGATAGAATAAGATTCTCTCCTATGTCATATTTTGGCAGGAGGGTGCTTGACAGAAAAGTCCTATCAGTTGAAAATTGATATATAGGTTTTTATTGCGTAGGCCAGTGGACATATTTAAATGCACCTTTTCCAGATGTTTTATTTGTCGACTTCTCACTGATTCAAATGTTTTATTTGTGTCTGCTGATTCATGTATTATTAAAAGCAACTTTTCTTCCACAAATACCTGCAAGCGTAAAACAATCATTACAGTGCACACCTACAATAAAATTTGATAAACAAAAACTAGAATGTATGCCCAGCCGACAGCACGAGAGATAGATTAACTTCTCTCCTGACATTTTTGACGGAGCTTGACAGCTGTCCTATCAGTTGAAAATTGCAATGGGTTTTTATTGCGTAGGCCAGTGGACATATTTTCATCACCTTTTACCACATATTCACCACACCAAATGCTAGAAGTCACATTTCATGTACTTTGTACTGGTTCCATTGATGAATGGCACACTACACTGGGGCGCACAGATTTTTAGAGAGATTTAAAAAAGTTTCATACTACCGGTATGTTGTGTTTTATTGGCATGATCATTGCTAATGGCGTGTTTCAAAATATTAAAATATTATAGCAGAACCTCGGGGGACTAAAATCGGGGGGTGTTTGGTCAATATAGTTTTCTGCTTAGACACGTCGAACTTATGTTCCACAAATGCAACTATTTATTAGACGCTAAATGGTTTATGTTCTATAGAGAACACACAAACAAAATACGTTAACAACTATGTAAACAAGTACAATATAAACTTTCTAGATAAAAGTCCATAAAATCGACGAAAGTTTGTAAGAAAACACTGTAATACCTGATGCAGTGTAGCCGGTATCTGTCGAATGATTGCCCTGGGCCACAGTCCTTTCGGACGCAATAATGATAACTTTGTGCTCTGTTTTTCATTAGGTACGAAATTAAGTAGTCTTATTATTTGCAGTAAGAAATAGAGGGGAAAATGTTGCAAGGCTAAGGCAAAATGTCAGATTATTATAGTCATAATGTACTAGGTTTGTGTAGATGGTCATGTTGTTGATGGAAACCAAACACACTATTAACACTTCTTGGGTGTTAGAATGTGAAATCAATTTTGATAACAATGCTGAATGTGCATGATGATGTGCATGGTGATAACACACAAATGATGACATGCATAAACATACCCACAATACATTTGGAATATTTGCAAGTATGAATGACAAAACACCTCGTGTCACCATAATTATGCTTTACAACAGATTCATGGCATTGCACGCCATATATTCCATTTAGATTCCGTCCCAGTGTTATTCTAAGCCACGTAGAAAACACCTTACGACTTTGTACCATCTTCTACTTATTCCCACGCACAGATGGAATCTTGTTGTGGATCACTATTATGCTATATTAAAAAAGATTAATATCTTAATATCAAGATATTCTGCCTTTTTACATAGCAGCCACGATGGTTAAAATACTTGAGTGTATGAGAGTCATCTACATGATGTACACCCAGCTTGTTTGCAACACTTGCTGAGCATTTGCGATTTATGACTCGTATACAAGACCAGGAGTTTATTGAAGGCAAAACATTTCAGCCCTCACTCAAGCCTTTTCCTGTGATAATGTTCAGGTGATCATCTACTTAAAAGTTGAAAAACACACCGGGGATGTAAGATTTGCTACGTCCCAGATACATGTATAGAAGCCAATGACCAAAGTTTATTATGGTTTAGATAACTAAAGTTTTAAGTTTTTGCCAGTGCCCACATCGATGTCGACGCTTGTGGGTTGAGTAAGAGCTGTGAAAAAGTGTAAGAATGTTTTTTTTTTCAAAAGTCAACTAATTCACTACATTGCATAATCATGGGTTTATATGTGACCAGGATTATGACAAATAACCTTCCTCCTGTAGGTGCGATTATGGAATTAGGTGTCACTGGCATATCCAAGTGCCATAGGCACCCTCTGGCCTCTCATAAATGCAATTTTCATGATTTTCCAAAAACCTTTTGAGATTTTGTGGTTGTGCCCCACTTGTTTGAAAATCTCGATTTGCCAGTGCATTTACACACAAAAACAACCAAGTAACTTAGAGATGTGTCTAATTCCAGTGTGTCTACATCGTGGTGATGGGAATACTTTACTAGCATGAGCTTGATACTAAAAAAGTAACTCAACATAAAGTCATGATATTGCATTTTTTATTTTGCAGATATCATAGACCGAGACTCCAGAGACACAGATGGAGACGGACGAATTCCAATTCACTTTCTACTTCTAGTCATTCTCATAAAGATCAACTGGTCAGTTCTGCCATCACAAAAAAGCATCCCATAATTACAAACAATCTCCAAACAAATCAAGAAAAGAAACAAACTGATAACGTTAAAAAGCTATCATCAGAGAAGCAAAGTGTAATACTCTTAGATTCTGATGAAGATTGATATTTGTATGCGTGTATTGATTAGTATCAAGAACCACCTTATAGCTAATATCAGGAATATAGGAGACATGTCATTTATTATTGCTCTTATTTTATACCTCAAATATATTTGTTCGCACCACTAAGACCTATAAAACGGTGAGTTGTGCAATTTGATTGCTTTGTTGAAATGGGGGTTCTGACGATTTTGTATGGAAATACAGTCATAGCAGTCAGTGATTAAGCTTAACTGTTTTAAAAGATATTGAAAGTTTTAATGAGCTACATATTGTTTATAACTATTACATGTACAAACAGATAAATGAACGTCATGTGCATGTACTGTAAAATTCACAAATGCCCATTTTATGAGCATTAAAAAAGTGTATGACAATTGTTGTTGACAAAATTAAAAATTTGCATATTAAGGGGGATCTTAAACTAGGGTCTTAAACTAATTAGTACTAAAACCTAAATGTTAAATCCACCACTCATAGGCTGCTATTTACAGGAAAAGGATGTATATGTCTGGTAGGTGACATAGTGGGGTCTTTGGTAAGTTGGTAAAGATGGGTGTCTTAAATGGCTATCTGTAAAAATAGGAGGTCTTAGATAATTTTTTTTTTTTTTCCCCAGGCCAAAATCTGAACCATTGTAATTTCAATTCAAATACATTGTACATAAGGATATAAGGGGGAGAAAAGCCTTCTATTATCGGCTGGATTAGCATTTATGGTAGGGATTGACTAGTTACCGTATTACCTCCGTGTTAAGACCTCCCAGGGGCAGGCATAAACTTATCTCAAATAGCAAGGTCTGGGTGTATGGAAGTATCAGGGGATTGTTTTTTATGGGGAAAGAAAAATGCCATACTCTCTATACTGTACGTTTGAAATGGGAACCGAAATAATTACCAAAACGCTGAACATTTCAGCAGTGGGGATGAAATGAAATTTAAAAATTTAGAATTGGGAATTCAATTATCCTGGATCTAGATATATTGGTTTATTTCTTAAACAGGATAACAGATAAAAGTCAAAATACATTGAGCTTTCGGCAAACTATCTTGCCTTGATCACAACCGAATGACGTCATAAGTCGTCACTGTTGGCGCGGGGGAATTCCCATTTTGACTTTTATCTGTTATCCTGTTTAAGAAATAAACCAATATATCTATCAGATCCAGGATAAATGAACTTCCATCAAACTATGTTTAAAACAGGCTGCATTTGCATTATTGTTCTACTGTTCCACTGTAAAGCCTTTTTCAATTCTTTATTGATATATGATATTTATGTATAGGCGTATTATAAATCAATAAACATGTCCTGCTGCACAGAACAAAAGTAGACGTCTAAGTGATATATTGCATCCTTATTACCAAATAAAATAAACTCTAAAAATTGCACGCGTATTTTACATGTCAAAAACATCATTTAATGTTGATAAGGACCGCAATCCACGACAAATCCGTCCAATGGCGTGTCCTTGTTGGTCAGATATTGACTTCCAATTATGTGTACATTGTATACAGTGATATGAAAATGTCATAAAATAACAACATTGTTGTTAAAAAGTCTCCAAAAACGAAAATATTGAAAACGGATTTATTTAATGATTAACTTATCTATCAAAGGCTGATCCTTATCTGAACCATCCTGGTTTCAAGTTTGAGGTAATTCCAATTTCATGAATCCACATGACCTTTATCTAGCATGCCATCGATAATAAAGTCAAAGCACGGCAATATGTAAGAAACTGCTGCAAATGCAATTTCACCTGCCATCATGAAAGTGGGTTCTAAATTTAAAAAACAAATGAAAGAAGTGCCATTGGAAACCATTTTTCCTGAGAATCACCTCTGTGGTCTGATTTATCCTTTCCCCCCGTGCCTTTGTGGACCTGAAACCTGACTCCAATTTAAAATTTAAAGCAGGCGCCTAAATTTCATTGAGTATCTTCATATCCAGATGGAGACGGTATCTGTGATTTTTGGGATGACGATCATTACTGATGGAATACCAGATGATCTGATGACGCATGATGATGGAATTCTTTGACTTCATTCAGAAAGAAATCATTACTTTGAGTACATCTGGATCAGACGCATCCCCGACATTCTCGATGATGATGATAATGATGGAACTCCTGATAAGGTTGACATATAAGGAAAAATATTGCATCCATTGGTCAGAAATGACCAAATTTGTAATCATAATTCAAATCCATTCAGACAATGCTTTTGGTATTCCCTGATTAATCAGCAAAGACATTACCTGGAAAATCCCCGATTGCCTGAGATTTATTTGGAACATGGAACTTGACGACAAAGATCTATGATGGCTATGGAACAAAGATCCTGACATGAAAGATACGCTTATGATGATCATTATGATGGAATGATCAAGATGATATGATGATGGTGATGAACTGCAAACATACAGATGAAAGTAGACGTCTAAGTGATATATTGCATCCTTATTACCAAATAAAATAAACTCTAAAAATTGCACGGGCATTTTACATGTCGAAATCATCATTTAATGTTGATAAAACACATGGTAATTAACGACATCAATAACAGTGCACGGATTATGAGGACCGCACCCACGACAAATCCGTCCAATGGCGTGTCCTTGTTGGTCAGATATTGATCTCCAATTATGTGTACATTGTACAGTGATATGAAAATGTCATAAAATAACATTGTTGTTAAAAGTCTTTTATCTCCAACAAAATTGTCAACCATGTGTGGCTGTATGTAATTTTGTTTGATAATAAACTAGCAATATATTAGCACTTGTTTTAAACGAAAACACAATGTTGGGGGAAAAATCAGCGCTACACTAATATTTACATCAGACATTTAGGTTGGATTTTACCAAGTACCCATACACTGTCCAGAGCACGCTGAAAACGGATTTATTTGACATCAATGATTAACTTAAATTGAATGACACATTTTGGCATGCTTATCTCTAGATCTATATCAAAGAGATTCAAACGCCAGGGTTGATCCTTTGAGACCATTAGAGAGAAAACATAGGGTTGACAAATGAAAGTGTTTTTAACTTGGCTTTTTTTATGTACATACTGTGTCACAATGAGTCGAATGATCTGGTTGCCAATGTTTATGAGGGCATAAAATTCACTCTATGACCACATATACATGACTTTTGCAAGATGCAATGTTACCTAGCATGCCATCGAGACAAAGTCAAAGCACGGTACATATACATTTATAAACTGCTGTGCACGCAATCACGCATCACATCATGAAAGTGGTTCATATAACAAACATGTCACAGAGCTTATAATTAAAACAGGAAAGAATAAATGGTGCTGGCGTTCAAAAATTTGTAAGAAGTATACCATGCTTATTGGAAACTATTTTAGTACTCCATTCTAAGTGCACATAAGTAGATAATTTTTGACACCCATAATCCATGTGTAGTAGGTAGGTAGCAAGTATCAGAGAGAAATATGCAACCAATTGGGAATGCATTTGCTCAACGACCACGCTATGCCCAAATGGAGTATCACTCGGAATTCTCATGTTATGTGTCTTCTACTTGTGAATTTAAATGTTTCAGTCATAACATATCATACATTTATATAAGAGGATTCTTTCTCCAAATTTATAGGGCTATATCATATAGCCTCGGCCTTTGTAAGGACTCGAACCCTGGATCACTACTGCTGTGGCACCTGTTCGCCAAGCACTTAAATTTAAAGCAGGCGCCTTAAATTTCAATATATCTTCATATTATTCATTTTACTAATTACTCCGTCAACCTGTCCATTTAGGATCCAGATGAAGTGGATTCAGATGGAGACGGTATTCCCGATTCTTTAGATGACGACGATGATAATGATGGAATACCAGATGATCTGGATGACGATGATGATGGGGATGGTATTCCTGATCATCTAGAAGAATCATTGGCCGGAGTTGATCTGGATCAAGACACGGATGGTGACGGCATCCCTGATTATCTCGATGACGATGATGATAATGATGGAATCCCTGATAGTGAAGGTTGATAAGATATATATATGAAAATATTGCATCCATTAATGGCTAATCTATTCAAAATATTATCAGAAATGACCAAATGTGTAACTATAATTCTAAATTATTCAGACAATGACGCTAATGGAGATGGTATTCCTGATGACCAGCAAGATGAAGACGGTGATGGTGTCCCTGATTACTTAGACAATGATGATGATGGTGACGGCATTCCAGATGATATTGACCCCGATAAAAAAGACACAGATGGGGATGGAATTCCTGATTATTTGGATGATGACGATGACAACGATGGAATCCCTGATGATGAAGATGACGATGATGATGGCGATGGAATCCCTGATACTGAAGATCCTGATATGAAAGATACAGACGGCGATGGAATACCAGATATTTATGATGACGATATTGATGGCGATGGAATTCCCAATGATCAAGATGATGACGATGATGGTGATGGAATTCCAGACAGCCAAGATCCACAAAGTAGGGATACAGATGGAGATGGAATTCCAGATTATTTAGATGATGATATTGATGGAGATGGAATCCCTAATGAAGAAGATGATGACGATGATGGTGATGGAATTCCAGACACGTTAGATCCCGACAATAAAGACACTGACGGAGACGGAATTCCTGACATCTATGATGACGATGATGATAATGATGGAATCCCAGATTCTGAAGATGACGATGATGATGGGGATGGAATTCCAGATGACCAAGATCCAGATAGCATAGATAGTGATGGAGATGGTGTTCCAGATATTTATGATAATGATGATGATAATGATGGTGTACCAGATGTGAATGATCCTGATTTGAAAGATTCTGACGGTGATGGAATTCCAGATGCATTAGATGACGATGATGATAATGATGGTATTCCTGATGATGAAGATCATGACGACGATGGTGATGGAATACCTGATATATATGATCCAGATCAAAAGGACACCGATGGAGATGGAATTCCTGACTATCTTGATGACGATGATGATAATGATGGAATCCCAGATGATGAAGACGATGACGACGATGGTGATGGAATTCCAGATAGTGAAGATCCAGATTCTATTGATACTGATGGTGATGGAATCCCCGATATATATGATTTTGACGATGATGGAGATGGAATCCCCGATGACATGGATATAGATGATGATGGTGATGGAATTCCTGACTACCTTGAGAAAGATACTGACGGTGATGGAATCCCTGATTATCTTGATGACGATGATGATAATGATGGAATACCTGACGACGAAGATGATGATGATGATGGTGATGGAATTCCAGATGAACTTGATCCAGATTATGTAGATACTGATGGGGATGGAATACCGGATCTGTATGATGATGATGACGACAATGATGGAATTCCTGATTACCTTGATGACGATGATGATAATGATGGAATCAATGATGATGAAGAGGGAGGTGTTGATATGGAAAAAGACACCGATGGAGATGGCATTCCTGACTATCTTGATGATGATGATGACAATGATGGCATACCTGATTTTAGAGATGATGACGCCAATGGTGATGGTATCATCGATGTCAATCAAGATGAAGACAATGATGGAATACCTGACTATATGGACAAGGATAGTACTGATGACGATGATGACGATGATGACGATGATGAAAAGGTAAAGCGCTAGTTAAAAATTTGAAGTTCTATTACATTTTGCAAAAAAATGTTATGATTTTTTTCATATATTATTGTATTGTATTTTTATACATTGCAGGATGAATTGTGAGTGTAAGAAAAAGAAAACATCGTTCCATGGGGGAGTAAGAAGGCTTAGTAGCTGTAGTTTTTCCACCAATTTAACACTGTGATATTTCATGCTAACTACATGTAACAGAGTAATATCCAAGACTAGGTAAATATAAGTTAGTTAAAGGTACACATATTTAACAGATTTAAACCAGCTTAAGCTGTTCAGCAGGGAACTACATGGACAATATTTAGTTTTCTTTGAAAGGCTATTTATTTATCAGACCAAAGGTTGAAGATAGTTTGCTGTGTTGATGAAAATACTTCGTTCATTTTATATGAAAGGTGCGTTACCTGATATTCAAAGTGGAATCAAAGTTATACTAACAATAAATAATAAATGTATTGTTTGACAGAAATGAATGAGCTATGAATGGTTTGGGTTATGAAAAATCGACGTTTTTTCTCGTAGGAAAGTGTGGTTATAATTTCTTTATGAATTTTATATAATTAGATATTTTTCACAACTTTCACCAAATACCAAATTCATTGTTAAATAATCAGAAGCAAGTAGCGTAGATTTTATTTTAATTTCAAATGCAATTAAGTGTGTTGATTGTGTGAGTATTTTCTTATTTGTAATAAAACATTGTAAAATGTAACTCTTGTTATGAAAAAAAATACACACAACAGAGGCATAACAAAACAAGAACGAATGGAAACAAACTATACAAAAGATGAGTAGTGAATATCAATGCAATGAGCATATATTAACCGTTAGACAAAAATTGCCAAAATATTTGTTAATTTATATTTAATACCATACAGCCTTCGTTGGTCTACGGGAATCACTCTTATTTCACGCTGCACGTATATACGCCCCCCTTTTTTAAATATACCTGTCTTTTGATTAAAGTGTATGTTATTTTTAAGAACTTGTGAATCAAATAAACTCTTATGTGAGGATGGCATATAGCGTCATCTCCAAAAGCATAGTTGTTACATGTTAATTAAAATAGTGACAAAGTGTTGACAAAATATCACAATGCAAACATAACTGTGCTGGTGTATACCGTAAAAAATGGCACCTAGTTATTAATTTATATAAGCATAATGCAAACTATAAATTGCTATAATTCTTATCTGACTGTACTGACTGTACAAAAAGTTGTAAATTAAATTGGCATTTAACAAATTCTGTCATTGTAAATACTAAAATGTTACACTATTTATAAAATTGTCGAATTGTAAATTGATCTGTGCTGATATTACGTATAAACATCTAAATGTGGTACTTGGGTAAACTTACATTACCACAACATAAACTTAAAGTTTACAAATAATCAGACTTATTTATGATGGAGCACACGCCGGTTTGAATTTCTATTGTTTACAAACTTTTTATATTTTGTGTGAATTCAGCACTAAATAATAATCACTGGAAGAACAAAATTTCCATAAAGCTCTTGTTAATTTATTAGTATATAGAAATCCCATGAATATGTTTTTATCTTTTAAAGCATCCTATATATTTATAGATATAATATAATTTATGTTGAAATAAACTAATCTTATTCTTATATGGAAACTGTATGCAGTGGCACTAGTCATTTAAAGTAATATTTATGTAGCATTTAACAAAAGTAAAGAGAACCTTTATGTGTAAAAAGATTTCAAACAACATTCAGAGGTGAAAAATATGAGATTGAAAGGATAAAACGCAGATTTTTTGAACACGACTATTACATTTATTACAAAAATATGTAACACAACAATATTGTCTTCAAAACAATAGTAACAATCGCATTCATGCATTGAGTTTGTACTTTTTAACAAGCATATGGACATGAAATATAAGAAGCTTAAATTCATGCATGTTACCTTCAATGAGAATTATGAAGTTTTTTTATGTACATTTAATGCCTACAACTGTTCTACAATAGACTAGATTTGGCATTTCTTGAAAACCTACGCGGATTTACACAAAGAGATCTTTTTTGTCAAATGCCCATTTAAGATTTATGTGCTGCATATTTTTTTCTTTCTTTCAATAGGGGAATGTATTAAATTGACTAGATCTTAATATAATAAAATGATTCCAATAAATATATATAGTGACATATTAAGATTTACATTGGAATGTATTAAGATTCTGACTGCTCTTTCTACAACTTCTAAGCTTCAATTGCAGTATTTTGAAACAATTACAGCAACTAAAAGAGAACTATGGCATTTTGATGCATCTAATTAATTTACACGTCACTGACTAAAACCAACTAAACTTCTAAAAAGCTGGTTGCATTTTAAATAGTCATACAATTCCTACTGTGTCCTGTTTGTAACAAACACACACACAATTAGAAATCATATCAATATTACATAGATATTTAGTTAAGAAGCACCTTTAGTAAACAATTCTTAATAACTATAATACTAGCAGGACAATAGAATAGTCTTCAACCCCTCATAAATGCAGTAAAATATTAGTGACAACTGATAAATACAAGACATATGGACAATTGGTCAATTTCATATGTGGACCTAAGTCTTTAAAAGGCAAATGCTGGCTTCAGTTGCTTGATAGGAAGGCAACATCACCAAACAATTTGCATATGCACAGTTATGAACACCTCTAAATTAAAGACACTTTTAAACAACTCTTACAACATCTATGGACAGAATATGATAAGGAATTAACTACATCCAAGTAGTATTACTTATACATATACAAATTACAATATTTTACTAAATTTATATGCCTTTTGTTAACAATTAAGCATTACATAAAAAATGTACTTTGATATTTTCTACACAAAACACAAATTTGTACGATAAAAATTTAAAACTGCTATTTTTTAACAAAGCTCTTGTGTAAATAGAATACATATTTAGCAAGTTTGCATCATCTAAAGTTTAGAATGACACAGAGTAAAATATGTTCTCTTATGATTGTCTAAAAGTGTATATTTAGAAGATTGTGAAGACCATACAAAATACAAGTGGGAAAAAATTCAATAAATAGAAATTGGTACTCGGTATATTGGTCCCGTACACCAGCTTTTGTCCCGTATTTTAGGGATAGATTCTACAATATTATATATTATTACAAATATGAATACTTAGGTAAAATACGCATTAAAATATGAGTAGCACTCTACTTCACTAAATGAACAACATTAAAAATTTCTAGAAACATCGCTTTTGATAACATTATTTTGTGCAGATTGTAGAATTGCATAAGTCTACAATATAAATTCTATAATAGAAATATTCAACTACTCCATAGATTGACAACATTATAAATATAGTTTGAACTACAGCTAAAACTGTTGGCAGTTATGTGCTTTTTCTAGATGATGCAAACCGTGACAATACTTTTCTACAATTCAATGAATATGCATTTGAATTGATTGAATCTTCAACTTGTCAACCTCCAAGAAATACTGTATAATTATTTTTTGCTAATATAAATATTACAATGATTTTGTGATACTAATATCACTTTACAATTACATAACAGACTTGTTGCATTATAAATTGCTACAAAAAATGATTGTTAGAAATCAAAGAAAATCAAATTATTAATCAATTGATTGAATAAATCTATATTTACCATGGCTCAGGCCAATGGTTGTTTTTTAAGAAATAATAAATGTGATAACAATTCCAACTAAGCATCTTTTTCAAAGAAACATTAAGACTGAAATGATGTGCATACGTGTAAAACAATACTTTGATTTGCAGAGGTAGACATATTGTTTATCGATTCATATTCATTACTGTTAATTAGAACCAGTGTACCAGACACTGACAACAGAGATACGTGTTAAGAGATACTATATACAAACATAGAACTACGATAAATTTCACTGAATAAATATATCAAGATATTTCAATAACAAATGAAAAAGCAGACACTTTCCACTGCTGCTTCTCAACTTGTCGATAATCCAACAACTTTTGTCTATAAACAGTATCTATTTTACTATAACAATACTGACTAGTATTTCATGCGGTTTATGAGGTGGGCTTACAAAACAAAACAAACTGTACAAATTTACACCAACCTCAATAAAAACACTAGATGAACATCTAATGTCACAACATCTATCCTTACACTAGAATTTTAGAAGTTCTCAAGTCAAATGTTGTACTCACAATATTGGCATAATACTTTATCACTTAGGTTGACTACTGCTCAAAACAATGTATCTATTGATATTTATACTGGTTAAACTGATTAAGAACATTCATGGACACTTCATTGAACAATTCTGCACTCTGTCCTTCATATTGTGTGACTACTTTGGCCTTGTTGTCCAAATCATCATCCCAGTAATGCACATTAATGTCACTAGCACTACTTCCAGGTGTGCCAGGGGTATTAGTACACTGGCTGCCTGGACTGGAAACTGAATAGGGACTACCTGTGTCTCTGGATCGATTATTGTAGGGTGGAGGAGGTGGCGTTCTCAGAAATGGATCTCGTGAGTTATCGTACATGTGATCGGGATTGATCATCATCTGACTAGGTGCTGGAGATTTTCTTGGACTCTGAGGGTACACTTTATTGCCACCTGGATAAGGTGGAGGAGGTTTCATGCTTTGTTTCTTTTGAAATACATGCTGAATATGTGGCAATATTGGTGGTACTGTCTTCTTCAAATGATTAGTTATTTCAGGGTACTTTGAAGCTAGGGACATTTCCTCCTTGGGAGGAGAAACGGCGGTCTGCTGCTTCTTTGGTAATGCAGCTGCTGCAAGCTGAAGTGACTGTACTGGACTTAACTGAATATTTCTGATGTTGGATGTGAGTGTTGCAAATGAAGGCAAAGATTGCGGAGATGTTTCGGTGTTCTCTGTATTAGGAGCGATTTGCTGCATTGGGACTTGTGCAACAGTGGCTTGAACGTGAGGCACTGAACCAGGAAATCCTGCAGAATCTTGTGAGCGTATGCTAGCTGTAGCCTGAACATACACAGCTGAAGGCGTAGAATAAGTAGGCATTTCTATTAGCTGCTGATTGTTGGTGGTTGCCAATGAAACAACATGATCCATAGCGGCCACATCTGACTGGCTTTCATTCTCACTCTGTGAACTTTGACTTTCAGCTGGAGAACTTGCTGAAGTGAAATGTACATCTTGTGGTGCTTCACAATCATTACTACTACTGTCAGTCTGTAACTCCTGTTTTATATCAACCCGTTTTCTACGACTTTTCCTTTCTTTACCTTCTCTTGGTGGTGCATGAGGACACCCCTTTCTGTTTTCATGACCCCAAAGATTTTCATTTGTTTTGAATGATTTTCCACAAGGGCAATTAAACGGTCGCTCATTTGAATGTATTTTTTCATGAAGTTTGACAGCTGATGAATCTTTGAAATTTTTACCACATATGCTGCACTGAACTGGATATTCATTGGAGTGTTTGTACAGGTTATGTTTATTCAAGTGCACCCTCAACTTGAAGGAAATCTGACAAATCTCGCATTCGAAAGGAAGTTTCAAATTATGGCGTTGTAAATGTTTTTCATACGGAGCCTGTACCGCAAATCCTTTCCCACACTTTGAACAGGTAAACTTACTTTGTCTTGTTTTTGCTCTACGCGAGTCTGGTTGTAGGTTTTCTTCTAATTTCAGCACTGGAACTTTTACTCTAAGAACATTCTGAAGAGCATCTTGATCATTATTCTCAAGAACTTGTTCCACGTGTTGACTGGAAACTGCTTGTAATGACATATAGGTGCTTGTGTTTGCAGCTGTTGAAGGTACACCAGCATTAGAAGAATTTGATGCAGTATTACAGGTGGTGTACACTGCACCACTTGGGAAATTGGTAGAGAGACTAGAGGTAACAGGATAAGCTGTACCTATGTTAATCATATTGTGTGCTCCTTCAGCATTCTGAATAATACTCTGTTGTGCATATGTTACAATAGAAGCTGTAGTATTATTAACTGTAGTACTTGAGCAGGTTGATTGCGATGAGGTTTGATTAATCGACCCATCAAAGTACTGAACTGCTTGAATTCGGGAAACATCAGCTTCACTTTGAGGAAAGGCAGTAGAATCTTGACTATCAGATGTTGCATATGGCAGTGATCCACTCGAGGAGGTTGATGCATATTCTTCCATGCTTGTATTCAAACTGTCATGTGGTATCAACAATGTACCATCGTCATTTAACATTGGGCCATCTTCCAGGTCCTGTAGATTCACATTGTTAGCAATAATATCAACATCACAAGTCACTACCTCTTCTTCAATATCTTGATTATCATTGATCACTTGATTCACCAGATCTAGGTCATTGCATATTGGCTCAGCCTTCACTTTGACACCATTCTTCATTTGCTCTTCATACTGATGTAATTGCAATTTTCTATAGTACTCTTCGTCATTATTGTAAGATGCTAAACCATAAAACGCTTGCTCATTCATCATCTCTGTTTGATTTGTAGGACTTTGTGACTCGGTTACAGCATGTTGCAATTGCTGTTGCTGTTGATACTGAATTGCTTGACTTTGAATAAAATGCATACTCGCTTGTTCTACTTCTTCATTTTTCTCCATATTCTTTACTGCATTCTTACGAGCTGGACGTCCTCGTCTGGCTGTACTCTTGCGAGGTACCAGCTTGTTCTTATGTCCACATGACTTACTTCTATGCTCATGATGCCATAAACATTCACTTGTCTTGAAACCTCTGTCACAATATCTGCATTTGTAGGGTCTTAAATCTGAATGGATTCTCTCATGAGCACGAACAGCTGTTGAATCTTTAAATTTCTTCCCACAAATAGAGCAAGTTTCAAAGGCTCCTTCGGTATGTCGAAACAATTCATGTTTTTTGAGATGGTACCTTTCTTTAAAACCAATAGAACATATCTCACACCTAAATGGCCTCTCATCTGAATGTGTACGCATGTGGTTTTTATAGCTAGAATTCTGAGCAAATTCTTTAAAGCAGATTTTACAAGTCCATGAATTACCATTCTTCACATACCCACTCATACTCTCCTTTTGAACGCCTTGTGACTCAAGCTTATTTCTAAGATGGGCTAGTTTAGAATGAAATGCCTGTTTATGCATCTTCAAGTAAGTTTCAGTCTCAAATGACTTTTCACACTGGTCACATGGGAATCGCTCTTTTCCTATTCTTTTTTGTCTCTTATCAAACAATTGATTGTTAGTGTCTACACACTCCATAGCTTCCATTTCTAATAAATTCATGGACATTTCAGTATCATTTTCAGACTCGACTTCAGAACTAGTTGTGCGACTCATTCTTCTCTTTGTTGGTTTATTCTCATTGCCTGAATCTTCTTGTAAAAGCAATTTGTATCCTGGGACCTTGCCAGTGAGGCGTGCACTTTTTCGAACAGGTGCATCATCATTATCAATTGGAGTGATGTGACTCAATGTTGGAGGCTCCAATTTAGGTGGTGGATCACACGTGTTTGGAGATAAGGTATGTTGGTAGGTGAATGAGACAGTTGCAGCAGCTCCAGTTGTTGCATTTTTAAGCATAGATGGAGCTACATGCACTGGAGTGGGGCCTGAAGTGAAAGCATACTTTTGGATCATTTTTTGGTTTACAGATGTTGATGAGCTTGCGCCAGAACTCATGCCATGTGGAATTGTCACATATTGCGAGACAGACATTGCATGTGGACCTAAAGCATTCTGGCTGGTCACAGATTTTTGCGCTTTCAATAGATTCTGCTGTTGGACATGTACATGTTGCAGCTGTTGCTGTTGGGAATGTGATGTGATTGGTACTACACTGGAGGGAGCTAAAGCTATAACAAACTTCTCTGTTCTAGTCATATCGCCTTGAGGAAGAACAAGAAACTGTTCATGGGGATGGGTTGATGTATGCACTACTTCCACTTTAAGTGGAGATACATTGACATCATTTTCTTTGTCAGAGTCTTCCTTCGTCATATCCGTATGATGCCTACTAGGCTCTACAGAAGTCAGTGGCTCAATATCTTCAGATATCTCATGATCATTATCAACCAACTGTTCATTAGGAGACTCAACTCCACCATTACAATTTGGCTGTTGCTTTAAATGATTGTTGTTAAGTAGACTAGATGTTGTGTCATTGTCATTGCCATTGTTTGTACCCTGAGACTTAACACTGTTTTCATGATTATCCATACTGCCATTGTATTTTGTGACAATAAAGTTTACTAGGTTACTGTCTGTGGAAACAGACTTACACATATCCATCACAGTTGTTTCAGGCACAATGACACCACCGACTGTCTTTGCACACGTAGTACCACCATTGATCGCAGAGGTATCCATCATATAACGTTTGTGCACTACAGTTTTTATCCTTTTTGTACTGGTGGTAGTAGGGGCACTGTCTAAGCTGCTCTCTGATGTGGAGTCCGTTGCACTACTATTGTGATCATGGGCTGCGCGATCAGGAGTTCGCTCTAAGCTAGCGAAAGAAGTTTGCTTGTTATCGTGAACACTCATATGCATTGTGAGTGTATTGAGATTGCCAAATGTCTTGCCACAAATCTTACATTTATGTGTTGACTGAGTCTTAGAATGAGCCAAGTCCACATGGCGTATATACTGTGCTTGGCGCTTAAAAACTTTGCCACAATTGCACTTAAATTGTTTTCCGTCGAGAGCAATGCTAGTCACATCCTCACTATCACTACTGCTGGACTTATTTGAACTTTGCTTAAAACTGTTCAGGAAAAACACTATTGGATCAGAGTTGGTGACACTTCTTGCAAATGGGCTGCTACTGGTGGGGCTGGACTTGCAGTTTCCATCTATGCCAGCAGACGGCAGCACTGGCTGGACTGAAGCCTGTAAGTACAGAAGAAAATGCTATGTTAAGTGGAAAGCAGCAAATATTTGAAACATTATGAATCTGTATTGTGCTGATCTGGTTAATATATATTAAACTAACCAACTTTAGGTTTGGAAGGGAAAAGTAATTTTGTTATTTAACATTCTGAATGTAGGAATGATTTGTGTTAAAATTTATTTTCTTCATATTGTCACACAATAATTCTAAATCAAAATTTATTATTTATTGCCTCTAGATTACATTTAAACTGGCTATGAACAAGTAGTAACATAATGTACACTAGGAATTTTTACCATGCAAAGCTGAAATGCAATATCATTAATGATACTGGACTTGCTGTGACAGCTAATCATAACATTTTCTTAAACACAGTATGATCTTATCATTTCTGATATCTGTAACTAACCTACTTCAAACATATATTGCATATCAACATGGTGATTCTTGTATGAAAATAATGAAATGCAAAATATCATTAAAACATAAATATATAGAATCAGAATTTGTAAATATTGTCTGTAAAGAACCCATTTTACCCTATGACCATGATAAGATGGCTTGACAAAGCATCGAGGTGCATTACTTGCAGTATCTATGTTTTATTTCCCAATAATATTCATCTATAGAGTAAGGATATATTCATGAATCACTGAAATGGAACTGAATGGAATGAATACTCACTTCATTTCATTTGTAACCATTAAATCACATTGAATACTCCCACTGTATAATTGTAAGTATATGACAAACGAAAACTATGCATTTTTTTCTTTATTAGAAGGAGTAGATGGAACAGGAAAGGATATGGTTGTCCTATAGTAAGGGGCACTTATTCAGCCCATTTCCTGACAACTCGGACACTTCATGCCATTGCAAACAAACCACATTATCAGACAAGAAAATCAAACATGGAATGGTGGACATTGCAAACAAACCAATGTTCACACATCTACAATATGGACCCTTTATGACACACCTGCCAAGATGAAGGACTGGGAAGGGGGAAGCAGTACAATCATTAATAGAGAAAGGTGATGGGTAGGTACTAGGTAGTACATTTTATGAAGTTGGTCCATGTCTTAGGAAACATGCATAATTTACCTTACTGGGGAAGTTGGTCGTTTGGGTATGTGCATGCGTGCGTGTGTGTGTGTGGGAGGGGGGGGAGGCGTTCATACGATTTTCATACTTTCATACCGGGGGTGGGGTGGGTGGTGCGGTGGACTGCTTGCATTTCACATTGACGTGTTTTGCAATTGCTAACGTCTTTTGCAACCAAAAAAGGGCGTGGAGCCACAAAAAGCAACCTTAGTGTTTTGTAACCACCTTTGTATAATGTAGCATCAGGGTTTTTATTTTTCATTTTACACATTATTAACATCCACACATATGCATGTGATGCATGTATTTGATTACTATATGGATAGGTATTATTTAAACTGAGTAATGAAAAATTGTTACGCAACACCATTAACTATAAACTTATGTATAGCAAATATATGAAAGGATGTAAAGCCTACATGTATATTAAATACCTGCAACATTTAGAAATATTTTTACATATTAAATGTAAAAGACACTCTAAAATATATACTGTACTGTGATGTATATCTGGCAGCATGTTCAAGGCATATCCTAATGTTAAATCAATGCACTTTCTAATTCTTTTAACAAGTGTCCATATAATGTTATAATGTTAAGAAAAGTTCACCCCATCCCTCAAATGCATATATGTGAATGTTAGTAATGTGTGAAATATAAAATGAAAAACCTGAACTTAATTTTGCAAAATGCGTGAAGGTTGCATTTTGCTGCTCCACACCCCTTTTGGGTTGCAAAACGGGGCTCAACAGGGTAGTATAGGGCGCTCAGTTTTCTAATGTTTAATGCTCAATTTATTTGTAAAAGAATGAAAATATTATACTAAACAATATTGATCTTTCATAAAACAGTTTTGATTTTCTTTGCATGAAATCATCATTTAGAAGTCGCAATTCAACATACTCAACATGAATAAAAAAAGGCTGATAATTGCTAATGCCCAAATCATATTGGATCATACCAAGTTGCATGTTCATGAAAGAAATAACAAAATTGGTGATTGTTCACAATGAAATAAAACTTTCCTACACAACCATGGGATTAAGGCTGCAGTAACTTGATTCTTATAGGATGACGGGAAAATTGGTAGATCTGGAATCATTGTAGCAAAGCCAATATATATTTGATATAAAGTCAATTGAATGTTACATATGTTAATTGCCATTCTCAAATATAGGAATACATACAGTAATTCATTAGTCATCATCGTCATGTCCCTATTGTAAACCATAAAGGGTGTTGGACTTATTCAAATAATGTATTACGAATACATGTACAGTGCTGTCTGTTTTCTGTTACTGGAAATTACTCAAATTACACGTCATTAGTAGAAATTATTTACTGCACGTCCATATTTTCAGATTTCAGGAAAAAAAGAAGAAATTTTCAAAATTAAAGTCTAAATTCGGGTAGTATTTATATTTTCTTTTACTACTGTTTTTAAAGGACTGTTCCCCATTTTTCACCCTTAAATTGGCATTTATGTGAGCCTTCACAGGTAGGAAACCCATCAAATCCTATGTGTGCGCCTCCCCTTTTTTCAAATTGCATTAAAATATTTTTGTCATTTTTTTATAAAAAACTGTTAAGAATGAAGCATTGTACGTATTAGATGATGTTTCATGTACATAAAACATGGTGCAAAATGTTTTTTTATGACAAACTACACAGCATTTAAGTCGAGGAAACAATTGGGGAGGTGGCGGGGGTCACTCAATTTTTATTGACACTATAGGAGGTGGGGTGTCGCTTATATTAATGATTTCCTCTTCTCCATATGACTGACCCCCTGTACGATCAATTATACAAGCTCCCTTATTATTTGGTTATGAATGCTATTGTGATTTAGTTATTGAATTTACAATCTGATAACAACAGACGACAGGTGATAAAGGAGGAAAAAGTAATATTAAATAAAAAAAAACAGCTTTTCACAGTTTATTATACTACATATATTCAAAGAATGTATTGTTATAGTTACTTAGAATATATATACATAGAATTTACTTTTCCATAAATTTCAAAATCCATTCTTTCACATCAAAATTAAACTGTTTTGTAACATGATACATCTTCAAGTGTTGGAGGATTAGAACCTCGTGAATCATCATATAAGTACACCTTCTTGTTTCCTGGATAAGGGAGGAGGTTTCATGCTTTGTTTCTTTTGAAATACATGCTGAATATGTGGCAATATTGGTGGTACGGTCTTCTTCAAAAGTTTAGTTATTTCAGGGTACTTTGAAGCTAGGGACATTTTCTCCTTTGGAGGAGAAACGGCTGTCTGCCGTTGCAATGCAGCTGCTGCAAGTAGAAGTGACTGCACTGGACTTGACTGGATGTTTCTGATGTTGGATGTGAGTGTTGCAAATGAAGGCAAAGGTTGCGGAGATGTTCCGGTGTTCTCTGTATTAGGAGTGATTTGCTGCATTGGGACTTGTGCAGCAGTTGCTTGAACGTGCGGCACTGAACCATGAAATCCTGCAGAATCTTGTGAGCGTATGCTAGCTGTAGCATGGACATACACAGCTGAAGGCGTAGAATAAGTAGGCATTTCTATTAGCTGCTGCTGATTGTTGGTGGTTGCCAATGAAACAACGTGATCCATAGCAGCCACATATGACAGTCTTTCATACTCTCTCTGAGAACTTTGACAGTCAGCAGAACTTGCTGAAGTGAAATGTACATCTTGTGGTGCTTCACAATCATTACTACTACTGTCAGTTTGTAACTGTTTTACAATATCAACCCGTTTTCTACGACTTTTCCTCTCTTTACCTTCTCTTGGTGGTGCATGAGGACACCCATTTCTGTTTTGATGACCCCAAAGATTTTCTTTTGTTTTGAATGACTTTCCGCACCGGCAATTAAACGGTCGCTCATTGGAATGTATTTTTTCATGAAGTTTGACAGCTGATGAATCTTTGAAACGTTTACCACATATGCTGCACTGAACTGGATATTCATTGGAGTGTGTGTACAGGTTATGTTTATTCAAGTGCGCCTTCAACTTGAAAGAAATCTCACAAGTCTCGCATTTGAAAGGAAGTTCAAAATTATGCCGTAGTAAATGTTTTTCATACGAAGCCTGTACCGCAAATCGTCTCCTACACTTTGAACAGGTAAACTTACTTTGTCTTGTTTTTGCTCTACGCGAGTCTGGTTGTAGGTTTTCTTCTAATTTCAGCAATGGAACTTTTACTCCAAGAACATTCTGAAGAGCATCTTGATCACTATTCTCAAGAACCTGTTCCACATGTTGACTGGAAACTGCTTCTAAGGACATATAGGTGCTTGTGTTTGCAGCTGTTGAAGGTACACCAGCATTAGAAGAATGTGTTGCAATGCTACAGGTGGTGTACACTGCACCACTTGGGAAATTGGTAGAAAGACTAGAAGTAACAGAATAATCTGTAACTTTATTGATCATATTGTTTGTTCCTTCAGCATTCTGAATAATACTCTGTGGTGCAAAAGTTACAATAGAACATGTACTATTATTTACAGTAGTATATGAGCAGGTGGTGTGCGATGTGGTTTGATTAATCAACCCATTTTGAATTTGGTAAACAACAGGTTCACTTTGAGGAAAGGCAGTAGAATCTTGACTATCAGATGTTGCGTATGGCAGTGATCCACTGGAGGAGGTTGATGCATATTCTTCCATGGTTGTATTCAAAATGTCAGGTGGTATCAACAACGGATATTCCTCATTTAATATCGGTTCATCCATGCCCAATAGATCCACATTGTTAGCACTAATTTCAACATCGCAAGTCACTACCTCTTCTTCAATATCTTGAATATCCTTGAGTATTTGGTTCAACAGATCCAGGTCACTGCATATAGTCTCAGCATTCACTTTGACACCATTCTTCATTTGCTCTTCATACTGATGTAATTGAAATTTTCTATAGTCCTCTTCGCCATTATTGTAAGATGCTAAACCATAAAACGCTTGCTCATTCATCATCTCTGTTTGATTTGTAGGACTTTGTGACTCGGTTACAGCATGTTGCAATTGCTGTTGCTGTTGATACTGAATTGCTTGACTTTGAATAAAATGCATACTGGTTTGTCCTGCTTCTTCATTTCTCTCCATATTCTTTACTGCATTCTTACGAGCTGGATGTCCTTGTCTGGCTGGACTATCGGGAGCTGTTTGTTTCTTTGTCCACATGACGTAGTTCTATGCTCATGATGCCATAAACATTCACTTGTCTTGAAACCTCTGTCACAATATTTGCATTTGTAGGGTTTTAAATCTGAATGGATTCTCTCATGAGCACGAAGAGCTGTTGAATCTTTAAATTTCTTCCCACATATAGAGCAAGTTTTAAAGGCTCCTTTGGTATGTATAAACAACTCATGTTTTTTTAGATGGCACCTTTCTTTAAAACCAATAGAACACGTCTTACACCTAAATGGCCTCTTATCTGAATGTGTACGCATGTGGTTTTTATAGCTAGAATTCCGAGCAAATTCTTTAAAGCAGATTTTACAAGTCCATGAATTACCATTCTTCACACTCATACTCTCATTTTGAACGCCTTGTGACTCAAGCTTATTTCCAAGATGGGCTAGTTTAGAATGATATGTCTGTTTATGCATCTTCAAGTAAGTGTTACTCGGAAATAATTTTTCACACTCGTCACATGGAAATACCGTTTTTCCCATTTTTGGGTCTGAAGTGGATGAAATTTTTGGGTCTGAGGTGGATGAATAATTTTGACTTGCTTTTTTGTTCAGCGGCATAGATATCATGTCATTGCCATTGTTTGTACCCTGATACTTAACACTGTTTTCTTGATTATCCACACCACTGTTGAATTTCGTGCAGATAACGTTTGCTGGTTTACACTCTGTGGAAAGAGACTTACAAATATCCATCACATTGATTCAGGCACCATTATGACACCATCGATTCGCTTTGCACACGTAGTACCACCATTAATCACAGAGGTATCCAATATAGTTATAGGTCATCACAATATTCTTGTAACAATATCCACGTTAAGTTATTCCGTGTATAGTCAGTTCAAAATGCTCTGCATACTAAGGCTCACGAATCTCACGAAGTAATGTGTTCCTAGCGAGGAAAGGAATATTTATACCCTGGACAGCCCATAATATTATAACCCTTATAGCCAATCAAATTTCGTTCCGTTAAAGAACAGCCCTACCCGCTAACTCCCGCAGTGCTTGACAAGCTGTATTGTCCATAAGTTAACGTGTTGTTTTAGCAGGCTTGTAGAATACAATTAAGTCAACATAGTTCACGTAACAATAGGCAGGTTTGATTGTGTTTAGTGCCATTAAAGAATGCCACAACAAGACAATCTTCTTTGATTTATCCTAAAATCAAACAGCTTCTAACAACAATTTATTTGGATCGTTATGGCATTAAATAATCGCAGGGTTGGGTAATTAGATGTGATAAAGTTAAATACGCGTTGGAAAATCGCGTATTTTGCCAGACGACTTTTAATTATCTTCGATTTTCAGAAACCGTTTGTAGAATTGAATTTGAACTGGAAGTTATACAAGCGCCAGGGGTGCCACGAATAAACGATACATGCAATAGGATTTGATTTCACGTGTTTAAAACACATGTAACTTATGAAGACGAATTGTAGTTTTCGTTCATCAGAGTAGGCATGAAAGTTAAGTAGGCGTTAAAGGAAAATAGCGTATTTTGCCCGGCGACCTTTCATTTTTAAAGAATTTTGCATATAAAAACATAATGACAAACCCATTAGAAAAAAAATATCCATATTGCTCGATACCAAAACAGAACAATGCTCCTCTTTCGTGTACTCTTTATGGTACAGAAGTAAAGCACTGGTGCATTATTTTGCAGCAGCTAGAGGCATGATTCAGTCATCCGATTTTTTTTAACCCACGTATTTACGACTGTGTGGATTAGTGCACATTATTAATGCCAATCAAAACGTGAACGCAGTGCGCGGGAAAATGCCTTTAATCTTGTTAAATAACCCGGCTGTATACACATGAACATATTAAACAATGTTCAATTAATTAATGAATCAACTGAAATATTTTAAGGGTATAAATGATACTAACAGAACAAAAGCAGCCACGCGGTCCGTGTAGCTAATATCATAGGTGACATCACGATACTCAATTTAATGAGTATCTCCCGTGTGCATCTCTACCTGCACACAAGAGGACGTCGGCCATCCTTACAAATGAGCAATTCACTTGTAACTCTACTCCGCTGATTAATTCTTCTTGACCACCCAACATAATTCACAAGTATACAGTTTCCAACTCATTAGAACTGGATATGTCAACAGCAGTTAAAACCCTACCCCTCAATGGCAGTGGAGCATATGCTAGCTTGTTAATATTCAATGCTATCAACTTTGCAACACAAGGCGTTGTTAAAAATTAACAAAGCATGCACTATACAGACGGGAGTGTTGTGACAGGTTTATAGAACTTAAATTTGTCTAAACATTTTGCTTGACAAATTTCCAATAGCGATGAAGGCACTATGGAAACGGGATTTGCCACGAGTGTAGGGGGTACACGACAGCAGTTAGCCCGTAAGCCAGAAACTTGTTGAAATTCATCAAAACTGAGCATATTTATGCATTTTAGTTGTATTTGTATTTAATTGATTGCAAAAGTATTGTCGGTCATCAGTGTCATTCTCAATATATCGGATTTTGTATTCTCTTTGATGGTAACTGAAATTGTGAGCAAATAGTTTTGCTAAACACTGTTACTCATGGATCACAAACTAGAACACCTTTAACATATATTTCATATTTAAACATATATTTCATGATGTATAATGGGAGAGTTTCAATGTGACCCCATCCATCATATGAAGCAATGTCATAAAAGTGAATAAAAATCATCCACCCAAATTCTAGAAAGAAACTGACAGTTATTTATTCGCTCCACTTTGAATGATAGGAAATTATCTCAACAACTGTCAGTTCCAATTAGGTGGTATGTTTTCCCCAAAGGCTGCAATCTATTGTGTTGCACAAAGAACTTATTGGAAGAGTCAATACATATATAATCAATGCGGAAAGGTGTTGACATGGAATTGAATGATGGTACAAAAGCCATCCAGTACAATAATTAGCACTATGCCAGGATGTGTGTATTCTCCATAGTTATCACTTAGCCTTAACAATGACAAGGAGATTAGGCGCTAAAATAGTTGGCATCCTCTTATTTCAATTATGATTGGCGTTGTATTTAACCGTACATATCTTATTTATTACACAGTCTATGTTTTTAAACAAATGTGTAAGACACAACAAAGTAGGTCTTGCAACTGAAACTTCATTGCTGTTACAGCGGCGACATAGGACGACGTAAGATCAGAACAGTTTCCTGAAGATAGTAACCATCCGAGCCTTTTTGCACACAGAACCAAACTAGTTTTTACTGACCCCTATTTTTTATGTTACTGTTGCCCCTTTACAGTCTCCCTAGTTTAGGATAGGGTGTTCATACTTGGTGTTTGCTAACACCTGTCCTTATAATAACATTACCAATACTATGGAGTCCACGTATTACGAGTTTAACGTATTCAGAACGTGTGAATTTGATCGATACGAGACTTTTATAAATCCCTATCAATTACTTAACTGGCCCGACCCCTCTTTATATATGATCTTACATAAAGCATGTTATGTAATAGGCCTACTTTTACTTAATTATTCTATCTATCAATGATACATAATACCTGGATTAATAGAAAATCGAACCATTAAAAGCAGCTTCCCATTTTTATCAATTCTGCAGAGTATGCTATAATGACGTTGACGTTTTAAAGGGCGACATTTTGTGATCTCTTAACATTTTGCCCGAACAAGACACTGTAATGTACTATGAAAGTGATGTAACTAAACGCCACTTTACATAATTTGAAATAAGAAGATTTAATAAACGCAGAAAGCACTAGCAATTGCACCTAAGATCTTAGGTCCTTTGAAAACGAATTGAATTATGATAAATAACCGTGCGTTCTAAAAGAAATATATAGAGATAATGCTATTGAAAATGATGAGTTGCTTTATACTTGATAACAACATATAAGATTTAAACACTTTAATACCCGCTTACTCTAGTATAAGCCATACACTATGAACTTTTATCTGTTATCCGCAGAATATTTTGCCAAATGCAAATTTCCCATCAAACAAATTGCAATCTGTAATGGAGGGTTAAATATCTAATACATTTTATAATTGTCGCGCAACAGCAATTCAACTGTCAACTGATAACCGACATCTTAACACACTTATTTATGTTCATGAACATCTTACATGCTTCATTATATCCTATCATTAACCTGCCTATTTGAGGTTGTGCCTATGCAAAAGTTCATGTTGAACTTCTTTTCATACTTGCCAGTTTCCCACGGTGTACTTTTGCATGATTTATTGCATGTTTGTGTCTTCAGCTTGAAGTGAGACATATTAATGATATCATTATCCTTGCCATTTTAAGATTTAAGTGTGTTTAAGGTGGCATACATTGCATACATCAAGAAACGGACATTTGATTTGATCTAATTCTAGATCCACAAGCCTAATATTATATCAATATTGACCTGCATAATGTACAATGTATTTTGATTTGGGTTTATTTTATCAGTTTTATGTATTTCCGCATGCAGGCAAACATCTGATAAATTTCGAGGATATTGGATACTGTTAGTCCACTATTGATTTGATAATGTATATAGCAGTTGCTTAAATATGTACGCAGAATAATTGAATATACATACGGTAAATGATTCAAACGATTTCATACATCCACGCACATACAATCACTTACTAATTAACTACTAGAAGTCCATATCCACAATAATCCAAATTTAACTTTTATCAAGTGGTTCCTATTAAAATCAGAAAACAAGAACAAAATTACAATAATGGTTCTACAATAATGACGCATCGCATTACCGTGCAGATGAACATAAACATTTAAATAACCAACGAAACATTCCGCCAAAATAAATGCAATACTACTTTAGAAGTACTCTTCAAGGAAATGCATTATTCAATAGGAAAAGCACATACCTTTCAAGCGTGGTGCTACTATTTCAAAGGAACAGAAGCATAACCAACCACTGGGAATAACTACCGGTCCGAAAAGGTCCCCTTGGACATGAATTTTAAAGCGATTGCCATGTAAGTGAAGACGATTAAGTTCACTGGTAATTTACAATTTCAAACTACTGCATGCATTTAACACTGCAATGAATAACTATTCCCCCTCTCAAATGACTCTAAATGGTACTAGATAGATCATGCCTTATATGCTTTGAAGTTGTTTAACTAGGGTGACATAGCAAACAAGAGCGAATTTTCAATAAGTACAATATCAAACACACTTGCAAATGGTCTAAAGTTGACCGAGGCAAATGAAGGAAGATGGTATGCAGTATTCTTATCATTTCCTTTTCTTCAAATAACTCAATTTCTATACTTTCAAGTGATGATACATGTATATCATATAACCGCCCTCTCTTAAACAACTACCCTAGATAACTACCCGAGATAAAGCCATTCTGTTCCTCGTTCATAATTATTATGAACAAGAATAAAAACAGTGTCACATAATTTACCTCAATTCAGCAGCTGTTCCAATGTCTATCCTTTTTTTTTACTTAAAAACAACTACAAGCACTGTGACTTTATTTTTCCTAGTGAGTTGTGTCTCTCTCGTCTGCTTTCTGTCATCTACCTTACATCCGAAACGCGGCCATGTGCTATTCTGTTTTTATCCTCTTTCATTGGCTGTCCAGGTGGCTCTATGGCAACTATGTGAATGGACAATCAGCTCTTGCATCCTTAAATGAGTAGCACTAGAGGCAAAGCTGACCGCGAGCGCCAGAAGCACACCTGGCCATTTTACTCACTGTACCGTATTCTCCCCGTTCTGTGGCGCCAAATTTGTGTCGCAGGCGAAATATAGGGGTGGAAAGATGGGGAGGATGATTGACTTGCAGACGCGCTAATGATTACATATGAAAATAAAGGCTCATAGTATTTCAGGAAGCTGGTTGCATCTCTAAGGTGTTAATGGCATTACCAGCAGGCAGGCGGGGAGGGATGTTACGGGGGATGGCTGTGAAAGAAACTGATAATGAGCTCAAATAAAGGAAGTTATTTTTCTTCTGTCACCCGGGGAACTATATTCAGACACCCGTATGATATGTGAGGAAGACTGTATTTTTGTGTTGCATGATGTCTGTATGTCTTGAATTTTAATGGACTGTTCACTTATTGACAGATAGTTTTCACCAGGTTTAATCTTCATCAGTTTTATACAATGAGACATCTAATTATAGACGTCTGCAATTATTCGCGAGTGCATTTGTAAATATTTAAGTATTGGTTGGTGTTGCATGAAAACATATTTTCCCCCTATCTCGCATCTTCAAATAGGTTTTGTGATCTAATGTAGTGGGGCATACAATTTATATATTCAATGCAATCATTTGCAACCCTATACAGTTGTATGCTTTATAAACATGAAACGCGCACCTCGCACATTACGTGTACAACAAAATAAAAACGTTTAAAACAGCTTCACAATTTCTGTCTTCATACATGTATATCTGTTGGTACCAATCAAAATGTGAGAGGCCAACAATTACATTTAGTACTGCATACAGTAAATGAGATGCATTGTCTACGACCAAAACTCGATAATATCGGGCAACGACATGCATGCTCAGAATTAAGAGGTGCTAATATTGTTGGACATCAAAAGGGCTTGCTCGCTAAACACCTCAACAGGGGGGCTTTGTGAAGGTATCAAATGTTGGCATGCTAGCCCCCGGACGGGCGTGTAAAAGATGGTAGCCAACAAAGACCCCATGGTGCTGACAATACCAACCTTGGACTGTCCTGTAACCCGTGCAATGAACAAGAACCACCCCGAATGCAGAGCGAAAGATCATTGTCATCTGAGCTATACTATTTCAGTGGTGTGCCTTCAGAGATTACTCATACTGCACGCGTGTGCCTTTAAAAGAAGTATTAATAGCAGACGAAGATGGTAACGAGAGTCTCTCACTTCGACCTGCGCTTACGGAAATTACATCGCTAGCTCTTTTGTTTGACTAGCAGCGAAAATTAGAGGTTAAGAGGGGTGTCGCAATCGCAAAGTACTAATGAGCAGTGTCGCCTGTTTTGTGTCACAACGACGGGGTAATTATTTGAGTGTCAGCTGCTCTGGCAACTTTATATCCTGTTTTGTGCATTGTGTATGTAAAAAGTAACGCGGACTAGCACATTAATTCTTTATGCAAAGAGGAGAGTTTGGTTGTTTGGTTGAGGGTTTTAGTACACACATGTTGGCCTTTGGGCCATAGGGGGTATCAACTATATGGTAAGAACAGTGTGTAAAGTGTGTGTAATGTTTACTCTCACTAATGGGCTGAATTGTGAGCCTTTAAATCAGTATTTACCATTCAAGTAAACTCTGTAAATAAATTTAAAGTGTCACCAATCTCCCAAAGTACTGCAGATGTTACCATGTTTAACATAAGACGCTTATAGTTTGACCAGAAAGAACAAAATTAATCTATTTCACATATGTTAAATGAACTCCTGAAAGTACCGTAACTTGTTAGTTCACACCACACAATACTACAGGAATGGTCAATTAACACAACACATTAACAAATATAAACATTGGCCATTTTCAGCAATCGGTGATAGGCGATATGAAAGTTAAAAAAAATCATATATATGTACATACTTTTTAAAAGGAAAATGTGTTTAGTGAAGTGAATATGATACATAACGCCTAATGAAGACGATGTTACTAAATTTCAATCATTGAACAATTCAGAAAATATAAGAGATAAGCGCATCGAGTTAAAATTGACTCATGAATTCTACATTTTACAACCATACTATCAAATTAAAATGTTGTAGTAAGAATTTAATTAATGGTACAAGCGAAACTAACTAAACGTCGCCGCTGGAAGTTGATTAAAGCTGAAGTAATTAATGAGAGAAATACGTGTGGGCGCAAGCATCTTTATGGGATGTTTTCTTAAGATATATAACGTCCAATGATAATTGGAAATGCCTTTATAAATCACAAAACACCCTACCATTGCCACAAATGCAAAAAATCTGCATTTCTTGAAATTCATAGACAAGTATATATTTATAACACGTAATTATTTCTCTTTAAAATAGCAAAAATAATTGAGTTATTTTTCCTGGGAACCTCGCATGCTTCACGTCAACAATTACTATCAATTTAAAAAGACGCATTTCATCTCAGATAGTTCTTCCTGACAGCAATTTAGCAAACATTTTTGCCAATCACTCAAATCAGTTCTTCTGCAAGTTTCCAGCTCACAGAATTCACCATAAGGACACGCACAGACACATAGAATTTGTCACACTTTTCCTGTGCGTCCTTGTAATTAAAGTGTCAAAGTCCCTCGGGGGAACATCTAGAGATCTGATGGTCTTACGTAATTCAAGTGGTCAACCATACGAGTTTTATTGTGGGAGTTGTAGGTCTAAAACGTTCCCTCCCAATGTAACCACACCTCGGATGTCTACAGGATTTTTATGCGTAGCATCTGTTAGTTATACCTGATGACTAAATATAAAAGTACAGTGTTATTGCT
The DNA here is from genome assembly GCA_019095985.1 of Streblospio benedicti. Lineage (NCBI taxonomy): Eukaryota > Metazoa > Annelida > Polychaeta > Spionida > Spionidae > Streblospio > Streblospio benedicti. The sequence goes on from CM032663.1 coordinate 20,063,669, forward strand.
TCATGAATATAGTGGCCGGGTAAAAAAGCAATTGAAACAAATATGCTAATTTTAATTTTCAATGCAGCACACACGCCAGAACAGTGTACAGCATACAGTGCAACTTCTAGAATGATACCAAAATGTAGTCTGATTGTAAAGGTGGTCTGAAATGAAATTAATGGTATAAACACCACCATGCATGTATATACGTGTCTACCACGCATCTGTATAACTTTCCTACCAAATGATCCTCCTGACTCCTATCCAAAAGCACACAAATTAACTCACTGGGGAAAATCCCAAACCTTTTCTGCTGAAGTCACCACAGAAAGGAATGATTTTCCTAATGGCTGGCGCCATTCAGCTGGATGAGGAGTATGGGTTACCTGGCAGACGAGAGACGCATCCAGCTTTTTGGATAATTATCTGTCAGTTTGTTGCTTCATTACTGTTTACGTGATTTCAGGGTCATTCTCGTCTGCTGCAGGTACGGGGACGATATGATTTGATATAGGCTGTGATAGGGGTGCATCTGAATAGTGTTGGCATAATTGAATACTGTAGAATATTGAGTCAGATGTTCGAGTTTTAGGTATACTGCATATAGTATCTGTATAGTTTAACTATATTGAACCATTGAGGTAAATACTGACAACATGACATGGCATAGCACACACGCACGCACGCACGCACGCACTGGATGTTAATCGTACTTTATCAAAATTAAATTATGTGTATTCATAGATGTATGAGAAAGTAAGTAGCATTTCAATGAAAAAATAGTACCTACAAGGAGACCTTATACAATCCATGGACAGCATCACGCGAACCCACGGCAAACACACCAGAGACACTTCTCAGAAATGGAACTCATGTAGCTCGTGCACTTAACACCACCTCACAGAGATCTTTTACTTTTATCTCGCTCTTTTTCACAGATCCCCCAACGAGCAAAAACGCAACACCCAATCCCTTCAAAGAGAGCGTGCTAATATGGCAGTCATGAGCAACTGGCAAGGCCCCACGAGAAGAGAGGAGAAAACACCGGCGCGAGCAAGCAGCTACCTACTCCTTTAAAGGCCCCGGCAATGTGTGCTCATTCAGAAATATTCACCGAGAATTAAAAAAAAACAAAAAAAAAACACACACACACGGAGAGAGGTAGTATACTTTTTAAATTACGTGTGTCGAGACAATATGTCAATTTTAGGTAGCATTTCGGACAATTGTTAAATGGAACATGGTCCCGTCACGGTGTTTAAATAGAGATTTTACGCACTCACACACGTATTTCCAATCAACTATTCACCAGTAAAATAAGTCAGAGATGAACATCCTTGATCACTAACTAGAGTTCAAGAAAGGCTGGCACTGGCAGAAAGTATCATCTGCAATACAGGGTTAGTACCGTTGCAACAGTTGTAATAGGAACCCGGTGTTCACCGATAATTAGGTCAATAATGACGGTGTAAATTGGGCAGGCAGCCTCTTGGCTAAGCCCTAATCACCGTCTTCGGCCATGTTTAGCAACAGAGGGGACACTAGAGAGTAACAACAGCACCAGCACAAGAATGACCTGTTGACCAGGAGGCTTATAGCTGGTGGGTGGGGTGTGGACATCCTCTTCTGGGCTCATTTGCGACACTAGGTGCCCTGTCCGGCATGCAATATCGCGGCTCATTACTGGCCGTCATTGTTGTAATAGTAGACGTGAATGGTGCTAGCTCAGGGTGTGTTATATAATGTAATAATAGCAGTGACCGCTACCACCGATGGCTGGTTGGGTGGACCTCCTACTTGGACCACGCCAAATTGCTTGGGTAAATATGCTTTTGTTTGTTATCCAGATGCACTGGTGCCTTGCTATAAGGTGTGAGTTCAAGCTGAGTAGTTGTAAACGTGTTGGGTGTGTGAATGCATGACTTTGCTTTGAAAACGACACATGTGCTCTAGTGGCATTATGTGTTATTGTTGGCAGTGCGCACATGCCTTTCAATTGTCAAAGCTGATAGTCGTGAAAAATAAGGCAGTCTTGGCTCATTACCAGCCACAACAGTAACAGCAATTCATGCAATGAGATTATTGCCCAATATCAAACACACGTGCGGAGGCATTAGCGTTGTGTATTGTAGTGAAAACCGGATAAAGCATATTAACGTGTCCCAAATCGAGCGTTCACAATAGCATCACCGCCAATCTATTATTAATCTGAATGGCGGGGCAAATGTACACCGGCCCATCTAGTCCAATTGTCAAATGTGCCCCACGCCAATTAATTTATGTTCACTCAAACTGTTACTACCCAGACAGGTTACTCTGGGTTTGTGGGTTAAAATGCCATATTAGGCACGTTATTGCTGCCCAGGTGGCCTGTGCAGTTGCAATATGGATGCGCTAAATAGAGCCATCTCTATCAATCAAGCAGACGAGACAAACAAATGGCTGAAAATGGCCGCCATTTTGGAACCCACGACAACTGGAAACGAAAAGATGACATTTCACGCCGGAGCAGCTCATTTTGTAGTCACAAACGAGCAGAGTATTATTAAATCTGACGTCGTGAACAAGCTCAAATAATAGAGAAATTAAATATCATAACAACAGCCTGAAACCTGACCGCTGTTTCGGATGTTACAACAGGGTTAACCCAAGCCGAAGAGGTAACTCGAGAAAGTGAGCTGCAATTTTAGGCGTGGTTCTACAATTGCGAAATAATGTTTCCATCTTGAACCTAGCACGTCAACTGATTCGGTGGTAATTTAATAAACAGCCACTGTCTCATTTGGGTTGGCGATATTATAGGAATTAGTCGATACCGCCTCTGCTTGCATGTACTCATTATCATTATTTCAGCATCCGAACTCAGACGACAACGTTAAAGCACTGGCTCCGCGAAACCTACCTGGAAAATGGATGGGGCGTGCTTCGCTCAAGAATTATGGCCGTATTTTACGACATTTTGCCTGGCAGTGCAGCAGGACAATTACAAGGTCGGGGAGGTGGTGACATTAATGCCCAGTGACAAACATGGCTTTTTTATGGTCGTTTTAGAGACTTCTTGGTCAAACACTTAATTGGTTGTTGGCTGGGTTCGAATTGCTTCATGGTTATTCTTCGTGGAACTAGTTTTTTTTGTTGTAAGCTTGAGGTATGGCCTGATATTTTTGGGAGATGGGGTAAACCAAACAATTTGTTTGTGCTTACTTGGTTGAATGGATTCTTGGTGAATGGATATGAATCCATATTTGGATTCATGTTAAGTGTAATACATGTTACTTTTATTACATACTCAGATATTGAGTGGATTCTTGGTGCATGGATATGAATCCATATTTGGAGTCATGTTACATGTATTACATACTCAGAAATAGAGTGTACGAAGACTACTATTAGTTTTATTTATAACAACGTAAAGTGAAGCTTAGCATTAGTATCCGTATCTTCACTACAAATCCACGAGCAGGACAAGACCTTTAGTGCAATAGTCAAACAGCCAGTCTACACAGACTGTGACATGATCTAATCTCAAAATCTGCTGACAAATCTTCCGTCATCTCCAAGAATTCTTTGCATGTGTTGTCACATCGGGCCATGCTTCAAATGAAGCCATCTGCTTCGCACTCAAATTAGTGCCTTTAGCTCACCTGGGCACTATGGCTCGAGGCCTAGATAACAACAGGACCAAAACTACTAACTTTTAGACAGATCATTCCTGTTTGATGCTTTCAGCAGAATAGAATTGGGATTTGCTTCAATGTGCAAATGTGTTTGTTTCGGATAGGGTCATGATCATTCAGAAGAAGAGTGAGGCAGATGCTTGGTAGGCACGTACATGTATACGAGTTTGTCTATAGGATTACATGTCCAACTTTGGCAGTCCATATACATCCATACGAAGAAAAAGCAAAATGAGCTTATTTACTTTTTTGAAATACAAGATTTAATACAATGAAAGTTTATTGACCATATAAAATGTGCATGCATAACCTTTCAAATATAATACTAACTTAGATAGATATCTAATCAGGCTAGATTTGTCCCCGTCTTATGCGTCATTTCTTTGCAGTTTAAGGTTCCGATATTAATAAAGTCCTTTTCAGTATCACAATTCTTTGTCTATTTCAAAGATTTGGTCTCATTCGAATCTTGTCTTATCAGGTATCTTTACTTATAACATGAGGAAGTACATTAATATCAAGACACATAGCCAATAGGCCAGTCTGTTGTGTCTTTATAAAGAAGAACACAACATCTGCAGCAGTATCATAGAATATTGTTATAATCAATCAATGCTTTTCATTAAGGTTGATGAGGGTGTATTTGTTGAATAACACACATCGAAATTATTTACCAGTATATTAGTAACCAATTCCAATATGTCTTGCTGGCTGCCTACATGTACATGCAGTACCCCAGTCATCTAACTTTAGTACCATGATGAGCTGACATGAACAGCTACTTTGATATACTATCCATGGATCACATAACAATGCTCATTACACACGCTACCACATGAGTATGGGCCATGTTTCTCATTATTACTACACTATTTTAGCAGAATAACTGTACTCAACTAACAGTGCTGCTTTAATAACGAACCTTATTCAACAAGAACTCATTTTGACCACCACTACTGTGAGCCTCCTCCGCATTGAATTAGTCTCAGTCTATTCTGCATTAAGTGGATTCGAAAGAAAAGCAACTTTGCTGGCTTCAAGTTGCCGATCTTTCATGTGTCCAGGTAGGTTTAATTAATCACCTTTGGGGAGGTTACCTAGCTACCCAATTTACTCAACTCACTCTGTCCAAAGTTGGGCAGCATCTGCTGATTAGGGCCTAGTGAGTCGTTGGCGTGCTATGTCACGATACTGCGAGCTTCTGAGTGCAGGGATCGGTGGGCAAAAGCGTTGGTAAAATTTATCCCGTGAAATTAGAATGAACGACCCAAGCGTTAACTTTCCAGCGCATAGGTGAAAATATGCATTATTTCCTCACTTAGATGTTTATAATAATTTCATAAATACCTGTTTTTACTGAGTTAGGACGGTATCCGGTTTAAAAAGTGATGGATTTGTGTACCTATACTATTCATATTCACGCGGACAACTATTATAGAACCTGTTCAGTATGGTGAAAATGTTATACTACTGCAAGAGACCTCTTCCTACCCTCCCTGTGGACTTCTTACATAACCCAGTCATCTTGTTTGTGTGGCCACTGTGAATGAAACGATAATTACAGGGGGAATGATGCCTTAATTTACGGTATTGATAGCACTTTAATACAACAAGCTGACAAGAGTTAAATCTGCTGAGTGTGTATGCTGAGCCTTTGTGAAAAACCTGAGATGAATACTTAAGGTATTCAGCTACTTAAAGATGACAGTACAAGCAGTATTTAGAAGGATAAATGGCCCCAGATGTGCTTTAGTCTAGCCCTATAAATAAGACGATTCACAAATCTTGACAATGGTGATTTGCATTGATTATATACGTAACTGAAAAGAAACCCCCTGGGGGCTATTCAAGAAGTCATGGCATAAAATACTGCCATTTTGGGCTCTGTTCAAATATGCCGGTGAACTCTACAGCTTATGAAATTGAATGGGAATTTTAAAACCGTGTGTATTTGTAGTGTATTAAACAGTAGGGAGGAGGGGTGTTACTGAAACCTGATATTACAGAATCACAACAGGCGTTTGACACAAGGTAAACGACCATCAGGTTGTCTTCAGTTTTTGTCTGATGGCAAAATAAACACACAAAAATGGTACGATCAATGCAAATGTTTCAGAGATAATAGGGCAAACGATCGAATTTTGTAGCATCATTCAACAATTTAGTGGGAAAATTGCACAAAAGCAGTTTGAAGGCGACTGCAATATTGTTCGATACAGTACAAGGTCGTCTACAATCGATTCAGTGTACCGTCGACGAAATCCCCGACTTTGCCATCGATTTTGTCGTTTGCGAACAGCGAAGTTTGTGCTCAGAGATGATTGACGATGTATACACACCGTCAGATCGTCTACTGCGCCAGAGGTGCATTCAGTAGGTGCATATCGAGCGTAAATATTCATCATGTGTATAGTGAACGTAGTTACGCCGATGAGTCTGAAAGTCTGAATGAGTAAATGGGTGTGGTTTTATGCAGACGACATACCTGCAATGAGTGGGGTATATACTGTATTTCACTATCATGTTTTATTTTCAACGGACATTGGGCATGTTGGTCCTGGTTATGTATTCCATAAAGCTGGAACATCGAAAATATATGTAGTCTGTAGATAACAGTCATTCAGTAGGCCTATATGGAAACGGTTAACACATCTGTGTAGATCACAGAAATGGTGTTATCTCCCCCCCCACCACCACCACACACACCAAATATCTATTCTTCAAATGGGTATAACAACTTCCTTTCTCTTTTCTTTTCTGTTGGGGTTATTAACAGCAGGTACTAGATCCATAGGGGGTTGAACCTTCCTATATTAACCATAATGTACTAAACAAACGAAACGGCAACATTCTTTTTATGAAGCGCCTTGTACGGCAATATTATTAAACCTGACATCATGCACGCTTTTATCTGAAATGCATCGCCTATAGCCTGATCAAACAAAACTGAATAGATAAGTAACACGTGAATACACAAAGCATGAGGTCGTGGTCGGTCACATTGCCCTTATACCACAAGTATGTGTTGCTTAATCATATTCAGCCATTCACTCCAACTGATAAGTCCTTGGATTGATGATTCAATAAGGTTCATAATGCTGGCAGAAAATCATGTATCAATATCATGCATTGTTAACTGCCAATAAATTGTCTTTCTCCTAAACTACCTGTCCTTCATAGTGCTGTCTATGATTTGGGGAATGAATGGTAAATATTTTAAGGGAAGTGCGTATATATTAACCTAGAAGTCATGTAACCCTAGCCTTTTGATTTCAAGGTCCTCTACAAAAGTAACTGACCTTCTTTATCATTCAATGTCAAAAGTATTTCCCATTATGTTTATAGACTGTTTTTTTTTTAAATAATTCTATTCAAATATTCGAGTACTGCATTTAGAAAACCACCGCGAGGTATTATACTTAATAGTCACAATGAAAACATGCAACCATTACCCAACGCAAGTCATGTAAGAATTACACAGACAAAATTGCCTTTCTATCAAATCCACCTGTGACAAAGAAAGCTGAAAATTAATGACCCCTTTTCCCCACCACAAAAAGGTCTGTTATGGCGTGTAACAATAAGTTTTTTGTCTTCACGGTCATCAATAAATCTCCTGCAACATCTATTAAAAAGCCATCCCCAGTGACTAGGAACTTGGAGCTAGGTTTCACCACTTCACGCTCGGGGAGAATGGGAGTGGCCTGGGGGTAGCACATTGAAATTTTAATGAAGATGGGGGAATTGCCTTTTGTGGCAGTTTTAAATGAACCCTGGACTTTGGTATTGAGGTGGTCACGGGTGGTGAACATGGAGGTCATTGTGTAGTAATTTGCATGTAGCTTAACCTGAATGAATGGAAGACTGACAGAATCGTAGTAGATACTATATAAGGCCATGAACTACTTATTTTTAGAAAGGAAATAAGTGTGTGTATTGTTGTGCATGCCTGATAAATCGTTCATTACATTTAACTGTTAAAATTAGTATCAAACACACAAAAAGCATAACACTAATTAATGGTCTACTGTTAGACTGGAGTGGGTATACCAACATCATTTGCCTTCTGCACTAGTTCAGGTACAGACACAGTAACCTGCCAAAGCAGCACAGAAAATTAATAATAGATACCGCATGCTTCTGTGGGTGTTTACAGAGTGAAACGAGCCCATAGTGCACTTTTCTATGTTTGTCAATAATGATACATAACTTACATTGCGTAATACAAAATGTACTAAATTTAAGGTGAAAGGAGGTAGTTTATAAGTTGGGTAAGTTAGTTTGTGGAACGGTAAGAGGTTGGCCTTTTGATCTATCATATAAGAGATATATGGGGAAATGTTTGCAAACAAGTTGTGATATATTCTGCAAATTGAACAATAGATAAGAATATATATATATATATATATATATATATATATATATATATATATATATATATATATATATATATATATATATATATATATATATATATATATATATATATTTATATATATATATATATATATATAACATATATATATATATATATATATATATATATATATATATATATATATATATATATATATATATATATATATATATATATATATATATATATATATATATATATATATATATATATATATATATATATATATATATATATATATATATATATATATATATATAAATGTTTAAAAAGTGTCAAGAGACAATTGGTTATGTACATAATTATGCAACTCTTCATAAATAGTTAAATATGAACTGCTCTTGAAAGAGAATGATTATACATATTAGTCTATAACTTAATTACTAGAGCATTATTGTGGCTTTATGTATCAACAATAAGGGGAATGTACTGATTTATTCTATACTTATATAACATTTTGTTATTACGGACAGACCCTTGATATTTATCATATCTATAACATGAGTCATTTACTGCGTAGGATTCTTTTTATCAAAGTATTGTCAAAAGAATTTAGTTACCATTTAACTGACTGTCAAAGCACCCTAATACCCAATGAATGATACATCAAATCTACGTATACGCGTACAACATAAGTATCCGGACATGGTTTTAACATTGCAGTTCGAGAAAAAGTGAAAGTTTAGTGACATAATCCATAGCTGCTTATGATATTTCGAGAAAGACATTAACAGATATTCCTTCATAAACAGAACAGTTATCAGCATGATAACGAAATCGGCGTTGATAAGAAAGTGATCCCCGTACCATGGTGTGTCTACGTATCGGACGAGACTTTGGTCATGTACAGTTATATAAACAATATAACACAAGCGATGTCCAGTGTTTTTATGAATTTGTCCATACTCATTCAAAAGGTATTTACTATTTACCTTTCGTATCCGGTTATGTAGGTAGAGTACTTATGAAGGAGGTCACTTTTTGTGTAGTAAAATTGATCGTTGAATAATGTTTTAGATAACACAAAGCTTTTCTTTTTCATTTTAGCTTTTCTCACTGGTGTAGTTTGTATCATAAAGTATCAATGAATGGTGTCGATTGCTTTGGTGTAACTATATTCCACTTCGTTACAATAATACCTTTTTTACTATTGCAAAACAATGTCAGCACACAAAAACTACTCACACTTAGAAAGTTTTCAAATATGTAAATCACAATGAACCATGAATATTGAATAACTACACGTAACTTATACTAGAACAAGCAAAATCCAGTATTTTTTGGCTTCTTTGTACATTCCATGTCCATTACATGTGATTTGTATAAGCATTATATTCAAAGGTTGACAAACGCTTGAACGTCTGCCAAACACACTATTATAATGCATACAAACATCACTTTAATATGCATTGCATGTTATGTAGCACTATTTTAATGCACACCTATTAATTCACCTATTATCTACATTACAACCGAGTTTATTACCTTGAAAAACTTTGTCATTGAATGATAAAACGAAATTAGCATGCTTGAGAAGAACATAAAAGGACCTTAAATGCACCACCATTTTTGAGAGAAAAAAAATCTTTTTGGAAGATGCATAGAAAAAAATGGTCATAATAAATGGAAAGTTACCCATAACTAATGCAGTGGAAACACAACTCCAGTGGAGTATATTAAGATTTCCACCACAGCAATGCTTCACAGTTGGTGACATAACTTCAGTTTTTTTCCCCACTGACGTGCAATTCAAAAACGACTGGTCTTATAACTTCATCAATTGCTAAGATGATATTTTTTGCAGTGCAACATGACTTTAAAAAAAAATTGTTAACAGTCAACGTGCAATTCATGATCATAGGCTTATGTATGTGATAATAATTTTGAAAGGTGTCTCAAAAAAAAATTATTGTTGTTGATATACACAAACTATTTTTTTCCATGTATAACTACCACCGAAAACAATAAAAGTTGTAATTACCATATTGGTGATTATCACTTAAAAGTGTATCCAGTAAGTATGCCAATAATCACCCAGATAGCATTATGTCAACAATGAAATAATCCCATCACTAATCCATTTTTAATCCACACAACAAACTCTCTTATGCAACATTATCCAATAGCAATTTAACGACAGTCGATTTCAATGACAGTTGATTTCTCACCTAGAATAGATAATTATCCACCTTTTCAAAATTCGTCTGCACACCTTAACACCTCAACTGCCATGTTGAAACTGTCACTAGGGTCCCCATTCCCATGCTTATCAATAAAAAGACCTAACCCTTCTCCTCAAGTGAAGGCCCAAGCTCCAACTGTCATCGGCCTTCTTTTGAATTAGCCAAGTTAGCGCCATTCGAGACCGGCAAAACTTTTTATAGTAAACACCACAACCTGCAATGACTCATACCGGCCATGGCCGCCTACGGCTTGGGGAATTTCTAGTATATCATAGTAGTAAGAGAACGCCGGAGCATAACTAACCATTTCTCGTCTGCTAAGCTTACTGAACCAACAAGGCCATTTTACCCAGCGTGCTTCTCTTTTTCTTTTTTTTTTATTTTATTTACCCCAGCTACAAGAGACGGTAGACCATTGAGAACTAACATGCTACCCCGTGTAGATTATTGATTTGATGTTACCCGCTCTACCGAAAAATGGCGGGCTTGTCAGCTGAATATTCAACCTGTAGATGTGAAAGGCTGCTTGACAGATAACAAAAGGTATCAGAGTTGTTAAATATAGGGCGGAAAAAATTATGCCCTTCACGTGGTTGCCTGTAAAAGTGAAGTACGTGAAAACGTGATAGCTGTCGTTATCTTTCTGTGTCTATGGGAATCCGTCTTCCAAGGCCTCAGTTTTGTTTGAACAGTGTCTAGATGAAAAGTTGAAGAGGTTATTGAAAGACGTTATTACAGTGATTATCTCTGTTTGCAGCTTGTATGAATGATATAAAGAATTGTAAGTTATTTTAAGACGACAATCAAAGAATACAAACTATCTTACTTAAAATGACAAGTAAATGCAAACAGAGTTTTAATATGCAATGATTTAAATTACATATTACATAAAAGCTTGATATGGATCGTGCAAGTAAATAATTTCTTACAGACATTTGCAAATACACACGCACACACATATATAAAAGGTTAAAGAAAAGGTACCATATCAAATTGTCAAAATCATTCTTGAGCTAGCACGTAAAATTTAATCAAATAAATATCTTATTTCAATGGTGTTTTAATAATGTTCCTCTGCAGTTTATTGACATTCAAATAGACCAAGAAAATATTGACAGAATCCAATTCACCTTCGCTGGAAGGGGCAATAAATAAATGTTTTGTCACAGAGTTCAAACATCCATTGTTGCATAAATCTTGCTTCACGGATTCAGACGTGACAAGGAACTTCAGTAATCCACTAAAAATAGAATAGCTTTGGCTCTGCATAATTTCTCTTAAGTCAGACTGTGAATCTTGAATGGTTGCCTCCGAAAGCAGTGCACTAGTCACGTGAATATTGAAGTCACCTGGCTAAGTGCTTTGAGTTTCCGGGTGAAATGATTGAACAAATTTGTTATCAGTTTATTATCACATTTTCTGATTATTTTTGAAACCCCAGAATCAATAATATTTATGCAGCCGATCCATAGACAGCAATCCACCTTGTAACTGCGTGAAATCCATATGGGGTCAATATTGTCAACATGATAAAAAATGAATGAATTAACAAACTATTGTGGACCAATGTGCATTTATTGTTTGTCGTCCGATGAGAGTGACAAAGTGCGCTATAGTTCATACACCGCTCACCGTTGCTGTCTTGGCGAAAAGCAAGCAGATCAAAGAATGAAGAGACATTCTTGAAGGGTTGAATTGGGCAATAGGGAAATGAAATAACGCTCAAGTTGGGAAGTATATTTCTACACACAATTCTACAAAAATAAATAAATAAATAAAAGAGAACAGAAAAAAACATGACTATGATGTGTCCATCCTGTTTAAAAAGTATTAAAGTTCATTACTGTTACATGACCTTTAAAAAGTATAATAGTACATTACACTAAAAGATGCAAGCCAGGTCATGCATCAATACATACAAAAGCTACAAATGGCTTGTAAATTCTACACTAAAACCACCTACCAGTAACAACAAAAAGGACATATCTATAGTTACAACCCTGAGACCAAGTATCATCTAGTTTGGCGATTGTATTTGGGAAAATCGAGGCACTATTGTCCAGGGTTGTTGATCTAATCGACTGTTCCGTTGATGTATACAAACTTTAAATTCATGCACCAGATGCCCATATCCATTAAGAGAGAGCACTCATGTTCAGAATTCCTATTTTATAGCATTCTTAACTGAACAATACAATGAAACTATCGTACACAAGATCTCAAACCCATGCAGTAAAGCGTATACAGATAGTAAAGCCATTATTAGAATAAACAATCTCATCTTTACATTTCATGTAAGCAACTTTTCCTAATTGATAACGAAAAATATTATTACTTCTCCAATTTTCAAGAGTGAAAGGCGATGAAATCAGCAATGAAAATAATCATTACTAATTTGACTCGTGTTGATGTTGAAGCTCATCAAAACCGTCATATAGGAAGAAATCAATCAACTTGAAGCTTTTGACCGGACGTATCTTATTATTAAAGTGGATTCTACACAAAGTAAAACCAGGACACTTCCCCCTACATCTAGGGTCAAACAGTCCAGAAAATTGAAGCAGAAACAATCATGCTGTTGTAGCCACTGTTAATTGGCACATTATTCTGGCATAGAGTTTTTTTTTAATAAGATGCAATCATGTTTTGACATATGCATTTCTCATTACATAATGCACAGTAAAATCGGGCATGAATATTCGTGATAGTAAGACTGAGACTGAGACGACAAGTGAATTTTGCAAGGACGTTTCCCCCAAGTGCTTGGCAAACTTTTCATCAACTGTAAAATGTCATTGACAGTCTTCGTGATCTCATCATGTAAATAAGATAATAGTCAAGTGGTCAGGCTATGCTATGTGAGTTTTATTACCAAATCCATTGATATCGAATCCTCGTGGATAGCATTGCAGTTGGTGCTGTTGATGCGTGGCAATATTTCAGGTTAATGTCATTGATTTGTTATATTATGCAGAATATAACTCCAATAAATGTGATATTTTGTATTCAATAAAAATAAACCATACAGAAATAGGAGTAAGTTACACATATTCATTTCATATATGTAAAAGTACGTGTATACGTTCATGCTAAAAACATACATGCCAAGGAACGTTTGTGAAAAATAGAACAACCAGCTAGCAAAAAACAAACAAACAAACAAAAAACAAAAAACCCAGCAACAAAACACACACACACAAAAAAATCAAAAACAACAAAAATAGCACCTTCACGTCATACAAAGTATCAATCAGGAAATTATACTGTCACATCAAAATCATCAACCACAAACGGTTCCAATGAAATACAGATACACAAAAACGTCATTAAATCAAGTTGTTTGCACGCGAGGAATCGCAGATGTCAGCGCAGGCATCTAAATGTGCGTTGGTCACAAGCTTATGCCATAAAAAAGCGAGGACTGCCAACCTAGTAATGATCACAACCAAGATGTTCAAGAGCTATAATTTTCTGGTAATTTTCTCCTCAGAATGAAAGGTAGCCTCAAGCTCCGAGATGAAGGTGGCCCAGGAAGGCCTGGCAGGGCCGGCCCTACTTGATATTGAGAGTCTCCTGGGGCGGGTCACCTGGTAGCGTTGCTACTTGAAAATGCACGCCACGATGATTGTGTTAATTAGTATGCATAGCTATTAGATCATTTAATTCTGATTAATTCTCTTTGATTTGTTGCGCATCACCGATTAATGACGCTTTGGCTGCTGTTTGAATAAGGTGTTTTAACATGATGAGGAAGACTTGATTTAAGAGCTTACTGTTAATGCTCTGAGAAAGTTTGCATTGGTAGCGCTTTGCTCATTTCAAAGAATTGTTGAAATGCCCTAAAGTAAAAGAAAACATCACGTACAGATGTTCTACGACAGATGTGGGTACCATTATCGAAAGCAGTTGAATGTATACTTTGTCATTATTGCTTTGTTAGCCAAAACTCTTAATGTGTATGTTTGAGGCTCTGGACATAGTACCATGTTATCCTCTTACTGTTTGAGTATTAAGCCTTAGAACCAGTATTTAATAGTATCATTGTTAATAACATATAGTACATTTGTGGAAAAGGGCCGATAACGCGATAACATCGGAAATAGCATATTGTAAGTATGTAAAACTTTTACATAAAACCATGAAAATGCATTGAAACAACCATCAGGTCATTCAAACTCAGGTGGGTAAAAATATACGCTAATGTCGCTATTGTAAAGAGGAACAACCAAACATAACAAATGTGTAATATTGTAAAAACAAAAAGTATTATCGAAATCCAAAGATATATGTTTGAGGGGTGGGGAGCAGTATATTGTTTACAGGTCAAACCAGGTGCGGTTTACAACGAGTATGATGAACTCTGGACAAATGTTGCGCTTACTTTCCAAATATCCAATCAATTCGTCACATTATAATCTTAATGTTACACGGATAATGGACCTGCAGTGTCATGACACATATACAAACTAACGTTTAAACAAGGACATGTGGGGTCATTCTTGCTATTCTTGCTATTTTTATGTGCTACATAGAAGACATCACAAGACAATTGAATACCCGGTTGTGACCTCACAGCTTAGCTTTGCAGGTCATCAAATACTTACATGCCAGGAACGGCTGGTTTAAAACTAGTGCCTTGGTATTTCCTGTTTATTACGATTCAGACTAGTTATGTTTGTGCTCTAGAACTTTTGAAGAACAACGGCACTTTATACGGTCTACAAACCTCACTATTTAGACCACACAGGCACTGATTTCAAGTGGTCTCGATAGAAAGGTGGTCTATTTAGGGAGGTTCCCGTTGGTCTTTTTTACAAAGGGAAACGCTGTTCATTGCATAGCTAGAGGTGGTCTCAATAGATGTGTGGGCGCAATTAAAGGTTCCATTGTCAAGCATTTGAAGAATTTGGTTGTGAGCACAATTATTGATTATCATTATTCATTGTAGACGACAGAAACTTAACTTGTAATATTTACAGCTAGAGTAGTGTCTCTGACAATCATCAAAATGATTTTCTATGTCAGTCCAGACGACTTTGCATTAACATAATTACTGTACCCCAAACTTGATGAGCTCATTCAAGGATATTGATTGTTAGTAATTATTCTCATTGGCAGTTTGAATTTTTGATCAGCCAAATCAAACCAACAATCACACAACTAAATCCCGACCACTTTACATAATAGTATACAATACAATTAACTACCACATTATAGTTGCATTAAAAATTCACGACTCACTTCAATGACCAAATGCCATTTAACATGTGAATAACATTCAACACATGGAATTCCAGACCAAGGAGGTCAGTATGTTATTGAATTAAACACATACAGCTCACCGCAAATACGTTATTTTTAAACAAGGTGAATACTCAAAAGAGACATTTATGTGATTCAGAAGAATTGGTGGCTTCACGTACAACAATTTTTAAACATTCGACCCGATGGCACTGGAAAGCCTTGAAAATGATTTTTGACGTTAAAATTTCCAAATCATTCTACAGGATTATAACCCAAAATATAGACAACTCAAACTTCCTAAGCACAATAATAAAAAATATACACCCATTTTCAGTGCATAAAACTCGTGACAATCCCAACCTCCCTATACATTTTCAGTTCATACCTAAAAGTTTTGCAAGCAACAAGAAAAAGGAACACGAACAGCTTTTTTTTGCCCATCGCCGCCACCATACAGAAGACTGAATAGTGCATTTTCCCCAGCATCCCCGGCGCAAATGTCGAGTGGACCCAACTGAGGGGA
Source organism: Streblospio benedicti (assembly GCA_019095985.1). Classification (NCBI taxonomy): domain Eukaryota; kingdom Metazoa; phylum Annelida; class Polychaeta; order Spionida; family Spionidae; genus Streblospio; species Streblospio benedicti. The sequence continues at coordinate 20,079,695 of CM032663.1, forward strand.
AAAGACATCTGAGGGAGACGTCTGATCAAAGGGTGGATTAGGCTCAATGTCTGAATTAACGTCTACTTGGCGAAAAGCACACCTGCGGTGAAGACTGGAAACTAGCACGCCAAGTCTCGTAATGAACGCGAATGGAGGTGTAGTGAGGGGAGTCCCCGTTGGGCTTTCCCCAAAAATTGAGAGCCATGTGCGAACGGCGCGACCTTGTAAAAATGGCATCTCTGTAAACGAGATCACTTTTTGTCGAAGACACGAGTTTTAGCTACAGTTATGCAAATAGTGTCCATAAACGCACATAATTCCGCCTTTAAAATCAGTATATCTATCTTAATGAGCATGATTTCAAAAAGAATATTACCGGTTTAATCAGAAAGGTATCACTTTCATTGAGTTACCTTCTTCTAATGCACATAAACTCAATTTCCCAAGTAACATGTAGAGAAGTGTTTCTCTACAACTATTACCTATGGCCAGCAGCAAGGAAGGATGGGATTACAGAACAAACGAGACCCGTGGTCAGGTACTTGACAATGAGGAGATGGTGTGTTTGGGAGTAATCCGTCTATTCAGGGGCATGTGTGAGCGACGTGTGTCCCCCGAGGCTCAGACTATTGGAGAGCAGCGGACGAAAAAGAGGGAAGCACTTTTGGAGATGAAATGGACGCAATCCCTCCTTCCTCCTGCCTCTGCCCTCTTAATCCCTAATGACAGGAGGGGAAAGCACACCTGGTGGGACTTGACGCACTGGGCTGTGAGAACTTAAGGGGCGGGGTGTGACCAAGAGACGGGGAGTTTCCAGCTAGCAGGGCTACTTGTGTGAGCAAGACTAGATTGCTCTCACAATTCACTTTTCGCCGTTTGTCTCTTTTATCGTTTGGCAATGAATTGAAATCTGCAGTGCAGCGCAGGGCTAATTCGATTGTATTGTGAATTGAAAGGGGACAAATTGATTCCAATTCATCATCTTTAATGGGGATTAATAGACTGATTCATTAAGTCTGAGTTGTACGGGCGTGGCTCAAGTTGAGTGTTTAAAGTCACCTTTTTACAAGATTAGTCACGTGCGTCGGGCGTGTGAGTGTGGTGGGTACAACCCCATATTGTAACCTTTTTTATGTGGTACCATTTAATTAAAAACTTTTGAGTCACGTGGGCGTGTCCGCGAGCACAGATTAGCACTGATTAATACATTACTCAGGGGCTCATTTTATTAGGGGGCTGGGGTTTCCCACCCAAACATATGGCTTACTCATCTGATGTGCTGTACTAATATCTTGGTGGCGTGCTCGTAAATTGATCCGCCTGCTGTGAAATTAGAACAATCCCTGCTGCTGCTGCGGCAGTCGCATGCACGTAATCAATAATGAATGATTACGTTTTGGGATGATACAACAGCAGCAAGTATAACATAATAAAAACCCTCTATAGTAGTAGAGAATCTGCATGCAAGTACACGTACATGGATCCAGAGCAGACTGCAATCCCACGTTTCAATAAAGGCGGTGGTTGCAACCCAGATAGGGATAGGAGGCCATGGCACGTCAAGATCAGTGAGATGTCGCAAAAACGTACTTTGAGGGAATATTTGTTTGGGGGCTTGTGCAGCTGTGCACGGAAGGTCGCACCATGCGGTGTAAATGGCCTCGATCTATAATTAAAGTTACCCTTTACTATAAAGCGGAAGTTGGTGTCGGCCATATCTTGTTCAAAGTCGTATGCGCAAACACACACGGCCATTATGTCGTGCGCACCTTTCAATGACACCCTATTAATTACGCTAAATTAGCCACACGACAACCTTCTATAATTCCAAACGTAGCCTTTGCACCAGATATAAAACGCATTACTGAAGCCTTCATAACACTATTCTAGACCACGTCCTTAAACAACAGCTCAACACACACACAAGTAACACTGTGACACACCCAAAGGGTGTTCAAATTTCGTTTGGCACAAGGATATCATGGATATCAGTGGCAAGGTGGGGATATAACAAGGCACAAAAAGCCTTTGGGATGCTTAACTACATATAATGGCTCACGAGCAGAGCTTTAATGACCTCTGTTCTACTAATGGACTCAAGACAGAAACGCAGCTGGTATTTCGGAAGTCGACTGCAGCAGATCTTCTAAATGTGGCGGCGGCACCGTGTGTCTCTGCGGCCCAGTTTCTCATGCCACTTTGCCTTCCATTTGGGCTTTGAAAGCTTCGATCCAGGTTGCAGTCCTGCTACCTATGCCGTGCTACCTTAATGGAACTTACAGCCTACTTCGCTTTGGCATCTTGGCTGCTGTCATAGAATAGAAGGATGAGGCGGTGGGGATGAGAAGGTCAGGTGACCTCGTCAAAAGGAAGTTTTCATTGGTTGAATTTGTAAGGAGTCTTGTGGGAAGGGAGTTGTGGGGTTTCCATAGAAAGGTTGACGACTGGGGGCATGTCAAGGGCGGGCTAGATGACCTGCTGGTTAATTGGGATGTTTTTTCTTCTTTGCAAAATGGGACTGATTGTGATTTTAATAGGTTCATATGGAGACATCATCTTGTCATCCATGGACTTGAATAGTACGCCGTGAATATTACGGCACATTTGATTATAAGAATTATCATTATTAGGTTATTTCAAAGCAAGTTTTGGCAAATTTGAACATTTATTTTCCATATGGATCTATTTCTTTTGTTAGAGGAGGCCTAAGCCTACTTGTCCAGCAATTATATTATCTTAAGTCTTTGGAAAGAACGAATGAATGTTTTATGTAAACAACAGTTTCGTTGTACTTAGAATTATTTTTCTATTTTAGCTATACCATATATTTCTTTTTCAAATGCATGATGGAGGCCATCATCATTAATACTATTTACTATTAATGAACCATAGCGGTAGACCTGAGCAAATGCATAATCATATCGCAATTGCCATGTACTGTCGGATTAGATCTCTGTTATATCAAGTCACAAAGGTACTCAACACAAAAAATAACACCCCCTAAATTACTGATGTAAATAAATTGCATGGCGTAAAATGCATTAGCTGTAACTCGTGAATTTAAAAAAATAATTCTTCCCAACTGTGCAAAATGGAACATAAAAACCCAACTAAATATGGCCATATTGCCATTTTGGTATAGCAAATGCGCACCAACAATACAAAATGTGAATTATTAATGCCCTATTGTTGACATCATAGGAAAGTATCCGCACAAATGTGATGATAACATACTGTGCAAGCATTACGAATAAAACATGTATAAATACCTCAGGTTCTGCGGTGCAGATTTCTTTTAATCACGTGGTGCACTGGCCCGACCCTGAAAGATAGAAAACAAAATTATGATATTCTGGTAGGGAACTGCGTTGGTCAATTTTGGTAAATGTTTTTCTTTTTCTTTAAAGCAAAATAAAAATGCTGAAAATGAAAATAAAAGTGGATATGGTAGGTAGACGTATATGATACTTTATGTAAGCACGGGATCGTGATCATTCTTCTTGCACTGTGATTAATATTTCTTATAAAATTGGACATAGTAGAACTACATTCGAACAGTAATGTAAACTAATTCATCTTAAAAGTATGCACATAATGTATAAACATTTAAAATATAAATATGCATTCTGCTAATATGCAAACAAATCAATAATCGTGATATATGATAATGACAATGCCTCTTATTTTGCCAATTACTAATTTTGGCATTTTTTCTTGTTATGTAACTGTAACATTAGAGCTATGACTCATAGTGCCACAAAACGTACCACATCGATACCACATTGCAATACAATAGAATAGAGGCCTAAATATGCAGCTTAACACCTGTTGACCCATAATAGTAATACCACTATATTTGTATATCCGGGGAATCCCAAGGAAATTAATTTGAAAGATGACTGCATGAGTCATGCATAACTAGAAATCTATAGTTCTCAGTAATGACTGGATTTGACTATTATTTATACAGACGACGCTCACGAATCAATTACATGATTATTCCAGAATTTTGTTTATTTCCAATAGACAAGGGAATTAATGTCCGAAGGGTACATTATGAGTTACATTTGTTTCTTCACAAATACTGCGCTACGATCAGATCACATCACTTTTAAATATATGTATCCGAATGTAGATTGTGATTCAGATACGTATGCCTGGAAATATGTAACAGCAATACTCGATGTAAAATCAATCTTCACTTGGTTCAAACCACAGGGGAGTTTAATACACAGTTTAAATTTATACGGCATAATGTAGACCTGGAATATAAATCTCTAGTTTTATGAAACAAAAACTCACAAACAAACATGAATGTCGCAAATGAAATTGCAAGGTCTATTACAGAAAATTAATTAGTTTCGGCACACTGTGACATCTTACTTTGGGCACGATGTAACGTAAATATCATGTATATACACATTGTACATGTAAATTTGCACATCAGTGTTTTTATGTGTATGACCCAATAGATTCGTAAAAAGATTGTAATAATTATACACTAATTGTACAGACAAATTCCATACTAGAACATTCACCACCATTATGGTTATAGGTGTGTTGGAGCGTGCGATCAAAGGTTTAGGTTATTTTATTAATCATGAGCCCCATCATCGTTAGATAAGGGGGGGGTGGTATGTACACAACATTTGCTACACAAACACTATTATTCGTATAGAAACACAATTTGCAATATGTTTGAAATTAATCTAGATTTTCACAGGTACTCACTGATAGCTAATAGTTTCTTCTAAAAATATTGAATCCGGTGATCATATCTTATTGTATTGTACATTATGCGAAGAGCAAGTGGGAATGTATACAGGCTGCTAATAGATAGAAGGTCCTTCATGCCTTCATGACTGAGAGCAGATCGCGTAGGTAGAACCAGGGGACGATGCACCCCCACCCCACCCTTTTTATCCCACGAAAATATTTCACGTTTATAGGGCTTTGACATGTCCGCCATCAATCGCATGTACTAAACCCTCAAATCACGGAAATGCTCCATCCTCCTCCCCCCACACCCACCCCCAAGCTGGCTCTACCCGTCGACAGTAACAACAGATGAACATGAATCATGCTTTGAGCGTTAAATGCATCTGGATTGTTTACTTCGAGAGATACCAATTCGGGGGCTGGTGTATAATGCTTATACGATAGGCGTAATGTGTATGTGAAAAGGTAGAATGAACGTAAATTCATTGAAAAACACCCAAGCAAAGTGAAAGAACAATGCCAACTCGTACTCATGAGGGGAAACCTGTCCTAGCTACGTGGTGAGCGGCCACAAAATGTCGTCTGATCCGCTTATCCGCATTATAGAAGCGATCCCGGGCTGGCGATTTAACCCTTTCGTACTAAAAGTACTAAAATTATACGGACAAACCACTAGATTATATATAACAATACCATTGCAGGCTACAATAAAGCCTAAAATAGGCCGGAGTTAATTGAAAAATTATATGAGCCATTAATGTTTTGAAATTTGTGTTACAGTTGAGTTTGAAATGTTAACCCCTACATTACCTTAGCGGCTGCAGTAGTAAATGATGCAAAGATTGCAGCCTAGAAAAACTCGCATTACTCGTATGTGTATCTAGTCCCCCTCCCCCGCAACCAAACAAAACATAGACTGCAATAGTATATACCAACGACTATTGTATCATGTAAAGGGTTAAGGAGTGATTCCAGACCACAGCAGCTACCGTTGCCTGCTGTTTCTGCTGCGCTGGCGGATTGCAGCTAATTTAATTTCCACGCATAAAACTAATCGCTTCTCTTCCCGGTGGCAGCGGTGGGTAAATCCCGCCTCTAAATAATAACTATAATACCATCCACCCTTGATGTCATTACGTGGTACATATGAATAGTTTAAGACTGTTGTTGTTGTAGTTAAAGGTGGTTATTGTAGTTGTAGTTGGTGTAGTTTCACCATACGATGGTTGGGAATTGAGCAAAGTGTCCTTTGATGTTAGGTTACAGGCATAAGTTACATAGGTTACATTAGTGGATTTGCAAATATCAAAACTTCTTGAAGAAAAAGAAATCCGTTCCGGAAATAGTACAACATACTCAACCGTTTTGTACCTAACTTTGGGCCATGGGGTATTAATTAGGCCGGTCGCATGAGTTTGTTTTTCTTCTTAGAATCAATTTCAGGTGCTTAGCCATATCATGCTTGCAGTTAATTGCGTTCCAAATCACAGTTTTCTAGAAAATACTGCCTGTTAAATGCAAGGCATTAACTTAAATTGTATGGAAGAAACACACAGAAGTCAACTTCCAAACTTACAACTACGCCTGCATCAGAACGTCCAAGATCTGATCCACAAATGTAACCGACGGATGCTTAAATAAAGAATAAAATCTGAAATATTAGGAAATTTGTATTTACACTGCAAAGAATGTTGTTTAGCAAAACCAATGAGTCGACAAGCATGGACAGCGTTACAGAGTTCTAGAAGGAAATGGTATAAGTGAAGAAAGAACACTTTCCCACAGAATAGGGCCTTCATAACAGCTATTCGTCTTGTTTCCCGGGGATTGGTGGCTTCACTATATTGTTATCGCGCAGTATTGAAATTTGAGGCATGAACATAAAACATGGATGCAGCAATTATTATTAGGATCAGACATACCCGATAACTTGAAGGAAATCTGAGCCGTGAAATTGTAGGAGATGCATATATGCACTTAGCAAAGTTTTCTCTTTTCAGAAGTGTTAATTGTTTAGGGTAAGAATCTTCTTTTGCGCCATACATTTCTCACCCCCACCTCAATGTTAAGTGTCTAGGAGTAACAATCGAGATTGTAGCCTAAACAAATCTCACACCTTCAACAAATGTAAGCGTGCCCATTGTAAATATTCAATGTCTCCAGCAGACCAAAAACAATAAAAACCCTGTGTCTCCAGCAGATCGAAACCAATAAAAAACTGTGTTTCCAAGAAATCAAAACCAATCAAAACCTGTGTCTCCAGCAGATCAACACCAATAAAAAAAGTCTGTGTCTCCAGCAGATCAAAACCAATAAAAAACTGTGTTTCCAGCAGATAAAACAATAAAAGAACTGTGTCTCCAGCAGATCAAAACCAATCAAAAACCTGTTCACTTTGCCTGAGAACCACGAGAACGGAGGAGAAAACGTTAACTCGTTTTAGCAAGCTATGCGTGACGACAACAGCTCATCAGTTTACACTTGTAAGAGTGTCTTGCACAAAACACGTTTTATCCCCACAAGACACAGCAGCCATCTTGTGTTTGGCAAAATCTCACTTGTCATGTAATGCCGAGGGGAGCCGTAGCACGCAAACTGAAGACCTTTCAGTGAAAATCACCGCTAAATGTAGGCTTCCACTTGCCCCAGACATCATTTAGGAAAATGTACAGTGTATATATGGCTACTACAATAGTGTATGTCTACTAGATTGTATAATTGAAAAAAAAAAATAAAGAGCGATATTAAGTGATCATATAATGACACGCTACCCTTTCGTAAGTTTTTCATTACGCTGGTAGAAAAACAACAACAACCTATCTATGGATAGAAAAGAAACCACATATAAATATATATACAGTTGTTCACATAATATCATAAATGTTTTATCACGTTTTCAATAGATGACTCATGCAGTACATAGCTTCATTTATCCTCCAACTTTCTTCCGTAACTACATCCATAAATCCGTCTGTAAATAACGGGTTAAACCATGAGAATCTCCTAAAATGAGACGTAACAACAAATACAATTTGCCAACTGAACCCTCTCTCATTTCCTAATAGAAGCTGACACTCATGCTTTGTCTCAGTTAAACAGTTAAAAGGCCAAGAGACAAACAATTATTTGATAACTATAGAAAACCCTGCAGAACACTAGAAGATGAAGATGCAGCAGCAGCTCATCAGAGAAACCCAATGCTGCCTTCATTGTCATAATGGGTTACTTCAGAAGGCCAGAGTCTTCGCGTGCTACGTGACGTAGCTGTCGTGATAACCTTTCCTACGGCGTGTATCACATTTGGCGGCATTGAATCGAAGAAATTTCGTCTGTTTGGCAGCGAAACACAATATGGGTGTCTACAAAAGACACGGGACCTTCGGGCGGGCTGAAACCTTATACGGCTCTAAACGCGTATTTACTGGAGAGCCTTGTAAACAAGGCTGAGTCGTAACAGCAGAGCCGTTATAATAAGAAAGGGTTGGGTATATAGCATCGAAGTCCCTCTCGATCCATTCATTAATACCCTTCGTCAAAGGCAACAAATGCCTTTCACGTATTATTCATGGTGTGCAGTTACTCATACAATCATGTTCTGCTAATGTACGTGTTGAAAAGGCCCTGGCATTGAAGGAACGGTAGTGTAGAGTGTGCTAAGTAAGCAAGTGCGTTATTTCCTCTGACGAGTGCTAATTGCATTGCCAGTAATGTCATTTAGTGTAGGTGTGGAGATATTTGTGTCTACTTCTACTGTATATAATAAAAACAACAACATCAGCATATGTAAACTGATAAGAATCTTCAGCACCCAGGGACCAAATACGAAATCCATACTTTCATACTAGTTCATCAACTGCAAAGGAGTCTTAAAAGCAAAATATAAAATAAAAATAAAATAAGAATAATAAAAGAAAACAAAAAAAGAAAAAAACACAGAAAAACACACACAAAAAATAAAAAATAAATCAAATGAAAAATAAAAACGAACGGCAACTCTTTTCATCATTTATAGAAAGCAATTATATGTGATTTGAAATTGCGAGTATGAGCATTAAAATGCAATTAGAGCATCTTTTAGACTATAACTTCCATCCCGGAGAGGCATTTATCTTGTGCTAGTCCTAAATTGCCTCACAGTAAATGGAGACCTGGTGTATGATGACACTTGTGTCATTTGACTTTGCATTCAGTGTTTTAGAGCTTTCTTGACATGATTGCTTGCCATTTAATCTTATTTCCATGGTAACCCATACACTGTCATATTCAGTGCACTGTTAATATTATTCTCAGGGTGATAGTTTCAAACCTCGAGAGTGGTGTTTAGTATTAATGTCTTCTTTTCACCCCTCCTAATACGTAGGTTGTTTCATTCAAACTCCTACTCACGTAACAGAATCACATACCAAGCATAGAAACTATTAAATCTGAGTGATTTTGTCTATTTTGATAAGTTATTTTCAATTATCAAGTACAACTAGTCGACAGTATCATCAACAATACGTTAATAAAAAAGTAGCATTCTGTGCCTCAACATATGCTTAAATTGCGTCTATTTATGCCACCCATTATATTATCATAGTCCACTTCTGACCAAGCCAAAAGCTATTCAAAATATTAAAACCCATCTTGACGTGGTACCAAGTTGTGTTAAATACCCCTCCTCGCAGGTCTTTGGACATTTCCCAAGGCCCCCTTAAGGGTCAAAGTGACACATTCCTAGGGTGGATAATTATAGTGTTCTTTGTTGTAAAGTAGTTTAAGTGTCATCCTCCCCAGACATTGATTTTGGAGATGTCTTGAAGAGAATGTTGATATTATTGGAATTGTTTTCAAATAGTTAGAGGCGTGAGAGGATGACTTCTCTGTAAGTCAAGTGAAGGCATTAATTAATATGACAATAGAGTTCCATCTAGTGAAGTGCTGGTTTTGAAAGCTGTGAAATGTGAGAGTAGAATTCTGGTTTAAATGTGAAGCTCTATGTTCTGCTTTATACATATGCATATACGGAGATTTTCTTTTGCAATTTCTCCTCTTTTTTGGCGGAGGTGTTGGTGCTTGGGGAAGGGTGAGAGGAGCTGAGAATCTTATAGGTAGGTGTATAGCATAAAAGTAGAACTGTATATATTCTCCCTTCTGGTACACAATTGACATCAAATAAAATTGTACCACAAGTATATTCTAAAGACGTCCAGCCATTGTGCTAACAAAAATTTATAGAGTAGGGAATTTCTTTCATTAACCATCACACTTCTTTTCCCAGAAGATAAATGCTCTAGACACACAGCTATTTTAACAATCTGTACCTATACGTAGACAGATAAGAACTAACAAATGAATAGTTGATAGCTGAAATGTTGAAATGGGTAGACAGATAATTTGAAATGTACATAATTCAAACAACAATGTAAAGCATTGTAGCATAGCTAACCCCTTACACTGTTTCAAATAGTTTATATCCCGCTGTGTGTCTATATGCTAATCAGGTTGATTTTTCTATCAGTGGTTAACCTTTTCATGTTCTTCAATTGAAGAAATAAAAGCCCCCATACAATTAACGAAGCACAAATTATTGAAATGTCTTGCAATGAAACTGTCTTATTTTGCATTTCATCAACGTTAGCAGACATTTGAAGTTTATTTTTAAAGACATTGCAATTGAGCAACATGTCTAAAGAATGCATAGATCTAATTCCCTTTTAAAACACATCCCTGGGGCTGCTCTGCAAAGATACACAACATTATGCTAATTTGTAGTTGATTTTCTTGGCAATGTTTTCAAGAAAGCTCCTGGGTAGTTGTCGCAATGAAGGTTTGCTGGCACAAGTCTTTAATGGCCTCATTTATTCATCTATGGGCAAAAAGAAAGAGAGTGCCAACGGTCAGACATATCTTAAATTTGTTTGTCCTTTGTCGTTTGATAAATCACCCATATGTAACGTTTTGTATTCTATTATTTCAGACGATTTTTTTTATTGCACAGGAGTTAATAAATCAAATTCTAACAGTTTTTCGTTCTTAAACGGAGAAATAACGACCAATTCGGATTCAAAACTTCAAACGCGCAAATATTCGTATTTTCCCAGGATTATTTGCAAATATATATAAAAAAAAATCCCAGAAGGATCCACATGATTTGCATTCTATTATTTCATACGATATTTTATTACAGACAGTGAATAAATCAAATTCTTGCAGTTTTTCGTTCTTAAACTGAAAACAACCCCTTCGCCATTTAAACTTCAAATGCGCAAATATTCGTATGTTCCCATCATTGTTTACAAATAAACAAAAAAAATCCCAGAATAATCCAACAGAATAAAAAGGTGTCCTTCAAAACCTACAAAATGTAACCTTGAAATGGCGGTTTTGTGAATCAAAAAGGTGAATATCTGATGCTCAGTGTTCCGTTCAATTGTTCCCCCTACACTGGGAATAAATTAACCAAAGTAACAGGAAACCATACCACTGTCATTCTTTTATGGTAAACATGAAGGATTTACAAGTATTTATAACTGTTAATGGTCTATGGTCTAGTTATTTGTAAGGCAGAAGAACACAAGTGGTAACCAGTGTGCTAGAAAATCCCTTTGTTAATTGCACTAGTCAGGCTTCGCAAATCTCTATTATCATTTCAATGGAATTTAGGTCTATATCAAAATACAAAAGGACATATACAGCGGGGATATATGAATAGGAATAGAGAATTACAACACTTACCAGCACTTAACTAACAATGCACTCTATTCCTAAAAGAATGAACAGATATAATGATAAAACATCACACAAGAGTCCTAGAAATAATTCAAATCAAAGTAAGACACCAGCGGTCAGTAATACAGTATAATGCCAAATTAGCAAACAAATGCCGGGCCCCATATTTGCATTGATCTGGTCACGGTGGTTCAAGCACAGGTCATCGGCCAAGCATGCCAGCGGTTGTTCAACATACGGTCACCGTTGGAATTGAAGGCCATCTAAAGTCACCATAGTAGAAAATCGTCTGGCGCGTCCATTACGTCACTTTTCCTGAAGAAGACGGGATGACCAAGTGAAACGTAACGTTCGAGAGGGTGTCGAAAGGCTCGTTTAACTCCGTCTATTAACGTAGAGCGTCATTCAGGTTTGCCCTGGTTTATGACATGAATGAAGTTTGGCGTTAGACAGAATAAGGATGCACCTTTTCTACTTCGTTTTTTTAGGTTTCGCTGGTTATGCCGTCGCCTTCTTCAGGAGTTTGGATGGTTATGAGACAAAAAATGAACGAACAATATGAACGAAGAGAAAATGCAATTTACCGGATAATGTTATACGGTTAATTCATATCGGGGAGATGATGAACAACACGCGCAAACAGAAACTATTTTTTAGATTATCATCAATTCAAATATTTGAATGGCTCTTTGAACCCTTACAATAAAGACACCAATGCCTCATAAAACAAATAAAACATCAAAAGAAAAACAACAACACTTCACAAGTAGCCTATAACAATTCCACTCTGAGAAAGTTCCACAACAACAGACGACAACCACTTCACTTATTGGCGTAGAAATCTCAGATCCATGCTCGAGGTCATTCCAGGCGATGGCGGCTGCGATACCTGACAAGCATGGAGTCATTTCCTCGCTAGCGTAATCAAATGTCGCCCGCTGGACGGATAGACGATGAAACGTTCCGTCTTGAGACACGACGCTTCCGGCTATGGCTTTGACAACCACGTGACACAGACGTGACAAGCAAATTGGGCGAGAGCAGAAAGGGCAGTGGTGGGCTGGCATAGGGTGGTGCTTTCATCACCACCAGTTCGACCCCATTTTCTGTTTTCTGTCCTTTAAACAAAAAGATTACTCATGCAACGCGAATGGGTTTTGGCTTCTGATGATGTTTATTGAATTGGTAGGCTATAGAAGTCAGAGAAAGTACGTTCAAAGGAATAAAAAGTGATTGTTAAAGATGATGAGTTTGGACGCGCACAAACATGGCTTTACTTTAAAAATAATCCCTTTGAGACGAGGCTGTATAAAGATGTCAGGGATAATCATATTCACTCATAAAAAGATGATATCATTGAGTACAAGGATACCTATACGACTTCCCAATGCAACATCTATTGACAGAAACCCTGACAAACAAGCAAATCACGAATCCCATCACGGACTTTTCAACTTTACAAAATATCGTCTGCATTTGCGTCTGAAACATACACAAGGAGAAACCTTTTGCAGCAATGTCACACCTAGAAATAGTCACAAAGAACTACACAAAAGAAAAGGCTCCCTCATCCTCTGGTAAAGACCTCAGACTGAACTCAGCGAGGTCTCATGTTGCTTCGGGAGGTAGAGTAGCTGGCTTAAAAATTGAAATGAAAGGCAGAGGCATTATGGCATATTCCCCGGTTATGAGATCCGATCTCCGGTTACGCGGTATTGTTCGCTCTTGACAAATGGGATCTCTGCTTTGGAGAGAGGAATCCGGGGATTGGCGTGCGCGTATCGTGCTTTGGTTACGGAAAAACGTGTTAGTATGGACCAATTGCATACCGCCGTTAAAAGTTTTAGTCACTGCTTTTGGTGGATTGCATGCACTTATTAAGAGTTGTGTGATGTGCGTTTATAGTGTGCAAACTTTGCAAACACTGCAAAGTATGATGCGCATATTTAAGTGAAAAGTACCTTTTCCATTTTCAGTGAAAGGCCTTTGAGTAAAAGTGTGAATTGGTACTGTGACAACGCCCATGCAAAGAACCAACCAAGACTGACATAGTGCACACTTCATACATGCATATATGGAAAGCTACACTGTGTGACTCTGTAGCTTGTTCTTGTCTTCTACATTGCCCACAGATAGAATACTTTAATATAAGCTACATCCACATATAGTAGAACAAATCTACATTCACATCATATCTGCACAAGACAAGCCAAGGCATCAATACAAGGGTTCACTGTAACCAAAGTTAGATTTTTTTCTCCGATAGGAGATATCTATCTGATGAATGCCAGTCTGGTCGAATATAAATCTGCTTTGCCATCATAACTCCACCTAAATGGAAAATATCAACCAGCGTATATAGAACCTGTGGTTTCACTGTTTAATGTTTATCAGGTGAACACTCCATAAGACTTAAACCTTTATTGTCAGACGTAGTAAATGGCACAACTAAGACAGCATAGACTAAAATCTAAAATAAGTTAAAATGTAGTCGAATGTATGTTTGATTCACCCTCACTGCGTTCATGTCAATCAGACACAATTCTTGGTCAATTTGAGCTTATGTTAAGTTAAATTATCGTCTGCAATCGATGAATACCCCCGACCCCCAGGTAAATGGTTATCAAGTAGGGGAGGCCATGTCAGTGAGAGCCCTATGTAGATTAGTTCCTGTGAGCTGTCACTCTCTTGTAATGAGGCATGCAACGACGTGCTGCCAGCGTTCGGACCGCCGCTCCCCACGTACAGTAGAACCTCTTTACTAGGACCACTTGGGAGACTGTCGCCAAGTGGTCTGCACGAAGAGGCGCTGGTGTCTTTATGGAGGCTGGTGGGGATCTCTTTGTGAAGGTTGAGCTCGAGACAGAGCAACCAATACATGAGATCATGACAGAGCTGATTCATATATAGCTGTAGAGGTCTTTGTTGGAGGTTGCACTGTAAAGTAAAACCTCTTAAAGAAGAGCACCTCCTTAAATGACATGCCCACGCCGCTTTGAACTTAGTGTTTGCTTTCAAATAATGAGATGATTTGCTATTTGCATGCAGCAAATGTCATAAATTCGTGCAATTGTCTATAAAGTAGGTCTACATGTGCATGTGTACACCTACATTGACAACTCTACCCATGCCTGGGCACGTGATTCACCGTACAGGTTGTACCGTAAAACGTTACCTTCAAAGGCGGTGTCCGTACGGCAAACGTCACTTCCAGGGTTGCATGTGTCCCCACGACAGAGTGTCTTATCCCTAGAGGGCCAATCTCAAAGCTCAACACGCTTCGACAGCTTTTGAAGGGGGTCTGCCATGCGTATTACAACGCTACCTGCACGCGATGACGCAACGCAGACGGGAATTTCCTGTAGTCTAGCTCAGCTAGCACCCACCTGTTGGCAGCAATTGTCGCAACGTGCCAACTGGACATAAGCTACGTTTCCTGTCGTTTATGGAGAATGGGCAGGGCATGTGTCATGGATGGGTGGTCATTCTTCAATTTCCTTTTAGCTTACACATATTGTTAGCATAATGCATATTTCCATAGAATTTATAGTGTAGTAACATGTCCAGTTGGTCAAGCACTTAGGATTAAGGCGGAGTTACTTCACTTTTTGAGCATACTTTTACACTATGCAAAAGGGGTTGTCAGGATATTAAGGTGGCTTCGCTTACTTGTTATTTCAAAAAATGAATCCGAATTAATCTCATTGGAATACGGACGTATGGTGGATTTCATACGGTACTTCCTAAATATCTTTGAAAGCGTGGGTAGTGCATTTTATCAGTCGCAGTCCATTATCTTGTGTGTGTAGAATGACAAAAGGGTATAAATAAACGCAAAAGGAGGTCTTCATGACAAAATTGATGTGGCGTGTCTCCAAGAAGTAAACGTGCAGAAGATACAGCCTTAGAATGACAAATAACATGATGACAAAACATGCTTCATTTTATAACACCAATAAAAGAAACGCAAAAAGCGAGACTAGCTGAGGGATCTGAAATTATATTGACAAAACGTAGAGCCGCTTGACGTCATCATTATAGAGGTAGGGATATCGCAACCTGACGGTGACATATATATATTATAAGTGTATATTTAACGGGCACTCCACTTGAAGATACTATTGTTCATAATGTCATATGTGTTTTGAGATGATCTTGTCCACACGGCATAACGTGCTATGAAAACCATTGAAGCTTAATCAAAACCCCTTATTGCCTACGCACCCTTGAGCCTAAACGAAAGCCTAAAATACGCTCAAATTTGCTAAGATGCAATCGAGTAAGTGAGACATCCATTGTAGTAAAGTTTAAGCTTTGTTTGAAGCTACAACTGTAGCACAATTTACAAATTTTGCCACTTAGTGGTAAAAAGTAAAGGCCCTTTATACGTCTACATGCATGATTATGCATAATGCATTACAATGGATACATAAAACAAATAACATCTAGTAGTCCCAGTATATCTACACATTCACTACGAATTGAGAACACTCACATAATTACTAAATGCACATATAAACCCCAACAATAAGACTAAAGATAGTCACTGCGCTAAGAGCTACATGTAGACGTCTATATAACAATATGTAGCGTTCAATAACAACAAATATTTACATAAACCCCGACGTCTTGTTGATTTTTCCCCATGATATATTGTTTTTTTTATCATGGCAATGTGATTATTTGATACTCATCTATCCTCAGATAACTCGTATATTTGCTCTGATGCCAATGGACCATACGAAAAATGTGCATCAACCATAACATCACAATATCTAGTTACTAAATTATGTAATGATGTAACGGACTACTAGAAATGAGCAAATTGATATGATAATACATATATATGCCAATACAACCATATATCTACTTAAAAACATTCACCAAATTATGTGCCAATACGCAAAAAAGGGAAAAAAAAGGAAAAAAGAAAGAAAGAAAAACAACTAATAAACACAATGACCACCAACAAACCACAATCGGCAAGTTCACAGTTCACCATTATTATATGGCATTGAGTAAAGCACTTGCAGATCCAAAGGCGAAGAGGATGCTTCAACGCCCCTTCTCAACACCCCCAAAAACATTTCCACGTTTAGTGGCCTGGTCATCTGCTCTTACATGGTAGACCTACTACTTAGTCCATCAAACGTACTTGTTAAGCACCCCCCCAACGCACACACAAAAAAAATAAAAATAAAACCCACACAATGAGCATACCCGTGCACAACGTACAGTCTACTGTACAATAGAATAATCACCAAGTGCTAGTAAATAGCATTTAAGATAACTATTACATACATGACCATTATATAAATGCACATTCACATGTGCCTACTATAGATAGCCCCCTTCACCCAACTATACACCCCACCAAAGCAATAACAGCGCAGAACACAAAATGAATGATGTGATCACCACCACCACAAGCCCATAGTTCACCACCACCACCATTAAGGTAACGCACGCAGTCCATGTACCACAACACCATAGCTGACCAGGAGAGCTCTATGGCGGGAGCAGGGGGCTAATCAGCTTAAGCCTGATTGCCAACAAAGCCTGATAACAAACAGGCGGCGAGCGACACACGACGGTTAATTAACGCGGAGCGGCCACACGGCCCCAGACGCGTGTTATCTCCTATTATCGCTCGGGGTAAACACGCCCGCCGCCGCTAGCGCTGGGTGCCGTATGGTTGGTTAGTCAGGGTGGGGGTGCGGGGTTACAGGTTAGAGAGGGCCCCCTTTCACACCAATATACCAATATATTTAATTTTCAAGAAATTTTGGCATGTTCTCTACCGATCGAGCTTAAAAAACTCGTGAGATCCCCCATCCTTTTTGTTGAAACCTGGATATGGTGTGGTGGTGGTAGTTGTGGCGTGTGTGTGTGTGTGTGTGTGTGTGTGTGTGTGTGTGTGTGTGTGTGTGTGTTGTGTGTGTGTGTGTGTGTGTGTGTGTTTGGGGGGGTACACGGTTATACAGGTTAACATTTCTAATAAGAGCACCTGTGTTAAGAGCACCCGTGTGCTGGTATTAACTGGTTTTAATAGTGAGGTGCATGGGTTCTTTAGGGATATTCCTTGCTATCTATTTGTATAATAATATGCTTGGAGGACCCGTAAATATGGTGTTATTATTATATGCAGGTGGTCTCAATTGGAGGCTATACTGTACAATGTACATTAAAAGCCATAGCATGGTCATGTAAGTTTAAAGACATCTATTTAAGTTCATTCGAATAACTTTCAATATGATGTCCATTTTAAGAAGAGTTTTTCCGTGTCAATTAAGAAGCTTTCTGACAGCACAATTAGATAGCACACGAATTGTTGTTTGCTTTAGCAAATGTCGTCTGTCCAGCAGATAGGAGCGGTTATGCAATGGCGATGGTTTATGGGTTATATTTTAATGATTGTGGAGATGAATGACCAAGTTTTGTCCATGTTCATAATCATTAATACAACATATTTGAAAAAAGACATAAAATATATTATATATCCTCTTTGTCTGTATTTCTTTACATTTTAAAATAGAATTTGAAGATAATCATTTTCGTGTGGTATTCATTACTTCATTAAAACAAACAATCACTCCCTCATGTAATACTCATATGACAAATTAATACAGCTCAGCTGCAGAAATTAAAAATCTGATGATACAAACAGACATTACAAAACAAGTTATGCGGCAAGTACTCTCTGCTAATAAAGATTAAACAATAATCGTGCAACAAATCTTTTTGTACTTAGTCATTCTTGCGTTCTCTTGCAAATAAAACTGAGCCAAATATTGAACTTGCACTTACGTGTCTGGGACTCCCAGGTGAAGAGATTCCATCTTGGTACGGCCTGGCAATGGTATGAAGTACCACTCATAAACGTTCCATGAACATAAAAAATGTGTGGGTAACTAATTACTATAATACAAGTTCAGTATTCACACGAGCAAAGTACAACCCAATCTTCTTCATCATAGTCGTATACAGCAGTACTTCAATAGCAGCTGCATACCAGCAATAAAAACCGCAGTGCAATGCATGCACAACTAGTATACACAATACAAAGTACATAAACCTATCTCTTTCCCAAGAGGCTTCTCAGCTCCATTAAGAGATAGTCTCTTCTCTTATCCTTGTCAGACACTCGAAGACAGAAGCACTCCACTGCAATGAGAAGAAACATCCTCCATTGTTGCTCTACTTTGTTGAGAGAGAAAAGATGAAGACTTTGTTACAGGAACACGAAGGCTAAAACAAATATAGCCAAACGGAGAACTTTTCACAGCCGGGTAATTTTCGCAACAACTGAGTGTTGATTTTGGGTGTGGTCCCGTGTGGTGCTGTCGCTACTCGACTCAACACAGGTTTGTTAGAGCATCTGGATGTCGTGACAATTGAACACGCGGACTAAAATGGGGCACACTCATATGGAGGTAGCTTTTAGTCCGCGTGAGCAGAGTTTTGTGGTAGCCACGCTCGTGAAAACGCTACCATTTACTCGAGTGGGTCTTTGAGTTCTGCTGCTCGTGGGCCAGGTGAGCGCTTGGCTGTCAGTTCTGTTTGCGGCCTTACTTGGTTCCATCCCAACGATCGAGCAATAGGCTGTTTGTTTTGATATTAAAAAGCTTTTAATTTTAATCCCTGCGTGTGAGATTGAATTTGCGTTTCTCAAAGGATGTGAGTACCAGAATAACTAAATATCGATTGCTTTTCATATATCAAGCATGAGTTTACCTTTGCTAATGGAAAGTTGGAAATGGGTGATATTGAATACATATTGATGACACTGTATACATGTTGTTTACTTTATATAGACTCATCAAAAATGGCTAGTGAACTTATCTCAATTTACTTAGCTTAATATACCCGACCTCTTCTAAAAATATCTCTTGCCACGTACGGTCCTACCATACGACAATTAGACAATTGGCGAAATATGAAACTATACTCATTACAATCATCAGCCATGGGACAATTTCAACCATGAGTGCAGCATATTAACTTACTAATAAATGATGCACACCAAAACAATAATTGTTACAGGAGTGGAACTACCCAATTAATAATGCAGTTCCTAAGCCACGTGTACCAAATCATGGTCAACGTGAAGCAAAAATTGGAATTGAATTCACAGCATGACTATATTAGTCTTCATCAAGTAAACTAAGCAACAAGCGCCAGAACTATTCCCCCAATGCCACTGGACATCCAAGTCTAATATCCTACTGTTCGTATTAATTTGTCTTGTCATGCTGCATTAATTTAAAACACATTGTGGGCACATTCCCTGTGGATGCTTCACATTCAATGAGACAGGCTATAATGAAATGAACTATGCAGATAAATAAGGCAACTTTTTGTTGTAACATCCCCCCATTGGGATGCAACAGCAGCACCGTTTTGGCTCTCCTCTTCACATATTTTGCCGCATAACAAAGGAAGTAGGCATAGTTTTTAAAGCAAAAATGACAATGTAGTTGCCATGGCAATTTACTCCTCTTTCTCTCCTGTAGCTGACAAGCAGGACTGATATACTTCCTCATAGACACTGGGAGGTGGAAATACAAAGTGATCAAAGAAGGAAGCTGGTCAGAAATGTGCGGTGATACTTGAGCATTTAAGAGTGTACGGTTTGGGTATAGTCTAGAAAAATGCTAGCTATATGTTTAGAAAAATAGTGCATGAGCAACTTGTGTGATGTAGTTCAAGTTAGAGTCAGACAGTCCAGAATATCACAGTCGAATTAATGGTATTGTTGAAGCCATTGCAAAGAGTGGCACACTGTCATGTGACCTACGTGATTTTAAAATGTAAATTAATATTTTCCTCTGTGTTTTTCATCTCTTACAGCACAGTAGGCTAACCATTCGGGAAAGAACATTTGTGACTGTCAGACTGGGGCTTTAGGTAATATTTAGACTATGGGTAGTAGTATGAACGCGTGCATCATTATTACTACCCATTTGATCGATGCCATTTATCCACCAAAAAGCACATTGTTTTAACTCTTGCAAGTACAGTGTTAATATGAATTCACCGAAATCGTGATTGCACACCCTCAACCTAGTAATATATGATGCAGTCAATATTTACATAGGGATTATTCAAAATGGAATTGCATTGTTTAAAGTATCGGGTTAATGCCATATAATAAGAATAAAAATCATACAGTACTTTCATATATTTGTAAAGCAGCTAAAATGGTGCTTTCAAATCTTTATTAAAAAAAGAAGCTGCAATGGTACTTTCATATCACTTGAATGTAAGTATGAAACCAAAATACATGTATCTAAGCACAAATAAAATCATAAACTTGCTAAGAGTACTCATCCAATTGTAAAAACTAACTATAATACCAACCACAAGCAATAGCCTCCCAAGAGCAAACGTAAAATACCTGAACCATTTAATACAAATAAAAAGAAAACTTCCTTCATCAACCCTAAAACACAGACTACTTATCTCGACCAGTTTAATAAGGTCCACAGAGCACACTACTACAACTACCAAAGTACATAAAGCACGCAATGGGCACTGTACGATGAAAAATCACAGTCCTAATGAAATTTCTTCTGGGGCTGTGGCAGTCGGAAATGAAAGTCCCAGCTCTACTGGGGTCGAAAGACCACGTGGAAACTATAAAACTGCAATGACAAGGGGACCTGCCCCCCGGCTAATCATCCGTCGCATGCTACTCCCCCATTATTGCCGTAAATACCCTAATTACGACCGGGTTTTCCTCCCCAAGGTCTGGGGAAAGGGGAGATTGCTCTGCCGCGCGGTGGAGCCACGCGGATGCTGGGAAAGCGGACGGGCGCATGCGCGTGGGCTCATCCTGGTTCTCGTCTGACTACTGTTGGTGACTGGGCTGGTGGGAATTCGTTTTGAGGAATCGAGAGCCGTTTGAAAAAAAGTACATGTCTTTTGTGCATTTTTAGTAATTTCAAATTTTCCACGATGCCGCGGGCATCTCCTGACCAATATTTCATTATAATGAAGGTCTGTTTATGTCACAAATAATAATCCGAGAAAAAACATCTAACAGTCACATCAAACTCAAACTCAACAACATAAATAAATGTGTATCATCATTCAAAATCGTTGAGTATTTCTATGAAGTACTTTATATTAGTTTTATAACAGCGAATAGTACAACACACCACCTTTTATTTTGTGAGTCCTTAATATTTAGAAAACTATACATTGTGTAATGTATAAGAATATGGGCCTAGTCAGATCTCATAAAAATCCAAAGGCTTGCGAAAGAGACGGATATAATTCCATGTGATATGCTGTGTAAGCATAGGAAATAAAACACAATCCGTTTTGAGTCATTAGTGACACTGGCATCATTTGCACGTAGAGAAGAATTCCTCAGAAAGTTGAGAGTAGCATTATTACATTCATTGCAACATATTATACACACTGACCACCATTAATACTGTCAATCTACACGACAAACAACTCTAAGTAGCAGTTAATATTACAATATCACATGATTAAAATGCAACACGGCTAATTGAGCGATAATACATGCTATTACTCAGCACATTGTGGAAACAGTTCTCTTTAAAGACTTATATAGTTAATTGTGGCGGGTGTCTATTATGAAATGTTGAAATTAGAGCCTAATGGTTTGGTCATTAAGATTAATTAGTCTTGGTAATATGACTTGATGCTTGACCTGATGAGCTATGCTTATAATGATCATTATGGTCACGTAATTTAGTTGAAAAAGGGGAGTAGTGCACACATTATGATCAGATAAAATATAATTAGTTGTAAACACCTTGTTACTATGGGACAGGATCGGTCACTATATCGAATGTTGGAGACTCAATATTAATGTACAAAAATGCATACAGATAACATTAGATATCATAACATTAGATAACATTCAACTTGAATGAAAAATTTCTAATAAAGGTGTGGTTTTTCTTTTAAACACCGAAATTTTGGTGCATAACCATGATAACGAACACACCTATTGCTTTCAAAACCCAATAAACTAGATTTGTTAGTTACCACACAAAGACAAAAAAAAATGATATAAGAATTGCACTAATGATTCTATGAGTAGATGAATAACCAACCACGTGAACAACCAAAACGAAATCTTCACAAATCTGGTTTCGGCCACACAGCTATTACGTCATATACCCTATGCTCTCCCACAATAGATTGAAAAGAAAGAAAAGGTTGGAGAGGAGAAAATATTGATTATTGTCAAAATCCGTCTGCTACACGCTCTATCACAGCGTGAAAAATTGCCGAAATCAAACATCGTGCTCCCTTCCATTCTTTTCTAATTAGGTAACATTGGCTGCCCCTGAGGCCTAGATATCCGTAATAATTCCCACCCGTAGAAAACAGTCTGAATACAACTAATGAAATTGTCAACCAGTCGGGGTTATTTTTGAGCATGATTAATGAAACAATGCAAATTGATAGACACGGGGCTTTGCTGGTGATTCTTATAACAGTACTCATGCTAGGTTTGTCATTAATGAAAGACTGTGTTTTGTTCAAACAAAGTCCAATTAAGAGACTGAATGTGCCACTTGGTGGACCGGATCTTGAGGTGTTTTGGGTAAATAGAAGAAATGTGTTTGTCTACGAGGACTTCCTTTTACACACTACCCATTTCCAGCGTTATTACCAATAATTTGTGAATTGTATGGCAAGCCTGAAAAAGATGACTATTACAGTGGTAGATCCAGGATTTTAGAAAAAAAGGGGAGGGGCGCACTTCAGGGATTTCATGGGTTTCGTACATGCGATTGATGGCGGACGTGTAAAAGAAACCCATGAGAATGGAGTAGGCCTATTTTGGTGAGAAAAGGGGCCTACGCGATTGTGTTGAACAGATTATTGTGGTTTTAATTGAACATCCATTACGTATTCGTTTACTTACAGTAAATAAGAGGGTTGTTAAAACGACAATTAACACCACTTAAAGTGACATACATGTGTATCATTCGAGAATGCGTTCGTTCACTAAATTAAATTGTTTATTCTGCCTTTCTATCTTTAAATATCAGTCAAATTAAGTCTGTTATCACGTAATCCAATATCGTAAGTAACTTTGAAGGACTATTTATCATGTAATGTCACAACAGTTACTTCACACTTAGGCTTTCATGCTCTTCCTTTTTTCAATGCCACTAGTATATGGAATAAGAATCTTATATGCATATACATGTAAAACCATCTTTTCGTTAAGTCATATCATTTACTTGCTTGGAAACACACAACTAAATACCAAACCTAAAGGATATAACCAACATTATAGTATATACTGCACCTTCACCAACATGTATAAGTAGGCATAACCACTGATAACTGCAAACAATAGTGAGCAATCAGAAAATAAAATTGAATACATTTGAAAAATAATAACCTCCACCCCCATACCCCAACAGCCTTTGAACAGAGCTACCAAATCTGTATTCTCCCCTACTGCATGTATAAAGGTAGGCACTGCCTGTAGCATTAATTTGCAAATGTGGAGTGAGTTTTGGTCAAGGGTGAGTACTGCTTGTACCATCTTACTTGAAAGGGAAAGTCTGCTTGAAGAGGTTCTCTGAAAGTTGATCTCGGTGATCCCACGAAGCTTTTGTGCTCTACTAAATAAGTGTCATCAAACTAATGTCCCTCATTGTTGCAATCCCAACTAATTAATTGAGTATTTGAGGTGTGCAGACCGCGCACTGAAGCTGGTTTCTTTCCCTTGATTTCCTTTATTTGTATAATACGTAGTACATGAAGATCATATGCTGCAGTCGTGTTGGGGTTACAGTGGTAATATGTTTTTAATGGGGAAGGTGAAATATAAATAGCTAAACACTGGTCTTGGACTTCGGTGACATGAAATCAGGTTTACAGAAAGCAAACGCACAAGATCAGGAATCCCTACAAACTCAGAAAAAATCGTTTACAATATACATTCATACAAACACATTTCTAATACCCCCATCTCCCCTGCATTGCCATTCACCACGTCTATAATACATACTATACAATCAGGCTTCCCCGTGCAAGAGAAGCATATTGTAAGACCACCATCACCACCACCACCGGCCAAGCTATCAGCTGTGGTGAGCTCAAAATCCAGCTACGCCATCGTCCGATATGCAAGTAGCACAGCAGACGAGAGCCCGCCCACTCGAAATTTGGGCCTTTGAGCAAACAAACGTGCCGCTGCCTCGTTCTGGGCGTGGTTTGGAAGTGCCCAAAAGAGACTGCCGTCCTGGGATACTATAGGATGGAAATTTGACTGTGGATTGTGGGTTGTTGCTTCAAACTCACGAATCGCAGACTGGCAGACTGTGCTATGCGGTATTTCAAAGTGGGGTCGTCTGTTGAAATCGTTTGAAATGGTTTGGGTCTTTAAAGGATGTTGAGTGGAGATTCTTTTGTTATGTGCATGTGTGCATGTAGTGATGACAATCATAGTTACAACAAATAATATAAGACCATCTCTATTAAGAGATTCTATTTATAGTACGATTACCTTTCACAGTTTTAATCCCCCATAAAGAGACCATCATCAGCGAAACTTGATAAATGGTTGCACTGTTTTTTAGACAACCGGTGGTCTTAATAGAGAAGTCATGCTGTACTGTGGAAGGCAATGCTATTGGATGGTAATATGTGGATGCTTTTATTGACAGCAGGGGTAAAAAAAAACTGAGCGGTTTGGTTCCATCCATTGACCTTAATAATTATGTTGCCTTATGTTGCAAAACAGTACAGTATCAATCGCAAATCCCCCCCACTTGAGCAAGGTTAAGATGGAGACAGTTCAATAAATCGACCCAATTGAAATACGGAGTTAAATCTACTACAATGAAGAATCTACCCCATTGCAGGGTTCACATTTAATCATACGTAATATACTAACTCAGCCGCTTTCCTTCGAACAAGGAAGCCATCCGGAAACCAATATAATAGCGGTAAAACTGAATACCATTAGCAACTTCAAGAGTAGGGCTTATACAATATACACTTACAGTACAACATCTACATGTGTGCTCTATATTGCTAGGTCTATCCTTATGGTGGTCTAAAAGGGACGTGGACTTTAAATTTGTTATTGGATTTCCATTTGTATATAGCATGGCTTGAAATGTCGAAAGATGGTTTTACTATAGAGAATGTCTTTTTATATGGGTGGTCTTATAAATACCATCACGTGATAAACTGTAACTTTCAAGTGCAATGCTTTTTAATTGGTATTTGACTAGCTGTGCATTAAATCACAACGACGTGTGTCAACATGAACTAGGAACATTATTTAGTAGTCACGTGTACAATTACAATTACACGACTAATTTCTTCAGACAAAATGACCAATCAATTTATTGTTGTTGGTGATCTTCCAAATTACGTGAGAATTAGCTGTCAATAATTGTTGTAGACATATGCTTAATGTCATTGAATATGATTATTATTTACACTTTAGTATGTTTTTTTTTTATATCAGTTTTGTGAAAACAAATTAGACCATAAAATTCCTGCATTGTTTTTAATAACAACTGCATGTTTTACACGAAAAACTAACACATGCATGTACCATGCTAATATTACGCGAACAGTAATAAAATGCGAGCTAGTCTAATGCCAATATTATAATAATGGCCGTGACCATATTTAACGGGAATGCCCCTCAAACGATCGAATTCCGGACGAAAACGCATGGCTTCGGTTTCAAAAGGATTCGTCGGCCATATTGGCTGGCAAATTCGATTAACCTGTGCAGAGGCGATTAATTATTTAGGGGCCACACCGAGTAAAGTACCTGGCGCAAGGGCTCGTCCCTCATTGTTTTCTGATGCAAACCAGATGAGTTTTTCAGCACGATATGATGAAGTATGATTTAAAGTTGCCAATATTATTTTGGCTTGACTCCTAGTCAGGTAGCGGATGAGATGGATTTAATATTAATCCCCGCGGTGCAATATTGTAACGCTACAAGTCGAATTTACGTAACGACTAAATGTCATGCGCTTTTTTGTTGCGAGGAGATTATTATGACAATGCGACTGAACAGGATATTTGGAAATAATGGGGCAGGTAAAAACTGCAGTCATGCAGTTATGAAAGTGAAGCGCCGTAAATTAATAATGACTGTCGGTCCTCGTTCAATGTTTAATACTCATTGCACGTGCGGTTTTCGGTTACATCGTTGTAGTGAAGTTATTGTAATATTAAATTCGTGATTCTTTCTAGTTCAAGCTAGGGTCATACACATCCAAATACTGAAGCCAAATCAGTAGTGGTTTTGTCTAGTCACAAACGTGGTTTTAAATGAGTGGAATCGTCAATCACAAGAACCATCCGGTGTAATTCTCATTTATAGCTCAGTGAAAATAAATGCCGTTGTGAACATTAGTGACCGTCCGTCAGCCATGGACT
The DNA here is from genome assembly GCA_019095985.1 of Streblospio benedicti. Lineage (NCBI taxonomy): Eukaryota > Metazoa > Annelida > Polychaeta > Spionida > Spionidae > Streblospio > Streblospio benedicti. The sequence continues at coordinate 20,106,524 of CM032663.1, forward strand.
TCTTTTCCAGAAAACACGTGACGTAATTTGTCACATCATATTCTAAAATATAAATGATATACAATGCAAAAGATAATGATCCTTGTTTCAATAGCCTATGTAACACTGATAAACAAATTGCGCCTACGCAAATTGACATAAGTTTACTTCAATTGTTTACTTGTCACCGAAAATTATGGGTAAATACTATTGCCTAAATTACCTTATCATTTTGCTTATCATCAAAGTTAATGTATACAACAGGCATCACAGTCATATAGAGGAATAAAAAAATACAAACAACATTAGCTTGCTATATCACACTATGCATTCTCATCTACGTAAACAGAGTTATTTGTCAAGTATCCTATGGGACATGTTGAGACATACTACATTAACATACTTAACTTATTGCTCATAGGAAGATCCTTCGTGGGGTGTGGATGTGGGCCCTGTGGGGGTGTTGGTGGGGATGGGATGGGTGAGCATGCGGCATGAAGCAATCACTCACATTGTTTAAATAAAATAACCTGATGAGGGTTTCTTTGCAGTAAAAGTGGGTATGGATCTATTTCCGTTGTTTGTATTATGATAATCCCTTTTCTAAAAACCCGGATCTGGCATTGAACTGATATTGTTATCAGAACAGTAGCGTGGCTTAAACATTAACCAATCTATTGCAGCATCAAACGATATATAGCGAAGAAACACATTGATAACACGAGTACTCTGCTAAACTATACAAAAAAACCTTATCCAAGGTACATTCCTGTACGTATAGCTCCAATTACTAGATCACACACAAATCACGAGACTGATAACACTTTAAAAAAACAAAATATCAAAGCAGTATAAAACAAAACAACTAATTCAAACCAATTCACGAACACACACAGACACACCTTTCTCGACCAAAATACCACACACTGCCGGAGAAACAAAAATAGCTCCTGGAATTCTCATCACGTAATAATCTAGAACATTTCATCGACCATACCTAATAAGCAATCAATACGTTTGATCGGGATTGGGTACACATCTGTTTCCACAAGTCTGTGTAAGGTGGTGAGAGTGACTGGAAGGGGGAGTTAATTAGAGCTTGGACATGAAAGAGCTTCAGGGGCTATCCCTCCACTGAGACACTACTTGCATCATTAGGGAAGGTGCGATGTATCGATAGGTTGGTGGTTACATAGGAGGTTCATATAATGGTGGTTTGCTTTTTGTTTCCCTTAAAATTGTTCAATTTAGTCAATGTTTTATCCTTGGAGGAATTCTATTTGATTCATGATTTCTTTTCAGAAAGCGATGTATGTTTTCATAAAAAATGAATTAAGTCACTTGAAGAGATTGTTTTATGATGGTATATATCAAGTCATACATGCGATTTGAATTGACAGGAGCTTTTTATAAACAATATCTGATAAGTTACAGTCACCTAAATGTATTTGTTTTTATCGTGTATATTTTATCTTTAATATATTCTTTTCGTTTGAAGCAACGTATTTTCAAGAAACAGATTTTAAACATGACAACTTTAGAAACAGGGGCTAAACAGATTTGATTCTCAGGGCTAATTTCATCGGGAAACACAACTTGTATGCGTTATAAAGTTGATAATTGTGCTGCTTTGTGAGAGCCTGCTAGAGCAGTTATCTTCAACATTCAAATCTTTGAGTAAGGACCAAAAACCTAAATAACAATTTTAAAAGGATTTGGCCTGTGATATGCAAGACCTCATTAAAAGAGCACAAAAAGTAGGCGCTTAAAACTACAGGAAAATATTAATAATTTTGCAAATGAAATTCATGTAAGCTGGTTTATATCAGATTAATAGTTGGTTATATTTCTACTTTTAATTTACTTTTGCAATCATTAGCAGATGGAATATGGCAGTATCTTAATGTTATAAAAAAGTAACGTAAAGCAAATAAACAACGGGTTGATTGGAAGATATCCGTACCAATATTAAATGTGTCACATATTTTAAGAATATTGTTAAACCGTGTATAGTGCATGCAGTGCATTCATTTGAACATAAAAAGTATGAAACCAAGAAAATATCTTTCTGTTTATGAATCACCGAATTATCAAATCAAATTACACATACGAACACCTTCAATAAGTGGAAAGAAGTTGTGATTGTGCATATAATGTAAAATGAGACACACTCAATTTTTGTCTACATTAGAGGATTAAGTGGTGTTTCATGTTATAATACAGTTTCATCTTCTTAATAAAAGATGTAAGTCACATCATGCATGTGTAAGTTAATGTAACTAGTCGGCTTCATAATAAATAACTCCTCACAGTTATGCCTCAAATTTGCGATGTTCAGTCTAAATTCACCATGCATTTGGGATGGTAGCCTTTTAGATAAACATATATTTATATATAATAAAGGTACCTTCATATAAATTTCTCCGGTTGGCAATTAATGGGCTAAACAGCAGTGAATGACACAATATTGTGATGTGGAAATGATTGTCTTATTTCCCCATCACAAATTTCCCTAGTAAAAGAAATCTTGCTGAAGCAGCCTATAGCTGGTCTTGGAATGCAGGGCAGAGTGGTTGAAACCAGCAGAGGTTGTAAAAGATACACTTTGTTATTGTAAATGTCGAAGATGGTTCATTACCTTGTTTACACAGATTTTTAGTGAAGAAATATCTACTTGTTTTCCGTGCCCTGTTGTGAGAATCAGTCCGAATTTGGGACTATTGCTGGGGCTTGCCACCCAACAAAACTAGAGGCACATCACTTTAGTTCTTTAGCATTAATACACGGCATTATACATTATATTGCCACAGAAGTGGGGTAGGGCTTGCAAGAAATGTTATATAAAATATCAATATTTCATCAATTACTGGTGCGCTCATCTATGAGTTATTGGAGATAAAGTAAACATGTAAAAACAAAACCATGACAAAATGCTTACTTCAAAAAGAAATAACATGAAAATTGCAACAAACTGAATACACACCATATAAGAGAGGCTAAGGACAGTTGAGGTTACGACTTGGCATGTCATACCTGATGTGAAATAGAAAACCTGACATATCTGACAGTCAGACAAAAACAATAAGACATGTCACTTGAATACTAATGTCTGTGGAATAGTCTTTCACTTTTGGCAGCCATGAAGGACCTCGGAGTTCGCCTGTGTATTATTAGCTTAGTTTGGTCCCTTCATTATGTGGACAGTGACAATATTAACATTTTAATTTAGTCAACCAAGTGCCATTTTAAAGTTGAAGGTTAAATTGAAGTGGGTCATATTTTAAGGGATTGGGATGTGATGTTTTTCTTAAGGTATATTTATCGTTTATGGTAATAATTTACCCCTTTCATTGAAAGACTAACCTACTTGACTTTAAGAAATCATATTTTAACATAAAAGAAAACTAATACAATTCTGAATGTGAAGGGCTACTCAAATTGTTCTTAAAAATCCAAAAACACTAATCTCCTTAAATGTCATATTAATGCTGCTTAAAATTGCAGTTGTAACATAATACTTTTGATGTGTTCTGGTTTATTAAAGTACTAGAAAAAAATTTTTACATAATTCAACACTTTCAAAAGCAAAGTGCTCTACAATACTTATTGCAATAGATGTGTACAACCAAACAACGTTATAATTATTCCGGCTAAAGGTTAAGTACAATAAGCCAATGCCAAATACATAAAATCTGCTGAATATTTGCATTCAGGATACTATATTGACCGCTACATTCTAGTTACATGTATTACCGTATAAAAACCCTGCCATAACAGTTTGTAATCGTGTAATATAAAGACCATATATTTTGTGACTGCAACACAGTCGCGAACAATATTGTATCACAACCAATCGATGTACTGCATCAATGAAATAGGTTATTTATGATATGCCAATATTGCCAATGTTAATAGAGTTGCACATCACAATCATGCAGGATGCTGTAATGCCAGGTTAAAAAAATAGTACACCTTCAAATGACACAGTTTCAAAGATAGTAACAATATGCATTTTAATAAAACATTTTTTTCTTTCTCTTCTAAACATATAACAGCATTTTTGGGTAGAAAGGGACAATAGATAATTATGGAAAAAAGCTCTGTCCTGGTATGGGAGCCCTGATCTGCTAATGGCGACCATTATGATTTAGGTTTGCAAATTAATGTTGGCTGTATTGCGACAGGTAAATTAATGATCAATGCAATGTGATGTGCAAATGTGAACCCACACAATTTCAATTACTTTTGTGTCCAGGCACCACTAGTTTAAACTAGCTCCCACGAAGAATGAACAGACCCCGATCTTTAGTGAACATAAAACGTTCTGCATGATATACGAGCCAATAATTAGGTTGAACGACTCCCATATTATACACGTACATGCATTTTGAGAGAAAGCTTTCTGTTTGAACTATATTTGTAAGCACTAAGATCCCATTTATATGCACAGGCAAAAACATTATCTAACTTCAGTACTCCCCATAATAAACATGCCACAATAAACTGCCGCATACTTTTGAAACCAACCATAAACCCCAATATAATGGTCTATTGAAAATCACCCGGCGAGACATTCGTAGCTTTAAAAAGAATCACATATCGGCAAACAAGCGGAAGTAAAAGTACAGCATGCGTTCAATAATTTTGAAGTAGGGGAGTAGGTAAATAAAACGCATACTGCGCAGTTGGGAGGAATCTGTACCAGACGACAGTGCAAACTTAAATAGATCATAGATCAACTCACCGAAATGCATGTGATCCACTGCAATCCTGCTGTCGTGTGCAGAGAAATCCTCGTGGTTTGTACCATCAAAAATCCAGGTAGTTTTCTAACAGCCACAATAACATACTTCCATTCACGATGGCCAAGCAAGCCCTAAATTGACCCCTCTTTTCAGAGCGCTATGCACTGATAGAACGAAGAGGTCAAAGTATCTAGGGTAAATAATACTATACTGTTTGCAAAAGTGATCGTAATCCCCTTTGGTAACCTAGCAACCTAGCAAAGAGGCTTTGAGTTGCGTCCGTGATCAGTGGTAAAGGCTGCAAACGCGAAACGGCCGGCCAGGTAGGCCAAACCATACCTTGTATCGATTATTACCTTTCTGCGCAGCTTGCAATGTTCACTGCATACAGAGAGCAAGCCAGAGAGAGAAGAGAGAAAGAGCTCATCAAGCAACGATGGCTGATTATTTTTCAACTTGTTTCACTACTATGCGTTATGCTACGATTACCATTTTATACAGTTTATACACACGTTTTGCCGGCTGGATTTGAAAGCTGTTTCAAGTGACATACGATAGGCGTTTCGTGTGTGGCGTAGGAGGTCTTTGCCAGCATGCATTCGACCTCCGATTTCATGGTGATTTTGCAGCATGGTGTAGGATAGAGGAGACCGAATGACACGCTTGTTAGCATATTTTAACCACCGCATATAACAAAGCTGTTGTGATTTACCTTTTGTTTTCTTTGTATAAACTATAGATACTTCATGCTTCTAGTCGAATACTAGTACTCTTTGATTGAGTAACTGTAGTAGATATCATTGAATTTATGCACGACACAAACACAACAGAGTAGGCCTATACATATTGATAATCTCTTTTCAACTATCTTATTGATATATAAAATTATCTTGTTGTGTACTAGAGAGCCTTGTCTATACATTTTTGTATGAATGCTTTGCTATATTTATATCCAATTTGCAAGATGTAAAATTTGATTTTCAATTTTAACTCTTACATAACTAAATGGTAAATGTTTTAAGTAGTCTAAGTTGCAGTTCTGAGATAGTACAGGATAGATATATTTTGCATGGAGGTAATGTATCATGCATTTCATGATTACATTTCCATATATCTCAAATGTCATAAAGACATGAAAATTAGCTTACTTTTATCATACCAAATTCACTTTTGATGCATTCAACAACTACTTGATAACGTTTTACCCATGCACTTATCGCAGACAATGATTTTGGGAGGATGTGCTTATTTCATGCAAGTTTTATGTTATAAACCAAAGTCGAAATTATTTTATGCTCGTCACTAGATTCGAGAGAATCGAGGGCAAGAAAAGCATTACTTGTTTTACAAATTTTAAAGCCACATGCAAAAAAGCAAACCAAGCACTAAAAATGTACTTGTTAATTATATGAAATACAAAGTAATGTCAACATAGGAGTTAGGGCACGGAGTTAGGAAACAACTGTACTACTACAAATTACAACGCTCATCTCAATATTATGTTTGTGTTTATATAGTCATATTATCGAATTATGAATTATACCATACATGTGTATATTAGTATTAAATAAGGCAAAAATGTACACTTATAAACCATGTTTACTTACATGTATAAGAATCCATAAATATTTGAGACGATTGAAATTCATATCACAGTGGGTTACGTTGTGATTGTTTCATCAGGACAGTTGCATTTTTGACTGGGGCACTCCACTATCACTTTTATATATATTTGTACTATATTATGACTTCAGTGTGGTCAAAAACCATTACCAATCTCTGCGTGTGGTGTTAGTGGCTCGGGGGGGGGGGGGGTAACTTCCATAGTCGCCCTATATGGAATGTGCCACTGATAGGGGTCACCCTTTTCAACCCCGCAGTTTCACTAGGGGTCACCTTTTCCACCACTCAGTTTCACAAGGGGTCATGATTTCAATATTCCAGCCAGTTTCACTAAGGGAGGTTCCATCTCGAGGTTCAATATCTAGCTCTCTTTTCATGTGATTTTGCATTATTGAGCCATAAAAAGCATAAACGGTAAATATAAGTTGTAGAAAATCTTGTTTTTATTACAGTATCACATAGAATAATACCCCATTGTTTTCTTCCGGTGGTTTCACTAGGGGTATGATTTTCAAAGTTTCACTGGTTTCACTAAGGGGTATGATTTGGGACCTTCAGTGGCACCCCCTACCCATTTACCACTGAAGTAACCACCCCCCTCACCCCCACCCCCACACACGAGGTTAGTGATGGTGGAGGGTCTGTTTGCAATAATCTTACAATGATGTAGACTATCTGGAATGAAATTCAATGAATGTAGATATTCACGTGGGGTATTTAATCACATCACCACTGCACCAGCTTTAAGCTGGTACAGGGACTTCTCTTGGGACATTCCATCAACCCGTTGATGTTGGCCAGTAAGCGGTAGATGTAGATGGGACTACTGTTTTTTTAAATTTGCATTAGCCTATGTCAGACGTTTTGAAGAAAACTACCGAATTATATGACCCCAAACTACATGGTCCCTCCAAGAATGAATCCTAGACGAGACCAAACATTTTTGTTGTTAATAGGACGTATAGTTGATAATCTTATGATATTTGCTTTTAAATTCCACTGCTTGTATTTTTAAGGCTGGTGTGTACATATTGGTACGTTGAACCCCTGGACTATATAACTTCATGGAAGGGTAAAACGTATAACGTTGAGGGCACCATCGTCCGTCTAGAGGAAGCACTGTACCAATAATTTGTGAATTGAATCATAAGCCAATAGTAATTATAAATAAGGATGGCATATGCATTGTTTCATCTTTTAGGAAATACCCATCTGTCTAACCAAAGGCGTTTATCATGTGCCATATGTCTTACTATTAATCCTCATTTATGATTCATGACTTTTTCACAGAGGACACTCAGTTGGTATCATCTTTTTTGCACCAACTTAAAAAATCTAGTATGTGAATGGCTATTTCAGTTTTTTTTATCGCCATAGTAACTCTTTTATACATTATCTGTGAATTAAAGTCTAATAGATATGATTCCTTTGTGGTGTCGTCTGGCATTCATGTCTTATAAAGGCCATAATTATCACCCAGCAAAACTCTAGGGACACATCACACCACAGAACTGGGGTGATATTGTCGGTAATCCACTGAAAAAAATCAGAGAGAAATGCCCGAACGTGCTGGGACTTATTTGTGTTCCAATGAGTACCCTTATAGTTGCGTCGCTTCAGCAGCTGAAGCGAAAGCCTTGTGTTTCGTTCGTTTGTAACTATGTATGTATGTATGTTTGTCTCCGGACCAACTAGAGCTTTTACGCTTCTTCCGATTTCGTTCAAACTTTACACAACTATTTGGTATGACACAACACCGAAGTGATTCGATTTTGGGCACTTTGCCAATTAAAGTGTGCTTTCCATAGTGCCATTTTGGGTCCATATTCAACATTTTCTGCAATAGTTTTGTTGATGCTTGTGAGAAAGCATTCAAACTTTGTACAATGCTTACATGCCTAGTGAACATTAACTGTATTCAATTTTGGCACTTTGGCAATTAGAGTTTACTTTTCAGAGGGCCATTTTAATTATTTTCTTTCTATTTTTCCACTATAGTTTCAATATTGTGCGAAATATGACCATCGAATTGGCATAGTGGTTATATTGGAATAAAAGTGCTCAGAGAGCACAGCGTTACCATATTAATGTCGACTCATGGGCAATAGATATTTACTTTAGTCATGTTTAGAAAGCGCCTGAAATCCAATGCCAAGAACATAGATGTAGGATGAGTCACGCATCACGTAAGACTTTTTTCTGCTTTGATTGCAAAGCAAACATCTTTATTGCCGATGGGTCAATGTTGCTCTAGCGACACTGTGCTCTCTGAGCACTTTTGATCTAGTTTACTATGCATCCTAACCGATATTGGCAAAACATCTTGGAAATGCATTTATTTTGCCAAAGGTATATACCTAGTATTAAACTAGTGTTTAAAATGTAGATGTTCACAAGTGTTTCTGATCCAATACATATATAGGATCGTTGGCCTTTTGTTTTTACAAATGTGGGTATTTTTTTTATCCAAATCGCGTCTTTTCGGACAGTGGGACGCATGCTCAAATACATTTTAGTTCAATCCACTCAATGTTTTACAATTATTTAGGAAAATTGCGCCTCTATGGAGATCATAATGCAAACCAAATGTCTAATGTAAAGTCACACGTCTTATAAGTTAAGTTTTCACAGCCACATTACTCATGTAGTGAAGTACATGTATAGGACTATCTGAACTCTTGGGAATAGTGCAAATACGGAATGAAGTATTATAAATGCAAGACCAATCAATAACTGAAGGATTAAAACTCTGAATCATCTAGGAACAAATTAAAATTTGAAATTTGTTTGAATCATTCTTTACGAAGAAATGTGAACGTGGTTTATGCGTTTATGAAAGTGATTTGATTGTGGACACTGCAGAAGGTAGTTTATTACAGATACAGATAAAAAATTATAAAGGACAAAGTTTATGAATTGTTTTATTTGTTAAAATCAGAATATGCCTGCATTACATAAGGTATATCACAGATAATCAAAGCACCAATAGATCTTAATCGGTACAAAATAAATAGCACAAGACTTTAAAAATTAGTAAAATTGACAACATGGGTAACTTAATAGTTTACATTTAACCAATGAGAAGTCGCTTAGAAAAACATTGCACATGTATAAACGAACAATACATACACAAGTTACCCCAGGTTTTTTGGTACTTTTCTCTAGAAGTTTATGAGTAAAAGCATGCATGTTATGTTAGAAGACTCAGACAGGAGCTTCATATTGCTCCCCGTCATATATATCAATCAGTTCCTCTGCAATATCTTGCCCTAACCGCACATATTCAGTTAACATTGGAGGAAGCCCCAGCGAGCAATAGTCTTCTTCCGTCCTTCTGTCATTTTCCTTCAATTCGGTTCTGATAGCGGAAGCGCAAATTTGCTGTAGACTTTTTGGCTTGGGCGAAGCTTGCGCGTATTTCAGTTGTATAATCATCTCATCGCAAAATGTATAGTCCGCTAAGAGTGTTGTAAAATCTGCACCTCTGACTAAAAACTGCTTCACCATATTCCATCTTTCATCCCATGCGGCTGCAACGACGGGTGTGCAGTTTCTGTAAAAGCATTCCTCTGCGGTCTCTTCTACATGTTCTGAATCACACTTGCAATTCATTTTATCATCCCTAATGGGAAGATTGACGTTTTCTGGAAACAGCTGATAGAGGAGGTCATTGGAGATCGGCGGGCTTTTAGGAATAAGTGCTGTAATGAATGGTGGTTGTAAGTAATTGTTTGGAATATTCACATCGGCCTTGTGCCTTAATAGTTCTTGGACGGCATCCCAACGACCAGAATATGTGGCTTTGTTAAGTGGGGTCCAGCCATCATTATCAATAGCATTAATGTTTGCCGATGAAATGAACTTGCTAATGTATTCTGATGGCATGTTGCGTACAGCAAGATGAAGTGGTGTTAACCCCTGGTTACAGCGGATATTAATGTCCGCACCTTTCTTCAAGAGATAGCAGGCAACTCTCCAATTACGACACTTGATAGTGTTGTGAAGTGCAGTACAACCATGATTATCTTGGAAATTGATAGTTTGTGGTGTAACCAAACGGCGAAGGACTTGCCATGGAGTATCAATCAGTACATGCAGAACTTTGGTGATCAACATTAAAGGTGTGAGATTTTCAAATTCTACATCTTTCTCGTCATCATGCTCGTCAAAATCATTTGGCCAACAAGAACACATATAAATAGTGTTAATGTTCACGTCAGCACCACTATGTATCAGTTCAGTTATTACAGGCCACGTCACATGATACTGTAGAGCGTACTGAAGTGGCGTATAGCCCATGTCACACTTTGTGTTGATATTGATCGGTGTGATAAACTGTTTTAAGAAATTTATATCTAAATGAGAATATTTTACTACAATGTGAAGTGCAGTGAATCCATGCAAGCGTTTAGACTGAATGTTCACATCCGCTCCATGCTGTAAAAGTACAGTGGCTGCATCAAACGCGCCTGATTCTAATGCCTGCTGTAGCGGTGTCATGTCACACTGCATGCTGTCTACATCTGCACCACCTGCAAGAAGTTCTTCTACCATCTTCACTGCTCCTATTCCTTTCACTCCTCCTAGTCCTTCTTTTCCTACAAGCAGATGAAGTGCTGTGAAGCCACGTTTGTTGGCCATGTTAATATTGGTGGGAGTTATGAGCATTTTCAGCGCCTTAAGGTAACTGTCACTCATATCACATTGCCATGTCTTAACCACAGCGTAATGCAGAGCAGTGTTTCCGTGGCCCTTGCACTGTATGTTCACGTCTGCTCCATTCTGAATGAGCAATGACGCCAGGTTCCACTGGCCTGTATTTGTCATCAGGTGGAGTGGAGTGTGACCTCCGACCATTTGGTCCACATCCGCACCACTTTGTAACAGCTCCAGTACGATATGCGCTTGCCCACGACTCAAAGCCATGAGAAGTGGAGTTTGGCCAAATTCGTTGATCATGTTAATGTTTAATGGTGTGATCAGCATCTGAACTATACGGACGGGTATATCAACGGTCAAGTTGTTGCCCACTGCTTCGTGAAGCGGAGTGTTGTACATACTCCACCATAGACTATTTCGATCAACCCCCATCAATATCAGTGAATACACAAATTTCCAATCCTTTGAGAGAACTGCATTGTGGAGAGGTCTGTAACTGTCAGTCATAGGCCTTGTCATAAACCTCAAATAACCTGGAGCTAGCGTCTTCAGTTTCTCTATGGACTTCTTGTCAACTTTGGATTTCCCGTGGTGCAATGGTTTTCTACGCATGTATAAGGGTGTTGTATAAGTAAATTGATTATTTGAGACCCCTAGGCAGTTGACGCATAACTGACCATCAGGTACATGCATATGTGGACAAGCCAATAACCAGGCTTGAGCTTCATTATTTACCAAATGCTCGAAGATGAAGTACTTTGGCATTTTTACTTGTTGACTGCACCTAGATGAAAAAACCCACGAAACTCATTAAAAAGGACATGTAAAAAATCACAACTATTTCTGGTTACCTAGGAGTGTTTCAATGTCCTACTATATTGAATTAGTACTTCTTAATAAAAACATACTGAAAGCTTTGTTTTTTTACCTAAGTCTACAACACAGTCAAGGGTAACTAATAGCAGCCGCAAGGAGCATAGGGTTACAGACGCTACTTTGTCAAATTATGAAGTGTCTACCTTTTACAATCAGTCCTGATTCTCATGTATAATTCTTAATGTATAATTACTTGTTCAATTATAGTTGGCAGATAGAATAAACAATTAAACATACTGCCGTGTTCCCAAGTATCAATAGGAAAAATCTGATGACATTGTATAGTTGGAACTGACTAACACATTTAGGATAATTGGAAGTACGAACACTATGGGCAAGTCGCCAAGAAAGAGTTTGAGTTTAAAAAATTTTCTCACTTTATATTGGCAAAAATAATTATATCCCTGATATCCATTAGATATAACCTAGCGTTTTGGGGAATCTTTCAAGATGGTCCCTGGAGGCTGTCAAAATCTAATATTGTCTACATATTTTAACTATTAATGACAGAAATGTGGTTTAGGTGTTTAGCAGTGAATAATTTAGGATCATTTAGGTGTGCATCTGTTTTTAGTAGGATACAACGAATTAAATAAAATGTGCATTCCACGGGACCCATATAATATATTCAATTTGTAATAATCATGGTCACAGGCTTTGATGTATGTAGAAAATAGTGTTCACTTTATATACCTGATTTGTATGAAGCAAAAACTATTGGTACTTACTATTCTTCGTGCGTCTTCTTCCGACCGAAATGTGAAAACACGTCGGATCAGTTTTACTTATGTGCGGGCCGGTGAAAAGATTATATTCAGTATTCCATTGCTTCAGTATCATGATGCGTACGTACGATTTATACTCTGCGAATATTATGCAGGGATTGTGGTGTGAAAAGTTTTTCTTCTTATATCTGCTATAAAAATATATCTCCAAACATTTCACTCCTTGAACTGTAGACAGGAAAGAATGTATACAGTTCTCATCAACCCGGCCGATTGCAGTATGGATATCATCATTAAGTAACTCACGGGACGCCCCGGGACGCCATGTACGATATGTACCGTCCCGTGTTCCATTCCGTCCCGTGTTTTAGTATTAGGCGTGAGTTAATGAGCCGGAACATTCATTATTAGCATTAATTACGAACATTAATTTATGATTGCAATAACTTGGTAGTAAATCAATTCTAGAGCCCCGTCATACAGTACTTGATATTTGGATTGGTAAATAATGTGCGATTTAGATTGAATATTCTAATATACAAAGTCCAAAGTCGAATATCTGAAGAACTTTACCCCAATTGACAAGTTTGTGGTAGACAGCTATATTCGCCATGCACTTTGGCTTATGTATGCGTTATAATGTGAATAATGTGATAATGGCCAATGATATTATGTATCATATGAAAACACGTTGGTATGTACAATGTGCTAGAACTATTTCGTTATTGAACGATGTGTTGGTAGATGGCAAGTTGTTTGTCTGTAGAAAATTCAATTAAAATAAAATAGATACCCAGGGGTCGGGGTTATGAAAGCCTTTACGACGTACATGTATGCTGTTTGCAGTCGGTAACAGTAGCTGTCGTCCATTTGTAGCTTATAGAACTCAAAATCATCACTAAGAATGTTGTTAACGTGTCGTTATTAAGGTGGGGGCGGGGTTCTGCGTACAAAAATGGGTGTCACGGACAGGTTGAAAATGGCACCCACCAATATACAGTAGTTGTGATGCAGATGCACCTCACCCTGCTATTTTTCCTGGTTTCTTAATGCAAGCAGACATTTTGTAGGTTTAAATCTTCTTAATAGGACGTGTTTAGACTATATATGTTACTGGGTGTCCCCAACCAACCCGAACCCCAACACTTCCCACGCCAATGAAGAAGAAAAAAAAAAAAAAGATAAAAAAGAAAGAAAGAAAAGAAAAGATTAAAGGAAACAACAGAGAAAGAAAAAAGTCATGCAAAAATAGATAAGAGACGTTTGTACTTCCGTTATTTCCAGTGACAATATTATGCTGCATTAATCTTCTGAAATTGTCATTCATTGAAGAGAGACTTGAAACATTTTTACTTTGATATTGGGTGGTGAACTAACTGATATATTATTCCGGGCCATCCTTTTATTTGGTTCCGTTAATTAACTTCAAGTAACTAGAGTATTCGAATGATAATGGTTCATAATGTTGTCACCGAAGTGTATTTATTTTTGTTGTAGTTACTCCCAGAAGCACCTCACCAACACGGCCTATTTCCCATAGGAGCCAGATCTTAAGTTTGTGATTGCAATATCTTTGTAGTAAATGAATGCTGCAGCCAGATACGTCTAGGTAGATAAGATAGTAGTGATAATTTGTTAAAGGTCATTGTCATATGGTAGACATCAAATAGAAAAACACTGCCGTAAAGTTAGAGCATGGTAAAATGTTGACGTGGCTACTTCTTTTCGTCCATTTGGCAAGAGGTTTCAGTGATGCTGAAATCTGGAAAGAATTACAAACACTGAAGAAAGACGTAGCAACAAATCACGAGGAGATTCGAGCCTTGAAATTAGGTAAGACGTAAGTTTAACCCCAAAATATTCTTCCACGTAAAAGCCACATCTGGGTCTAAGGGTTGATATAAACATGAACTTGTAGTTAAGCAGTGTGAGTGATCAAGTCGTGAAAACCGTCGATGGATATGAAAGTATCACAAACTTATCTATTGAAAATAAATACGATATTAACGCCTTCACTTTTTCTTTCTAAAGCATTGTATACATTGTTTTTCTTCAGAAAATGGTTACTTGAAAGTTGAAATCCAGCAATTAAAATCTCTATCTGCAGGTAAGACGCATGTTACTTTCATTGAAATAAATTATATTCTCACAGTTTATATTTAATATGTAATATACATGTATTACTCTATAGTTTATTAACAGATGTATTTCTAAATTTAATATATATTTTTTTACAATACTAAATTATTGTTTTGATAATAATCTTTTAAATCCACAGACGGAGCAGTGGCCTTCACAGCATCGTCAAGCAGCAGTCAAATCATTGCTGAAAATCAGAAATTCACCTTCGACATGATCCACACCAACAGTGGAGGGAGCTTCTTCCCTCCTACCGATTTTATTTGCCCAACATCTGGTTTCTATCTGTTTTCTGTGAGCATTCTGTCAAGTTATCCGAATACCGATACCATGGCTAGTATAAGTGTAGAAGGGAGGCTTTCACCTAGGTATTATTCTCTTCATGGATCTGCAAACGCGGCTGGGGTATATGTTGTCCATTGTGGTGAAGGGGAGAGAGTATCTGTCGTTTGTATTTCTACGAGTTGTGCTGCAGATGCATCCCACCGTGCCAGCTTCTCTGGTTTCTTAATCCAAGCAGACTTTTAGTGACCGACATCTTTTGACTTTATATTATATGGTATATAAATAAGTTTGTTGTATAATGAATTGTAAATTAAATAACTACAAATTATAACTGTCGCAGTCAATGTATTTAACGTTGTTCGTGTTTTATTTTGATGAATGAAAAATTTGAAAAGGTATTTGAAATTTTACTACAGAAGTCCGTTATGCAGCAATACATAAAGAAGATAGTAGTAGTAATGTCTGCAAACATGTTTATTGATATCTTTCAATATTGCATATCTTTGTAGTTCCAACATGTTGCTATCATATGCAAGATCAACATTCAACTGAATATTTCAAAATTGATGGTACATTGTAGATGTGAATTAACGCTACTGTGATCTTTTTTGGAAGGGCCCCATTTTGTAAAAGTATTCTGCATACATCCAACCATACTTTTTTTTAAATATTTTCGTTTAATTAACAAAAATAATGATAAATGTATGAGAATATGCATAGGAATCACCAGGTTTTGTGTATATAACATAACTGCTAACATCGATTTTAAATGCAATATCAGGACAACGCTCAAAGTCAGAGGCTAACACGTAGTGAATAATTATTCTCAAATAAGTTATCCTCAACAAAAGCCTGAATAAAGAATGTGTTTTTTTAATTCTTAATAAATATACCATAGCACTTAAAAAACTCGTGATAGTTATGTTATATTCTAGTGTCTGAAAAGCATAACGCAAACACCTTTTAAAAAAGAAAGTCTGACAAATTTGTTAAGCTAGTTTTCAGAGCCACAATTCTCATAACTATGCAAGGTCCATGTATTGTGGGACGATTGAGGGAGTTTATTAGAGACATGCACAGGTGAATTTCATGTCACATCAACCTTTTATGCCACATAAATAGTACTTGCTGAGCCATTTGAATATATACATTTTTATCTATTCCATTTCTTCACAATTAAAAAAAATCGTTACTCTAAAACTGGTTTTATGCAATATGCTCCCAAAAATCCTATCTGTCATTATTTAGTTGTGTCAGCCTCAATATTTCTGACAAGCTGGTTTTGGCTGTTGGCGCACATGTGATAGAGGCTGTAAAATAATGCGGTGCTCCTTTTTTCCAGGGGAGATATGAAACTGAAATGGTAGCCTACATTTTATGGGTATTGATATTTTATCAAAACGCAAACTAATAATTGTAAAATCATAAGTAATACGACAACATGCCAAGTTTATCGAAAAACAAAATATTTAATTCAATCTATCTAAGGAGATATTTGCTGTTCATGTCCCTTTAAAGTTGCTAAATGTTCGAAAGTCCACTATTTGTATGGAAGGATAGAAAAATAAATGCAAGTACACCAGTATTTTGGTTTGGACGTAAATGGGACTATAGTTTCCATATTCTTTATTAGAATTCAAAACATACATTTATATAGGATTACAGAAACATATACCACAGAAACCTGAAGCACCAATACATTATAGTTTTAATGTTAATATTTATAAAATAAATAACTCCAAAGTTTTTCAGTCATTGAGATGAGAGATTCAATCAGTTCACCTGTAATCCAAGGAAATAACACCTGCAAAACCACATTATGTATATGCTAAAAATATAAAAGTCTAAAAGTATAAAAGATTTTGTGCTGTTGCTAGAAGAAAACTACTGCTCTAATTGTCCATAATTAACAGTATGCATGTTATAGAAATCTCAGGCGGGAGTTTCATATTGCTTCCCATCATAAAGATCTATCAGTTCCTCTGCTATGTCATGTCCTAACCGGACATATTCCTCCAACATGAGATGAAGCCCCAGAGAGCGATAGTCCTTTTCACTCCTTTTGTTATTTTCCATCATTTTGGTCCTGATAGCATAAGAGCAAATTTGCTGTAGACTTTTCGGGTTGCGCGTAGCTGCCTTCTAATTTCAGTTGTAAAATCATGTATTTGCAATCTGTTTTCTCATTAAAGACTTCTGTAAAATCTGCACCTCTAAGTAAAAACTGTTTCATCATATTCCATCTCTTAGAGCTTACAGCTAAAGCGAGTAGTGAGCAGTTCTTCTTGTAAATGCATTCATTTGACGCCGCCTTTTTATTTTGTTCCTCACAATTGAACACTTTATCATCCCAATAGGGACGATCAATGTTTTTTGGGAATAGCTGAAACAGTATGTCATCCGGGACCATGTCTTTTGAATCTCTACTAGCAAGTGCTGTAATGAACGGTAGTTGGCGATAATTGTTTGCAATATTCACATCAGCCTTGTGCCTTAATAGCTCTACAGCGGCATCCCAATGTCCGGAATATGTGGCCATGTTGAGTGGGGTCCAGCCACAATCATCAATAGCATTAATGGTTGTCTGTGAAATCAGCTTGTTGATGTCTTCAGACGGCATCTTGCAATATACAGCACGATGAAGTGGTGTTGAGCCGCCGTTACAGCGGATATTGACGTCCGCGCCCTGCTGCAAAAGATAGCATGTAAAGCTCCAATCATAACACTCTATAGTATTGTGAAGTGCTGTTAAACCACAATTGTCTTGCATGTTAATAGATTGTGATGTCACAAAACGGCGACGGACTTCCCATGGAGTATCAGCTAATACTCTTTCAACTTTGGTGATCAACATTAATGGTGTAAGATTTCGATATGGGACATCATTGCACTCATAGTAATCTTCAGATGGCCAACAAGAACAAATTTCCATGGTGTTAATGTTCACATCAGCACCATTATCTAAGAGTTCAGTTATTACAGGCCAATTTGCACGATACTTTAGAGCCACGAGGAGTGAATTATAGTGAAATTCATTGCGCATGTTGATGTTGACCGGTGTGATACACCTTTTTATTAAACTTACATCTAAATCATCACTATTATCCATTACTACAAGGTGAAGTGCAGTGCTTTTAAATAGAAAATCAGACTGAATGTTAACATCTGCTCCATGCTGTAGAAGTATAGATGCCTCAGCCCACTCAAATATATCTAAGGCCATCTGTAGTGGTGTCATGCCACATTGCATGCTGTCTACATCTGCACCACCTGCAAGAAGTTCTTCTAGCACCTCTACTCCTCCTATTCCGGTTGCACCTACAAGCAAGTGAAGTGCTGTGAAGTCGGATTCGTTGGTCATGTTAATATTGGTGGATGTTATGAGCATCTTTATTGTCTTCAGGAAACTATCAGTTATATTGCGTGGCCAAGTTTTAAGCAATGCATAATGCAGAGCAGTGTTTCCGTGGCACTTGCACTGTATGTTCACGTCCGCTCCATTCTGAATAAGCAGCGATGCGAGGTTCCACTGGCCTGTACTCGTCATCAGGTGGAGTGGAGTGTGACCTCCAATCATTAGGTCCACATTCGCTCCACTTTTTAGCGGCTCCAATACGATATGCTCTTGCCCGCGACTCAACGCCATGAGCAGTGGAGTTTGGCCAAATTCGTTAATCATGTTAATGTTTGTTGGTGTGATCAGCATCTGAACTATATTGACAGGTATATCAACGGTCAAGTTGTTGCCCACTGCCTCGTGAAGTGGAGTGTTGTACATACTCCACCACTGACTATTTCGATCAACCTCACTCAATATTAGTGAGCGCACAAAATTCCAGTCCCTGGAGACAATCGCATGGTGGAGAGGTCTGTAGCTGTTTGTCATAGGCCTCATCATCAATTTCAGGCTATCCGGAGCTAGCCTTTTCAGTTTATCTATGAACTTATCATCTTTAGACTCCTTAATGCTCGGGTGCAAAGGTTCTGTACACATGCTTAAGGGTTTTGTATAAGTAAAGAGTTTTTCAGAGTCCATTTGGCATTCTATGCATAAGTACATGTAATCATCAGCAGGTACATGCACATCTTCATGCATATGTGGACAAGCCTTGTAAGAATGCTTTAACTTCATCATTGACCAAATGATCGAAGATGAAAAACTTCGGCATTTTTATTTGTAGACTGCACCTAGATAAGAAACCATAGAAACTTATTAAACTGACTTAATAATACTCCACAATCAACAATCCACATAAGAGTATTTCTTTTCAAAATCTATTAATCAATCACTAATAAATACATGTATGAAATTAATACTTTTTTTAGTAAATTTCATATTTTTATAATTGATTCGTCGTAACGTTTTTGTTATTTGCAAGGGGTTTATAGAAAGCAGTGATAATACAAATTAGGGTATTATCTGAAAATGTATTGCCTTTCAGCTAGTATTTACTTTATTTGAATTTATGTTATTGTGCCGTGATGAGGTTGCCCTTTTTTGCGCGTAATGAATACACACATTTAATGAAGGTTTTAAATATGTTATCACCCATTTACAAAATCAATAAGGTAAGAACATTAGTTTGTAAAAAATATAAGTTGAATAGGTTAATCTCTTTACATGCAGACATGAATAGACACTCATCAAATGTACAGTGTCGTTAAAATGGACTGAACAATCACAGAATATTTAAGAAATGGGTGTCTTTCAGGTTAGCCTTGATTCTGAAATGGTTCTCCATTGGTGTGGTGCATAAAGCTGTGCGAAATCGGCGAGTTTAGCGTGCGTGCCTCGCTAGTTTGCGTTTGCACGCTCTGTGCGCGGTGCATAAACGTGATCTCAAACGCAAGCTTTGCTAGACATACATGCGTTACTTACGCAACAAGACATCGACCATTTGATCTCGGGGTGCAAATATTTTCACCATAGCTTCAATTATTTTTTTCATGAAATTTGACATCTAATTCTTTTTTTCTAGATTTTTTTTAGATTTTTTTTCTTAGATTACTGAACCTCAATTATTACAAAATTTGACATCTATTTATTTTTTTTTCTAGCCAAATGAAACCTTATTATTTTTTCACCAATTTTCAGCCTTGCGTTATTTTTTCAATATTTTTGCTGCCCCCCCCTCCCCTGAGATCAAATGGTCGATGCGCCTAAGTAGAGCATGTATACCGTACATAGTGCAGTATTATTTTGCAATGGCTGCAGGCTCGACCATGCCTTCATTTTTACATTCTTGTGAAAGCTATGAGACGTTAGTGGATAGTTCGGATGTGAGGCGTTCTGTTTGTCAAAGTTTAGAAATTGACCAAGAAACGTTGAAAAGTACATTAACTGTCCTGCCGGGCTCCATATTATTTCACTACAGTGCATTGTACTTGTTTTACTGTAGTTG
>CM032663.1:20135216-20152784 GCA_019095985.1 Streblospio benedicti
GAATCAAAATCCCTGTGAATATGCACATCTACATATAATGTTCTTGCTGTATACTAAGTTTCATTGCTGTATGTGGAGTCTTTTAGGATGAGTAGCAGAAACAAGCTATTAGTATAAGATGCACACATTTTCTAAGTTCAAATAGGCATAACTCCCATAAAAATGTGAGAATCAAAAAACCCTGTTAATATGCACATCTACATATGATGTTCTTGCTATATACAAAGTTTCATTGCTCTATGTGGAGTCGTTTAGGAGTAGCGGAGACCAGCTACTAGTATGAGGCACAAAATGTCTATGTTCAAAGAGGCATAACACCCATAAAAATTTGAGAATCAAAAATCCCGGTTAATATGCACATCTACGTATGATGTTCTTGCTATATACCAAGTTTCATTACTGTATGTTGAGTCGTTTAGGAGAAGTAGCGGAGACAAGCTTTTACTACGCCGGATGACGGAAGGAAGGGAAGGAACGAGGGCCAAGGAAGGACCTGCTCGGAAGTTGGCCGGCTCCCTGGGTAAAAATAATTGAAGGGAGGAGTTTGTTAGGATGTTAATAGGACCATAGTTTCAATATACTTTATTATATATCACAACATACATGTATATAGGATTACAGAAGATATCACAGAAACTTTGAAGTCTGATAGAGTTAAGATTAATAGTTATAAAATAAATAGTTCAACATATTTAATCAAATTGAGATTAGAGGTACAAGCAGTTACCTTTAAACCAAGGAACTACATGTAACACCTGCAAAACCATATTATGTATATGCTAAAATCAATAAACGTTTTAAAGTTTTTTGTGTTGCTAGAACAAAACTACTGCTGTAATTGTCCATAATTAACAGTATGCATGCAATAGAAGTCTCAGGCGGGAGCTTCATATTGCTTCCCGTCATAAAGATCTATCAGTTCCTTCTGCTATGTCTTGTCCTAACCGGACATATTCCTCCAACATGAGATGAAGCCCCAGCGAGCGATAGTCCTTTTTACTATTTTTGTCATTTTCCATCATTTTGGTCCTGATAGTGTAAGAGCAAATTTGCTGTAGACTTTTCGGGTTGCGTGTAGCTACCTGTAATTTCAGTTGTAAAATCATGTCATAGCAAAATGTATACTCATTAAAGACTTCTGTAAAATCTGCACCTCTAAGTAAAAACTGCTTCATCATACTCCATCTCTTAGACCATACAGCTGCGGCGAGAAGTGAGCAGTTCTTGTAAATGCATTCATTTGCCGTCTCGTTATTTTCTTCTTCTTCATCTTCATCAACACAGTTGCAATTGAACACTTTATCATCCCTACAGGGGAGATTGATGTTTTTTGGGAAAAGTTGAAACAGTATGTCATCCGGGACCAGGTCTTTTGAATCTCTACAAGCAAGTGCTGTAATGAACGGTGGTTGGAGATGATTGTTTGCAATATTCACATCGGCCTTGTGCTTTAATAGTTCTAGGACAGCATCCCAATGGCCAAAATATGTGGCTTTGTTAAGCGGGGTCCAGCCATCACTATCCATAGCATTAATTGTTGTTGGTGAAATCAGCTTGTTGATGTCTTTGGATGGCATCTTGCAATATACACCACGGTGAAGTGGTGTTAACCCCTGGTTACAGCACATATTGATATCTGCGCCCTGCTGCAAAAGATAGCTTGTAAAGCTCCAATCATAACACTCGATAGTATTGTCAAGTGCTGTTAAACCACAATTGTCTTTAATGTTAATGGATTGTGGTGTAACAAAACGGCAACGAACTTCCCATGGAGTATCCATCAATACATCAGCAACTTTCGTGATCAACATTAATGGTGTAAGATTTTGATAATTTACATCATCACGCTCATGGTCATCTTCAGATGGCCAACAAGAACAAATTTCAATGGTGTTAATGTTCACATCAGCACCATTATCTAAGAGTTCTGTTATCACTGGCCAATTTGCGCGATAATCTAGAGCCAAGTGAAGTGGCGTACAATGAAAATCATTCTGCATGTTTATGTTGACCGGTGTAATAAACTTTTTTATGAAACTTACATCTAAATCATCACTTTCCCTTACGATAAGGTGAAGTGCAGTGTTTCCACTTAAAAGATCAGACGACTGAATATTAACATCTGCTCCATGCTGTAGAAGTATAGATGCTTCAGCCCACTCACGTATATCTAAGGCCACCTGTAGTGGTGTCATGCCACATTGCATGCTGTCTACATCTGCACCACTTGCTAGAAGTTCTTCTAGCACCTCTACTCCTCCTATTCCGTTTGGACCTACAAGTGAGTGAAGTGCTGAGCAGCCAAGTTTGTTGGTCATGTTAATATTGGTGGGTGTTATGAGCATCTTTATTGTCTTCAGGAAACTATCAGTTATATTGCATGGCCAAGTATCAAGCAATGCATAATGCAGAGCAGTGTTTCCGTGGCACTTGCACTGTATGTTCACGTCCGCTCCATTCTGAATAAGCAGCGATGCGAGGTTCCATTGGCCTGTATTCGCCATCAGGTGAAGAGGAGTGTATCCTCCGACCATTTGGTCCACATCCGCACCACTTTGTAACAGCTCCAGTACGATATGCGCTTGCCCACGACTCAACGCCATGAGAAGTGGAGTTTGGCCTAATTCGTTGATCATATTAATGTTTGTTGGTGTGATCAGCATCCCCACTATACTGATGGGTATATCAACGGTCAAGTTGTTGCCCACTGCTTCGTGAAGTGGAGTGTTGTACATACTCCACCACTGACTATTTCGATCAACACCACTTAATATTAGAGAGCGCACTAAATTCCAGTCCCTACAGACAATCGCTTGGTGGAGAGGTCTGTAGCTGTTTGTCATAGGCCTCGTCATCAACTTCAGACTAACTGGAGCTAGCATCTTCAGCTTCTCTATGGACCTTTCATCTTTTTTAGACTCCTCGATGCACCAAGACAAAGGTTTTGTACGAATGCGCAAGGGTTTTGTATAAGTAAAGAGTTTTTCAGAGTCCATTAGGCATTCTATGCATAAGTACATGTAATCATCAGCAGGTACATGCACATCTTCATGCATATGTGGACACGCTTGTAAGAATGCTTTAACTCCATCATTGACCAAATGATCTAAGATGAAAAACCTCGGCATTTTTATCTGTAGACTGCACCTAGATAGGAAAACATAGAAAACAATTAAAGTGACTTATAGATAATCTACATATAGTATTTCTCTTCAAATCCTATTAATTAATAATAAAAATATGAAAGTAATACTTTATTAGAAAGAAATGAGTAAATTTCATATTTTTGTAATTAATTTGTTCAACATTTTCTTATTTGCAAGGTGTTTAGCCAATAGAAAGCAGTGATAATACAAATAAGGATATTATCTGAAATAGCATGGTCTCAGTTATATACTTTATTTGAATTTATGTGATTATGCTGTGGTGAGGTTGCCTTTTTTGTGGTAAAGCCTCGATGAATACACACATTTAATGAAGTTTTTTTTTAATATAGTATCCCCCATTAACAAAATCAATAAAGTAAGAACATTAGTTTGTAAAATATGTAAGTTGATTAGCTTCTTATCTTTACATGCAAAAAATGAATAGACAATCATCAAATGTTATGTACAGTGTCATTAAAATGGGCTATGAAAAATCACAAAATATTTTAGAAATAGATGTCCTTCAAGTTAGCCCTGATTCTGAAATGGTTCTCCAGGGCAACTGGAAACCCTTAATGCACATACTTGCCATAATAGTTTTGAATCGGTCTAATCCATATCGTAAATGCCCATGCTTTAGGACATTATAAATACACTCCCAGTAAAATAAATCAACCCCCTGTAAATTATAATTTTTTAATATCTGAAAACCAATTTGTGCACAGCTAAAATAATTGCAGTTTGTTTGTTTTTGGACATTACGGATCACCTGATTGTTGTGATTATTTTAGTCGTACTCTGGTTTGGAAACTAAATTTGGAATTTACAAAAATACTGAATTAAAATGTTTTATTACGTAAATATTCTCTTCAGGTAAATGCAACAATTTTCATTAGTGCGGGTAAACTAAAATATAACCAAAAAAATAATGACCGAGCAGGACAAATACCATATTAGGAATACAATATACAATAATTGCTTGTAGGATCCTACTAGGATCTCAAAATCCAATATTAGATGGTGGTCTTATGTTGACAATAAATCTTCAATGAAATCATTCTAAATTACATGGATTCTTGAAGTTTTCAAAATTTCAAATTCAGACTCCAGACACAGAATAAGACAAAAATGACCACAGTAGGGTTGGCAGTTTCTTTTGCTGGCGGAAAGTTTCCGCTGTTCGGAAGAAATACTAAATTCACTATTTTTTTGCGTGTAATCTTTAACTTTCATACTTAATAATAAGTACCTGTAAAAAGAAAATAAGATTTTTAGCTCAAGCTTAAGGATGTTGGCATTCGTAAATTCTAGCAAATTGTCTGCAATAGTTGTAATATGTATATTTCCTGATGCATTCAGCTATTAGCTATGAATTTAGGCAATTAACTATAAATCTGTCAGTAGAGTAGTAAGCAACCCCTATGAATCCCAAGTAAAATGTAATTTGACTTCAAAGAATTCTTCCTACAACTCCGTAAAAACTTGATTTGAATGGTAAGGTACGTGGCTTCTTATGAAAGACGGGCAAATGGTAGACTTTCTTTTGATCTGGTTAGTAATTTCTTTATATGCAATAAAGGCAGCCACACAGGTGCCGGCAGAATATATTGTGTTTGTCACAATATAGTAAGAACTTCCATATCAAAGTATAAGAATGAACCCTCAATAGAATGTCATTCCATGATTTTTTGGAGATTTTTCATATAGCTGCATATGTTACACCCCAGTTCTGTGGCAATATAATGTTCATATGAACTAAAGTGATGTGCCCCTAGTTTTGCTGGTTGCATATGTTACAGTGGCCACCTTTTTTTCAAAATGAATGACGGTGGCAGGTTAGAAAGTATTTACACGGATTCAAGAAAATGGTTTAATTAAGCTGTAGTTAATTGTGGCAAGAGAATCCATAAAGTCATGAAGGATGAAAAGGTTTTAAAATAACTGCTATCGCATAAATGAAGCTTCTGATCCTGTGGGAAATTGTTCCTCAAGTGGAGACACAAGTAAAGGTGTTGATGGTGAAAAAAGAGCCGTAACCGCCAGTGATTATGGAAATAATGACAACCAACCAAGGAAAGTAATAATTCGGGAATTTCGTGAGAAAATTTCAGTAAATCAATGTTGTGTTTATTTCTTCCAATAGGCTTTTATGTTATCAAATTACTTGACCAACGAAAGACTCTCATTACTTAAGACAGTCATACTAATGAAAAGGTACCTTCAGTGCGTCTTCAACTACTTTCAACCGAAATGAAAAAGTTCTTATGTTAGTTGTTTTATACCGGGCCAATGAAACGTCCCTGCAAAACTTTAGTATGCATGACGCGTATGTACGATTTATACTCAGCGATAATTACAGTACTGCACGCAGCCATGTAAAATACCTAGATACAACAATAAACAAAACCGGCGTCGTGTGCCTATAAGTTCACATTAGAAGACTTATTAACAAAACACCATGTATCTTTATTTATGTATGGCCCGTATTTTTGCAAATAAAGCAAGACTTAGCAAGTCTTAAAATAGCATACAGGTATTATTATTGGCGACCTTTAAACTATTAATATAATTTTCAGTTTGTTACTCAATTAAAGAACGCAGCCATATGTGCGCTATTGATAAGCACTCATATTTTATTGCTGTGGTCCAGGGGCAAGAAAGGCCAGTGGAGAAAAAAGACCAACTACAAGAAGTAGAAGACGATGGCTCAGATCCTGAGCACAATGTTGCACAAGTACATTAGACTGCAACAATACAAAGAGAGTTGACCACTCAAAATTTAAATATAAAGCAGAAAATTTTAGAGCAGGGGCAATAGCTAGAGCATTTAACCAATGGCAACAATTGACGAATGATAGATGGATTCTAAATATGGTCAAAGGATATGAAATTGAATTTTGAAATGAACCATGGCAAAATAGTAGACCATGGCCTTTGAGATTAGGTAGAAATAGTCAAGAGGCAGTATTAGATCTAGCTTTGTCAGATTTTATAAAAATGGGCGTTATTGAGTTGTGTGATGAAGAGAAAGAGGGTTTTTACTCGACCCTCTTCCCAGTGCCGAAGAAAGATGGCACGGCCAGGATAATATTTAATTTAAGTGAATTAAATTGTTATATTGACACAGATTATTTTAAGATGGACACTGTAAAATCAGCAGTAGACGTGATGACAAGAGATTGTTTCTTTGGGTCAGTAGATTTCAAATCAGCGTACTACTCAGTGTCAATAGATCCAGAATTTAGAAAGTACTTAAGATTCGAGTGGCAAGGAAATTCCTATCAGTACACAGTGATGGCACAGGGATTATGTTCAGCCCCTAGAGATTGGACTAAGTTATTTAAACCACCACTAGCAGTTCTGCACAAAGCAGGATTTACAATACTGATGTATATTGACGACACAATTTTCATTGGAGAAAGTGCAGATGACTTGAGGCGAGCAATGAATGCAGCCACAAAATTGTTTGACAACTTAGGGGTCACTATAAGTGTAAAAAAGTCAGTACTAGACCCTGTACAGGAAATAGAATATTTAGGGTTCATATTAAATTCTAAAACTATGACTGTAAAACTGATACAAGATAAGAAAGATAAGATAGAGAGATTAGCAAGAAAATTAGTGAAAAAAGATAAATTCAAAATACAAGAATTGGCAGAATTTATCGGAAATGTGGTGGCCGCAGAACACTGCGTCTGGTCGGCACCATTACACTATAAAACCTTAGAGAAAGAAAGAAATAGATTTTTAGAAAGGTCAAAGGGTGAATATGATTACACTGTCAAAATGACAAGCATAATAGAATCAGAACTGCAGTGGTGGATCAATAATATTCAACAAAGTGTCAGATTTGTAGTGTATCCAGCACCAAATTTGGTATTATATTCAGATGCAAGTTGCAAAGGTTGGGGAGGTCATATTGAAAATGGACCTTCGACTCGGGGAGATTGGTCTGCTGAAGAAGCTGAAGACCACATTAATGTCCTCGAATTGAAGGGAGCCTTTCTAACTATCATGCTATGCAAACTTTTGCAGATGAATATGAAAATTGCCATATCAAGATGATGCTGGATAACACCACAGCGATATCATGCATTAATAAATTTGGTCATCAAAACTGAAGTTACTAACTTTATGTCTGGAAATATATGCATGGGCTCAGGATAGAAATTTATTTCTATCTCCGGCATATGTCCCAGGGGTGAAAAATGTTCTGGCGGACCACGAGTCCCGAACGCAACTTAAGCTCAAGTGGTTTAAATATTTATGTGAAAAATTTGGTACCCCCAAAATAGATTTATTTGCCACTCGACTCAATACACAGCTGACTAGATATGTCTCATGGCGACCAGACCCACACGCCGAATGGGTGGACGCTTTTAGTATGCCATGGACAGGAATGATTACATATATGTTTCCACCTTTCAGTATGTTGACCAAGGTGATTCAGAAGCTAGACCAGGAGGGGGCAGTACAATACTGGTAGTGCCGGATTGGCCAAACTGCGTGGTACGCCAGGGTGATGCGGCGATTGACAGCTCCTCCAGTCAAGATACGAGGGAACGCCATCATATTGCCCCAGAGTCCAGGGAAAGTGCATCCACTTGGAAAGAGGCTGCGCTTCCTCGGGTTGCAAACTGTCCGGGAGAAGTTCAGAAATCAGAATTCTTGGCGCAGTGGTACGCGCAAGCAATATGATATCTATATAAATAGATGGGTTGACTTTTGTGAAAAACATGGTGTACATATGTTTGATCCACATGTTGGCAAAGTGTTAGATTATTTGTTACAATGTTATGAACGTGGTCTCGCCTATAGCACCCTGAATACTGTGCAATGTGCTTTATCAACCTTTGTGATTGATGGAGTACCAGTAGGGCAACACAGGATGGTCATTAGATTGATGAAGTCAGTACAAAATAAAAGACCTTACATACCAAAAACACTGGTAGTCTGGGACATAAATATAGTTCTACGTTTTTTGTCGACAATAGGACCAGCTCATAAAATGCTGTTGTCTATGTTGACAAAAAAGTTGGTGGTGTTGATGGCCATATTAGCAGGTGTTAGAGGCCAACATTTGCATTTGATGGATGTATATAATATGACAATTACCAGTGATTCTATCAGTTTTAGAGTAAGTGCATTGACTAAAACTAGTAAGGCTGGCAAACATGTTCCAGAAATTAGATTTAACTCTTTTCCAACGGACAAAAGCCTGGATGTAGTGCATTATGCCAAAGTGTCTATGAAGCGCACATTGAACATTAGGTGGACAGCAAAAGCATTTTTTGTATGTAATGGTAGAGTAGGAAAGAGTGCATTTCTTTCTGCCACGCCGTAGCATCAGAGAGCTGTAGTTGATCGAGGCTGCACCACGTGGGAGTAAAAATTGCAGTAACTATTTTCAAACACGTTTGTACAGTGTACAGAAAAGTGGTCTATAGTAAATTCCACCTTGCAAGCCCGTGAGGGATTACGTCTGCTGATTGTCGCAAACGCCCAAACAACAACACACCAAATACATTTGTACAATGTACACCACGTGTTTGACAAAAATACACAAAGGCTCCACTAAAATAAAGGGAAATAAGAAGATAAGGTTGTACTAATAATATATATACGAAATAAAATATAGGGATTAATAAATATATAACCCAGATACTTATATAGTACAAGAAACAAATATTCCAACGCTAAAGAGCATTTAGGAATAGAACACGTGCTAACGGCTAAGCCTGAACAAAGGAATAATCAATATCCCACGGACACAAAGAAAACCGCAGATAAAAATACTTATACAGGGACCAATAAACATATAACCCACATACTTAATTATATCAAACTGCGTGTGAATCCATGTAACATAGATCAGTGATAGATAATCCAGGTGAAGCACGCAAAAAAGGTGAAAAACTCAGATGCATCACTAATACTAAAATTTAGAGAATATTAGCACACGTGTTCAAACTTTGAAGATCTGAGGAAGCAATCGATGCATATCCAGGTTAACCGTATCGGTCACTGACCACCAGCGAAACCTATGGTCACTGACCGGACAAAATATATAGTTAGGTCACTGACCACAACCAAAACAAGGTAGGGCACTACATGTAATTTAACAAAAACTAAAAATCAATTTTAAACCGAAATAAAAATTGTTATTAATGTGATTGTATTTGAATTTACAAATACACGTGTTATTAACACTTACCACTACGATGAAGCAGTAACTTTCACTTTTATATGGACCGTAATCCCACCAGGTTTCACGAAGGGCCCTTGTCTACACAAGGGACTACGCACTGATGCTGACACGTGACGCACGTATAAGCGAGAGCACCACCACACCCACGAGCGTGAGGCGTAACACGACGAGGGGACCTAGCCACCGACTAGGCCCCGAAGAGGATGAAGATTGAGAGCCTTTCCCCCGTAACAGTCTGGTCGGGCAGTTTAGGGCTGGCAACCCATTGATCCCATTCGTACACATGCATCCCCTATCTGAGAAACGTTGAACGTTCAGCATTTACGTTGAACGTGCAGATTTTACGTTGAACGTGGAGCATTTACTGTACTGAATAATTATTATTAGATTAGATTTAAGTAATGTATATGAAAATGAATAACTAAACAAAACAGAAATACGCCATTTATTGAAATAATCATGAATCCATATATGATGTATGTTTGTCCTGGGTTGTCAGCGTTCCGCCAGCCGTTCCGTCTCTGTCCCGGCGCCGTTCCGTCCCGTGTTCCGTTCCGTCCCGTGGTCCGTTCCGTCCCGTGGTTCCGTTCCGTCCCGTGTTTTAGTAGACGCCGACTCCTAAGGATAATAAAACGTACGCTTGGCATATATTTTGTATTGTCTATGTGTTATATTCCATATTGAATATTTCAAAAACATGTTTTGAAACTTATTACAAGTCTCAAGACACCGGGGAAACGGGTTGTGTTGTGTTCTTTTTTTATTTATTGCAACTTTTATTTATATTTATATATTATTGTATATTTGTGCAGTTGTGTAATTGCAGCCTTTACTATCATATTATGCAACATCAAAATTCGGTCGAACATTTCAAGATTGATGGTTCATTGGCAGTCAGACGTGTAAAATATATTCTTTCACTGTGAACTATGATCTATTTCAGGTGCGGGAACTGTGTTTTTCACATCATAGTCATCTGGGTATTTTTCCAAATTAAACTAGGAATAAATGTATTGATACATGAATAGGAATATGTATGCCATAACACTGATTTTTCTGTTGCATTGTGTCTCTGCTCAAAAGTCAAAGGATAAAATCAAAATAATAAGAATAAGAATAATTTATTTTGATAATATACATTTACAGAATTTGTATAAATGTATAATCATAGCAATAATATACAAATAAATAAAAAATAAAGTTGTGTGGACTAGAAAAATAAACACAGTATTAAAATATCACAGTCTTCCAATATGTAAACAAACGACTATACGTATAAAACTGAGACTTAGTAATATAACATATAGTGTAATAACTTGCACAAGATTGTTCTCAGAGGATTCGGCTGAGGATTCTAATCTCTTTAGAAATCCAGTAATAGCATTCCTCAATACTATATCAAAATGATGAACATTGTAGTCTAAAGGGGTTCTTGATATACTGGTGCGGTGCTTAAGGTTCATCAGTATCCGTATAAACGTAAGTCTGTGTGTAACTTGCTCTAGAACCGTGAAATGTAAGTACACGTATTAACTTTCAAATGCAATCAGCATTCGTATCGCATTCTAGTGCTCTTTTACTTTACCCAATCGGAAAAATCGAGACTAAATTAAATGAACAAACTGAATTAGAAATTAGAAAAAGCGAGAAAAAGATCACTCGTTATATCCCGCAGTATGTGTTGTACACATCATCATATTGCGTATTTGAAACTACAGCAACAACAGCAACAGCGACAGCAGCAACAACAACAATGACAAAAACAATGACAATAACCACAACAACAACACCGCCACCTCAGCGGCCGCCGCCGAATACACAGGGGCAAAACTTCCTAATGAGTTAAGAGTTTTTCAGGTTTGCTTAATTACATGTATCAAACCTAATTAAGTAGTCTTTGTGGTCAAGCTAGTGGTCAGAGACCCAAAATCTAACTCTAGTGGTTAGTGACCTCAAGTTAACCCCGGCTTCTGGGTACTTACTTTCTTCCATATGTACATTGACATCCTGGTGTGAACACATGAGCACGTGTTTAATTTTAGCTCTGCAAATTGTATTAATCACCTCTACCCCGGCCACCACACACCCCTGTGATGTATATTTCATGTATAGTTTAAGGGTATAGTGGTCATGGGGTTTTATCATGTATTTCCCTTTATAAATGATAGAACCAACATCTTTTTTTATTCACATTTTAATTAAATATTTTCAACCTTGCGGTCATCTTCAGAATAGAATGTAAAATGAACCAAATTAAATTAAAAACAAAACATGAATATAATACAGAACATGAATCAAAACATAACAACACAAGGATTAAGGATTAAGAGATCAGCAGGTGCAGACAACATCTAAATCTTGATGGTCAGGGCCCTGCTCTTGTATTCCTCCTTTTGGTGTTGATCGTGGGTTTTATTTCCTCGATGTACAGTGCCTCCAGAGTCAGTAGATGTGCTTCCCGCCGTGAGGTGCTTTTCAGGATCTCCACATGCCCTTCTGTGAGTGTGGTGTTGCACTGTGCCAAATGGCTCTTCATCGGACCTGTATTCCTGGAGTGCTCTCGGAAGCGGGTGTGGAGATGTCGGCTAGTCTGTCCGACATAGCTCGCTTCACTTTGATTTGTTTTTTATTATTCTTGTATGGTGTTTAAATATGAGTTTGCTTTACCATCTGTTGTATTCCTGGTGGTCTTTATTTCCCACCTGTTTTGGAAAAAAAATAAACGTCAACCCCACCAGTTCTCATTGGGCTATTATAAACGGAGTTGTCAATTACACACTTGTTACCTTTGTCCTCTTATTTTTCAAAAAAAAAAAACAAAAACAAGCAGGTACCGTTCACAACAGTCTACCAAATAACTGTTAAGTATGTGCACAATTTATAATTATGTGTTACGTTCTTTAATTAAGTAACAAGGTAAAAAAAAATGCTTTATTTCGATGTTCTCTCTGATGTGCCCTTCTGTCAACCCGGGGGTTGCTCTGAAGGTCACATCGTTTGACTTGGCTGATCGCTTTTAATTTCTTTACGGGCCTTTCAAGAGTAATATACAACACTGAATAAACCGATTGAAATAGTTGAACAAATATGCATGTATAACAATGCAATAGAGATGCTAGGCGAATATAAATATAGAAAAAGAAAACAAACACAGCCACACCCGTACCTACATACAATCTGCAAAGGCATATTTATTGAGCACACCACTCAAGGATGAAATGCCTCCTACTGAGAGTAAAGCTTGTTGCAATTGATTTAAATGAACTTCAATGATACTGAATTGAAATCTTATTGAATATCACACAGACTGCGTTGTCTCTACTAAACTTAAATGGTGACACCCCCATGTATATGCATCACTTCAGTACAGGTACAATGTAGTGGTTGTTGAATTGCACAATATTGTCCATGTTAAATACTCACGACGACGTGCACACCCCACTCTCTAGTAGTCTATGTCTCACGTCCAAATATGGCACACACAGACCATTGAAAAGAGCATTTCAATTCTGGGTGTGAGTAAGATGGGATAAGAGTGTTGCTTCGTGGATTTAGAGGTGAGGAAGTTTTGAGTATTTTTGCATTCTTTTTTTCCATGAATGGTTGGCATTCTGAGGTGTATATCATTTAAGATTGTGGATAGAAGATATTCATGATCAATGTATATATTTTGGCAGATGTACAATGCATATACGTAGGATATTTATTCTGAGAAACGGTGTTAGGCGCTCTGAAGCAAGGATTTTTTTACATGTAATCGTTAAACGCAAATCTGTTCCATGGCCTTATAACCTAAAACAGATAATACTTCTGAGGACTGTTTTGCTCTAAGTGTTGGTAATCACGGTGTAGAACACAATTTAGTGAACTTGCTCTTCTTACAGATTAAGACAAAAACTCCAGTGTTTTGATCATCAATTGTTCTGTACCACAATCAACTGAAGAGGCGTGTGATTCATTTATCTGTGT
Source organism: Streblospio benedicti (assembly GCA_019095985.1). Classification (NCBI taxonomy): domain Eukaryota; kingdom Metazoa; phylum Annelida; class Polychaeta; order Spionida; family Spionidae; genus Streblospio; species Streblospio benedicti. The sequence goes on from CM032663.1 coordinate 20,148,540, forward strand.
CTCATGGTGCATTAGTCAAACGTGTAATCTAAATGGCGTGTAATGCACTGATATCATAACACCAAAGTGATATAATGTGTGTGTCATTTTTAATTACATCTGCATCACTTAATACCTTGCGAACCATGACTAACGGGGGCACCTTATTCTTTTAAAACAAATTTATTTTCAATAAGGAGAGGAGATTTCTAGTATGCAAAAGCACGGAGAGGAGATTTCCAATTAGGCAAAATCATTCGCATGCTTAACCTCATACCAGCTTCTCATATTGCATTGGTTGTGCTAATGGGTAGTTAAGAAAGTTATGGTTTTGAAAGAGTGTTATGATCCCTCTGTTTATGTTCACGGGTTGCAGGCACTCTTTCCTCTCGCTTTTTAGTGACATCAGCGGTTGTAAGAGCACATGTCCCAGGGAGTTATCCCCAGTAATAAAACATTGTTGGTAAAACTAAAATTATAAACATAGCCACTTGAATGAAAAGATGCCCGCTAGTACTTGCTTTACTGTTTCATTTATCTGGCTCTAACCATTTGTCAAGGCCCAAGAATATAATTTTAAAAGATGTTTGAACTTTGTGAACATTGCACTAAGAAACAGCCACCAGTCTAATTTTCTCAGCTTGTCGAGATGATATTCTTGGTATTAAAATTCCAGTCTATTAGAGTCACTAAGATATGCACATACAGGGAAAGTTTTTTTTTCTGTATGGGTGTGTATGAAGGAAACTTTATACGAATAACTAAATATTAAACATCATAGCCTTTAGAAAGGCTAGCCTTTACCCACAGAGCACTATGTTAATAGTCTGTGAAACATGAGTCTTGCAAAGTGGCCGACGATGATCTATAGCTCCATGACACTAATTAATTTGCTAATAATCATCCATTATCACGTAAATGTATATGACTACGTGATAATACATGCATATTGCAATACATTGCGGTGGACACACGCTATAATACATTCGATTATGCGTGTATGTGACAGAAATACCCTTACCAATTTGGATTATGGAACCAAATTACATAGCATAATGTTTGAAAATGTTGATAAAGCTGTATTATACAAGAAATGTTGTTTTTCAATGCAAGCTGACACTACCTAAAAACAAATGAAACCTCCAGCATGAGAGTCAGGAGTCTAAGATAAACTGAGCACATCTGAACCCGGCCTAGTTTATGTACAAAATCAAGGCCATTTGGTGAAGAACACATAGGAAAAAATGCCCCCGAGACTCCAAACACTTTACTCATCCCTATGGGGAATGTTTGCTTTGTGGATGCCTTAATTCAATAACTACACTTCATTTTTATTCACATGTGCGTGAAAGAGTAGCCCAAATACAACTGATTTGACATATATAATTCAGATGGACTTTATTTATTTCTCTGAGGTGAGCATACACACGTGTGTATTATATAATGTAATTGTGGCGGGTTATAGAACAAACCCACGCAACGGACAATTGGTGACCATCTATCTAGACACCAGGTCATTCAAGGGATAGTTCATACACATTCTTAAACTTCTTAACATTCCGTACCTATTAAACGTTTACATACTATGGACTGGTGTGGATCCAGTGCGGGATAAATTTGCTCACCATCCACCTCTAAACACGACCTGGCCTCAAATCCGTAGCCTCCTGTTCACGTTCAAATCCCTGTCCACTCGGCCAACGAGGCATACATGTTATCTAGTTTTATTCCCAGATAGTAGGACCTCTAATAAAATCACCCACCAACTGGACTGGACTCAGCTTGTCTCAATAGATGGGTGTTTTCTTTGCGTATGGTCATTTTCACGGTCAGTCTCCGGGAATCTCTACTATATATGCACATGATATTTAGTGTTACAATTTATCTAGATAACTTGTGATTTTAATACTAAGCCCGAAATAAATGAGGATGGTTCACGTTTGTCTCATAAATGTTTGTGAATGCGATAACTATACTAACTATAATTATAACTATACTGAAGTCCTTATATAGAGATGGTCTGTTAACTGAAGATTTTACTGTACATATCATCCAGTGAGCAAGCAGATCTACAGACACGTGCATGTACCTACTTTCAAACTCCAGTCTGGTCTTAAAAACACACTTATAAGTGACACAACTCGGATTAAGAGCACACACATTTTTAACGTCTAAACGCACTATACCTGTATTGTCATGCTCAAATTGAAACAGATTGTGTTACAGTAGACACTTGACATATACATGCATTTATTTGAGCGATGAGTTGGTTTACAACAGTCTTGAAACAAAAATGCAAACGCAAAAGCAAAACAAAGACATAACATAAGCTAGAATAGACAGTGAGAAAAAGAACAAGGAAGTAGAGAAAAAAAGTAAGTTAGAAATATTCAAAGTGTCTTAACTTTACATACAGTTTAATCTGTGTTGAAGATCACCGCTGTACGTGGACCACCTGTGTAATAAGACATTTTTGCTGATCTAAAACTTCACACGTGAACCCCCATAAACAGACCATCTCGCTATTGAGACCACTTGAAAAGGCCAGTCTGGGTGGTCTTAGTAAAGAGGTTATACTGACTAAAGAGATGACGAGTTGCAAACCAGATGTTTGAGTGGATCTGTGCAGTCAATATTTGTACACTTGAAGTCATACGCAGCAGGGAACTCATCTGAAGAAGTGTGAGTAGGATGTCTGGAACATACTTGAAGCAACTATCTATTCAGATATACGTATATTCAAGTACAGCTCCAGACGTACAATGCACATGTAATTCAAGTTAAGCCCAGCTTCACGGGGAAACTACCGCTACAATACAATAATTACTCTGGCCACGTGCTTCATAAATTAAATACACGTAGGCCTACTGCTGCGTCTAGAAAGATCACCACTATATTTCGACCAGTTGGTCTTAAAAGAGAGGTTCTACTATATCACCAACCACATCCCACAATAATACCAGTTCAACTACAGTACATATACAGTAGAACGTCCAATGAAGACCAGCTCTCTATTGAGATCACCTCTATAATAAGACCACCGTACATAGCTACCAAAATGAACCTTTGTTTAAAGATTACCTTTCTATTGAGACCAGCTAATACTAGTCCCAAAGGTGGTCCTAATAGAGAGGTTCTACTGTACTTCACAGAGTGGAATTTGTCTATGGAGACCACCCTCAGAAATGACTTCACATAGTCTCAATAAACACGTGGTCTCTTTATAGAGGTTCACGATGGTCTTTTTTATAAAGGCTTTGGACAAAGAAGCATTGAATGAAATACCCAGTTGATTTTTGTTATGTGGTATAGACAGTGGGTCTCCTGATTTAATTAATGTTTAATTACTATTACCTTTTCTTTCCGAACATAATTCTAAAAAATACAAATTTGAGTGTAATGTTTTGATTTTTTTGTGATCCTCACAGGTTCAGTTTCAGAATCAAACAATTAATATTAGTAACAGTAACTGAATCATGATTGCATGAAATGTATCACAGAGGTGGTCTCATTATTTGAAGGAGATGCTGCCCTTCAAAGTGGGGCCATTATTCATTTCAATCGCTGTTATCCTCACAAATCCTTCCAGTTATCCATTTCAATGAATGGGCAGCAGCAGGATATGGGTGTGATTTATATGACATCCGGAAATGATCCTTGGAAGCTAGACGTTCTATTGGTGGCGGTAGTATGCAATATGACACTGATGCTGTATAACCAGTGTGCTGTCTATAAACTATTTACAAGAGTACTCTGCCCATTACATTATGACCATCAAATGTGCGATGACGTTCAATTTAATAACCGTCGCAAATACAGCAAAGTTGCATTTTTCTGGCAACATTCTTTGGAATCTAGTAGAAGTGAAGCAATGTGAAAACCGAGAAAAATATTGACCAGATAATTTTCTACGAGGTTGGGAACAAGAGCACTCAATAGAGAGATGCTCTATTTCTGGAGGTTCTCTGTAACATTTTAAGAAGGTCTGTGATTGTAGAGATGGTCTTGATATTGAAGTGGTCTAACGGGGGTTACACTGTGCACAAACCCTTTGCAAAGCGAATCTATGCGTTTCAAGTTGCAAGCTTGGAATGAAGATGAAGGGGTAATACATATGGGGTAGTTTCCAACCAAATGGCCTCCATTTATGCTCAATTAAACCTGTCTCATGAAGTTTCTGGCTGTAAAAAGAAGGATTGGGATCTACGCAGGATGGGGAAAATGTTACAGCTACACTTCTGGCATATAGAGTAGAGCTGCATCCAC
>CM032663.1:20152884-20224062 GCA_019095985.1 Streblospio benedicti
TCACTTAAAAGCAATGTTGACCCAAATAATTGAGTGCTGCGTCCTTTCATAAGTATGTTTCCTCCGGTTCAACAAAAATGAGAGTTTTGCACAGATGCTCCCATATGATAGAAAATATGTGAATGTATGTGGCATTGATTGAAAGGTCAGGCAGTGCTTGGTGTATTCAGGTTGATTCATACTGGCTGGTGTGGATATTGGACTTGTGTTTCAATTGTGCTGACAAATTAAGACGTTTAATTGAATATCTACCTTTTAAAATCACATCTATGGTTAGCCAATATTTCAGAGTACGGCTACAATACCACGCCTTATTCGATTTCATTTATCGTGACTGCCTGACCCCGCCTTTTATTAGAAATCGTGTGATTAATGAGCTTTGATTAAACGTTGCATACATGCATAAATTCCTATTGTTCATAGAAGGCACAAGCTACGTTTCAACCTTGCAGCAAATCGACAATTCCGTTGCTGAACATTGGATGCGAGACACACTAGACGTCTGTGTTGAGCACAAATTGTAGACTATTACAGTCCATACATTTCCAGGAAACCTTTCATCTTCTGAACGCTGTAAGCATTAACCAAGCGCAATCAACCTATGCACAGCTTCTCATCCAGTAATCATAATATGCCCGTAGTGCTGTATGGAAAACAATCCAGTGCAACACCCAGTGATATTTAGATCGCCGCTATCTAAAGGCCACCTCTAAATATATAACAAGATGTTTCTCACAGTCTCACAGCTTTCATTAACAGATAAAGAGACTGCTGCAAACCTCCATATAGTGACCACCTCTGTAGGGGTCGGTCTCTTTGTGGTCCTAATAGTTCTGCAAGCCATTTTTTTCTAAAATTTCTGACTGTGGTATTGATAGGGGTTTGTTATGGTGGAGGGTATACATAGAGGACTCTTTGATTTTAAAGGTCAGAATAAACAAGTGTGAGGATGCAATTTGATTCAAAAAATGGCCTGACAGTCGTCTGAGTATGCAAGGAAGTTTCTAGTTATTCTAATGCTTATTTTTCAACTATTTAGGCCGTTCACCTTGAACAGATTACGCAAAAACTGTGCTTAAAATTTCACCAGCAAAAATAGAATGGCAATATTATCTATTTTCTCATTTGAGTCTTTTCTTTTGTTCTGCTTTTACTTTTTGTCTAGCTTCTTTGTAATAAACTGCTGGAACATTATTATTACATGTACAATGAAGTATTTTAAAGTACATGTAATGTGAGTCCCGTGAGTGCTATTGGGTAATTTAGTGCTCGTGATATTAGAATGTTTGTCATTCTGAGTAAGCTCTAAAATGGCCATAAATTTCTTTTTACTGCTATATCACGTGCTCTGAATAAACATGGTTGTATGTTGTATTGTCGTCATAGCAAAACGAGAGGCCTCCAAGTAGATATTAACTTCTGTGTCAAATGGATAAGGAGTTAATAATGGATAATGGATAAGGAGTTAGACTCGTGCCCAGAAGGTCGTAGGTGCGATTCCCAGTCGGGTGTGGTCTGACACGTCTATGTAATACTCATCATAATCTATTTCTGGCTTGAAATTCAAATAGCAAATTATTGAAATGAAAATACGTGTGCAGGATAAAAGGGATTACTGAAGACCGACAATATGTAATTTTGAGATAGAATTCAAACATCATAATCCCTTTGTACACTGGGTAATGCGCTTTACATTATATGAGGATTATCTGACAGTAACTTTAGACTCCGGGTACACGTATGTATATTGCTTTTCAATTAGACCCTAACTATGTTAGGAAATGGACCTGATATTCTTAATATCAAATTTGTGATATGTGAAGAACTGTGGTGGAATTCTTTTTCAGCAATCAGAAATATGAGAAAGAAATGTTAAAAATGAATTTCAATATGTTGCTTCCATCATTCAAATGTATCTATCACCACATGCACACATCATTGGGCTAATCATGATACAAAATAGACTTCCTATCTACGCTAACAACCCACACCTGTCAATTAAACCATTTCCTACTTCCGCAACATGTCTCCTATTTTTAATATTAGATTGTGGAGCAATAAACTTGCTCTCATGCAGTTTTCTAATGGGGAATTTTGCATTTAATTTTTCTCAAGTCATTTTAGTTTACAAGGTTGTTGAACTAGTGATGCAATATGTAATTGCGCCATGGTAATCCATAAATAGGCCATGTTTTTTATTGTGACAACTTCAGTCAAGCCCGAGCATCTCAAAAGTAATGTTGTACTCTGCTTGTATAGTGTTACTCAAATATTTTTGGGACACCTCACTAACGGGAACATGTTTATTTTGAACTTCTACTAGCGTCTCCGATAATGAGGTTTCGGTATACCATAATAATATCCTCATATACTAGTCAATTTATCAAACATTTGCTGTTCATCCTATTGAAAATACACTCTAGCTAAAATATTAACTCATTTTATATGAACTAGACAAAGCCTACGCTACAATATACTGGATTTATAAACCGTATATTGTTTTAGTCTAGTTCACATAGCACTTAACCCGGATGTCTAATATTCATTAAGTTACTTACTCATTTTGTTTTCAGAGATGAGTACAAGATTTATTACCAAGCAGAGCTCACCACTTGACAAAGGATGAATAAGATAGTTGCAAAGAGGAATGCTAGGTTATGTAAGCGTTCTGGAATGCAATTACGCCTCTCTCAGAAATGTTATTTATTGAACACTTTGATGGTTGTCTAGTCAGGTCTTGTTATTTTTTTAAATGCCTCTTGCGATGTGAATGATCTCTTCGGCTGTTTACCCTAATCAGTGGAACCTCTCTATTAAGATCACCTTGGGAAAAGGTCTTTAGTTGTCTCAATGAAGAGATGATCTCTGCATGGAAGTTTATGGTGGTCTTTTTATGAAGATTCACGACTGTGAGAAATGGTCTCATTATAGAGAGGGTCTTATTAGAGAGGTGACGTAGTCAGAGGTTTTACTGTATGGTATGTAATGGTGCATGGTTCGGTGGATTGGTTTTCATGCTTATGAGATCTTCTATGAATTGAGATAGTTGCATTATGAGGTTATCTGAGCCTCTTAGTATCATGTTGTAACTTCAAATTGTTTTACCTCAATCGGTACATACAAACAGCCGTAGAACGTACCTCTAAGTAAGACCACCTCTCTATTTAGGCCAACTCTATACTACAATTTTATCCGGCGGTCACAACTCTATATAAAGAGACCAGCGTGAACCTCCATTAAAAGACCACATCTCTAAATAGACCACACGGAATCAGTACACGGGTGGTCTTAATAATCAAGAGGCTCTTCTGTAACAAAAGCAAGCAGGGAATTCATTGATGAATAAAATGAAGCCTATGAAATAAATGCAATAATTTCCTCTCCACACTCTTAATCTAATACATGAATTAATAATAGAATACATACTAATTCATAGTTTTTTTATTCATGTTGATGATTTAATCCTGAATTACGTGCATTTCAATTGGTATGAGCAGTTGTTGTCACTGCATGGTACCAATGTTTGTCCATCGGTGTTGCACTGGAAGTACCTTCAATATCAATCACGATTTACACCAGACATCCATCGTCCAGATGCTCTCACATAGTAAACAGTTCTTTTCTGTACATTGTACACTTAAAACAATATCTAAAATGTTTAATTGGATTTGCTTTATATTTTACTGCATGCTTTATATTTTACTGCATATAACAAAGCTGGTGAATTATCACACGGTTTATTCCCCGAATGGTCTCAAAGTGAGGTTCTTCTGTGCACGTACATGTATACTGTACGCTAAACTGACAATGCAATGATGTAGAAGGGCTGCCTATCTTCTTGATCGTAGGAGCAAACAATGGTATGCCATTTGCAGGGACTGGTGTTTGTTTTGTTTAATGAGACTGTAGTCACTCTAACATGAGAATTGAGCACTTAACTACACTCGTATGTCTGGCAAGTGTATAATAAGACAGTTTAGTTGACATGATGAAGAGCCGCATGCAAAGTGTTTGAAGTGTTGCGAGGCTCCTTGTGGCAAATGTTGAATGGACATGTACCTAAATGATATACACGTACAATGCATAGGTAAATTACATTCAAGTCTTGTACTTTCAGCATTCCAACACTAGAATATTCGAATCATAACAACTGTACCAAAATCACTTACATGAAACTACTTGTCAAAAAATGCTAATACAATATAATTATGACTTATACGTTTTAAGTAATATACTGTGCAAACAATGGTAAACTAGAAAAGGTAAAGGCACAGTTACACAATCATCCAAGGGCTCAACCCGTGTAAAGGCCCAACCCACAAATTTTAAGCACATCCAAATATAAACCATTGGAATTGGATATCACCCCGTGACACAAATATACAGAAACAATGTTTAAATCATAGCACAGATTCCACCCACCGATAATGCAGTGATCCAATCATGTAAACACAGTGGGCCATAAGCTACAAACAAACACCAGCAGTCTAGTTTCTCGGAAGCAAACACGAAACTCTGTTTTCTGTTTTAGATCCAGATGCTCCAGCGGGACTCAGCTCATCCTAATCCGCCTGCCTCCACATGTGCTCGGACTCAGAATAGAGCCAGAGCGGACCACGCGACGAGGGTGATAGAAGTGCATCTCAGTCAGTCACGCGGTGCCTTAATCTTTTTGTATGTGACACTTTTTTGCTTTCTACCCTGAGGAAATCATGTCTAAAGTCCAGAATGATCCAGAAATGGCGGCGGCGGCGGCGAGCAAGCCCCCGGTAAAGGACAAGCTTGAAATAAACCATTCAATACCAATATGCAGTTCAGAGTCCTTTTCAGACGTTCCCCAGACGACAAAAAGGGACAGCGCAGTTTGCAAATGTGATGATAGACAGATCGAAGAAGGAGGAGGAGGAGAGAAGAAGAGTAGGTGCGCACGCTGCGGCGATAGTTTCGTCTGGTTTGGAAAGGGTTTGTGGTCATTGACAAAAACGCACTTGGGATTATTTATCATTCTTATTGGATACACGTTTTTGGGTGGTGCTTTGATGAACGCTGTTGAGAATCGAGCGGGGAATGCGCATGTGCAGAACGCAGCAGACGACCCGAATGTCATGAATATTTCGTGGAATACAAATGAAAGTGATTTTAGGAGCCATTTTATTCAGACTCTGAAGAACTCTTACTCAGAGCTGGCGTCCGTGGACGATTCGGTTGTGGCTCAAATTCTTGAGGATTATGACAATGAACTGGCCAAATTCAAAGACAGTAAAGAGGATTTGCAAGTGGATTATTGGTCTTGGGTGTTGTTCTGTTTGACAGTGTACACCACCATTGGTAGGCATTGTATTTCTTATCTTACTGTTAATGTAAATGTGCAGGTTTAATGTTTACATTAACACCAGGTTATTGGCATCCTTGTTACACTATATCTTTTTCAACACACTGGGGACCATGGTTTATAACAACCTTTAAATTTTAAGATTTTTATATACCCTTTGAAAATTCCCTGCTGTTACAATATAAATGGCCCCTTAGTTTTTTAGAAAGGCCACTGTTATGACATTTCAGTCTAGACAACAACGTGTTCTCACTACAAGAAAACAAGATATCTGTAAACAATTCTATTATTATTGAGGCTTTAGCACTGGATATATCTAAACACGGCATTAGACAGGAAAACTCGCCGACCCCATCCCAACTCTTTTCTCTCCATCCTGTTAACGGAAACTAAAATTATGAAATTAAAATAAGGAATGCTGGCTTCAATCAGATAAAACGCATTCTCTTGTGTGAGTAATATAAGTGAAGTGTCAAGATATAGATGCAGCAATCCAGATTACCAACATTCTCTGCTCCTCACCAAAGCAGTTATCTGAGCTAGCTATATCTAAACAGACGTAGTATAGTCAGTATGACATTTTGTTGTTCTAATATTAGGTCACAATGCAAACCATACCGACTTGTATTCATATTACCGTTTCAATACGAACATAATACTGAAAGATAAAAAAAAGAAATATTATTGTGTGTTCCAGCTGGTGTGTTCATATCATTATCCAGAAGCAAGTGTTCTTCTATACAATTGTCATCATACTTGGCTTAAGCCCGAGTCAGACATCACGAATATTCATCTCCGTTTTCCCCATTTAATTTATAATAGTTGATGAGACATATTCTAGTGGGAAAGATTAGTCTACCTCAACATGTTTATGGAGGGACAATAGCTAGGTGATGGAACAATGCCTAAAAACCCGAGGGATTCAAGTGCAATTTTCGGGAGTGTCTGACCATAGCTTCAGTTGTCACTGACAACATTGATGAAGAGAAATGTCACACTCATGGCAATCTAACAGATATCATCGCCAAGGGGATTATCGCCCTCCACAGATCTGTAGTATTAATATGAAATATGCAGCATGACAATATTGAGCCACACCAGTATGTGTCAATCATTATTTACACGTTTGTCATTTTATGAGAGGAAGCTAAACCATCATTCATGAAACTCTGGCCTTATAGCTTGCTCTCGGGGACTGTCTGCCATCACTGCCTGCTCCCAGCCACCGACAGCCTTATACATTGTATCTAATAATGATTAGCAACTGTTACATTCTCAGTTTGCTCTTCAGCTGTAAAACAAGATGTTATAATTGCGTTGATTATTATTAATCATCAATATAGAGATACATTTGCGTCAACGATTCATTTTTATTTTTGAATATATTTCTTGTTTCTAAACACATCCTTAGCAAATGACAACTTATTAATGGAAATGGAGTGGTGCGTAATACTACTCTACAGGTGCATGAATATTTCATAAAAAGCGATAACAGCTGTTTTATAGTCAGCATAACATGTAAGAGAGATTATGTACAATACAATCCCGGAATACAATGGTAACATTACGATTAAAAAGCGACCATGGTTTATGTGATTACAAATTAATAGTTAGTTCCCTGTCCCAGTACTCATCATCATCATTAGTGATGTGTTATTATAACTAAAATAAACTTTTATATGATAAGATCTTTTGAAACACTAGCTTCAATAGCGCTTAATCAATATACCCGTACTTAGACAGGTTACCTCATTTGGATGGTCTACTGTAATTTGTTAATCGTCTAATATCGGAGATATCACATTTCCTATCACATCTCCAGACCATAGAGAGCCAAAATAATCAAAACTGTAGCATTCAGTTTTTGTTGGATTCAATAGGTTATGATGTCATTATATTTTACCCTGCACTAGATGTAAAGTTTCTGAATGTACATTGTTTTAATACACACGAGACAATGAAATCCGTTTAAGTAAGACTGGTAATGCATGCACCCACATATGCATGCAATATGCACATGTTATGTGTTCATACATGCAGCTATTATTAGGTTTATGGATATTGTAATAGCTGTACTAGAAAATGTGGATATGGAATTGCATTAAGACCTAAAATGTTTCAGCAGTGCTTGGTTGTAGAAGTAATGTTATAAAAGCCTAGGGTAGCTATCAAAATGGGAGCATGGATATTGACATTGTTTAATGTTCCCCTGCTTTTTTTTTCAATTTTGTCTTCTTCTTTTTTCCATCCTGTTTTTATTTTTAATGCATGTTCATGTATGGCTAGCTGACTTTAACTTTACATCCCCTTCGCTCATTGTTTCAATATATGATCTCCATCTACAAAGTACTGATATTAACACAGATAACTATTCATTTCAGGCTATGGCCACATTGCACCTAAATCCAGACCGGGGAGAATTTGCACGATGGCCTACGCAACAATAGGAGTGCCACTGTTTCTCATGACCATGGGCAAGCTCGGTAAGCTCTTCACAGTTTGGCTCAAATACTTCTACAACCTAATCCGGAAGTGCTACTACAGCAAATCACTGCGCTGTCTACGAAAGACCAAAGTCGTGCGAACAGTATCAGGAGGTATGTCGCGACTCTTGGAGAAAACCTCCCTGAGAAGGAAGCCCACCAATCCAGAGGAAGAGGAGCAAGATTCCGCAAAAAAGAATAAAACAGTGAAAATCGAAGCTGGCGATTCAGCGGAAAACGATGTGGATGGCGATGGTGATGATGAAAGCTACCAGTCAATTGTCATCGATGACAAGTTCAATTTGAATCCCATTGTTGCAATCATTGTTACAGCTTTATATATTGTACTTGGTGCTACCGCATACCCTGTGTGGGAACAGGATTGGTCCTATCATGAAGCTTTCTACTTCATTTTCATATCAATCTCAACCATTGGTTTTGGAGACCTAGTGCCACAGCATCCAAAATTCTTTCTACTGTCTTCTTTCTATATAATTATTGGACTGGCTCTGGTTGCTATGGTGATCAATGTGCTCATTGAGTTCTTCACCGTCACCATTGAGCACATCACCGAAGAGATGCAGAATGTGAATGTCGGAGAACTGTTTAAAAGGAGTGAATCGATGGATATTAAGAGTGGCATCGCAATGATGCATAACCTCAACAGAGAAGGCTCCACAAAGGAAAAGACTGATTCGTTTAAGCGAAGCATGAAACGCAGAACTTCGTTTTAGTTTGAATATCTGTTTGTAAATATGCATTTGACTAATTGGTAAAGTTGAATGTTCCCAGGATGGTATAGAACTGCAACAAATTAGTGGTCACGAAAGAAGTTTATGGATTCATTTGGATTTATTTTGTTATTGGAGAGAATGGTGAAAATGTCTTATGATGATACAGGTTAGAATCTGAATAGAAGAACAATCTTGAAACGTCTGTCACATCAGGCACAGATTATATGAACGAAGAACCAAGACCCACCACTAACTATTGCATAATAGACATATTCCCATCCCAATGTCCTTTCAATCATAATCGGGATGGCAATCGGATGGTCGTGTCGTGTAGTGTACACCCGGCATGAATACGGATGAATCTTCATTTTTATCTTCAAGTCCACTGGTGAGTTGGACCTGTCTAATATCAAAGTATTCAGCATACAAATTTGAAATTATTTTACACAGATAACATCGTACGCTGAGCAACAAAATGTATATTATAAACTCACTGGGAGATCCTGCATGGACTGGGGGCATAGACTACATGCACCTTCTTGCTAATCACTGTAATAACACCCTAGATGTATTTGGCATTGCAGTACATGTACGTTCGTGCACGTGGATTTAATGGATTTTTTTACCGTATCCCTATACATTGTGTTAAAGCGCAGGAAGGTCGTACATTTACTAACTGCCTTCAGTGAGCAAGATGGACGCTTTACTTCAAGATTATGTTGTGGAATTGTAGCAATTACACAAGTGTATATGACAACAAATTTTGTGTGGCAATGGTGTATTACTTAATACTTCAAATTTATCAACATTAAATATTTGCCCATTATCAGTAAATGTCTAATTGGTAAAGTTGGATTTCTAATTAATGTTCGCAGGCAGGTAGTATGTAAAATTATGGCAGGTGTTTATTTTCAAATTGCATACAGCATAACCTCCAATTGATGCCACAACTATAAAGCAACCATCTCATCAAATAATGCTTTTTCCGTTTCCAAAACATCAATAAGACACCATATTATACCGTTAATTTACTAACTTTCTGTGCTTTAGCATATTGCCATATGTGTTGCCAAAAATAGTAGTTTTATGAAAATTTGCGTCTGCTAGTGATATTGAATTTATAATGCAAGCTCTTGTATGATATTCATACTGAGGTCTATATTATGACTAAACACAATAACTTATATGTATGTTTATCTTTGACTGAATACGATATCCGATGGTGTAAGTATTGGTGAATTACTTTTCAAGTCCTTTCAAGTGATTTTAACCATGGGCATCGTAGAAGGCAGAAATCAACTGAGATTGATGTAAGGCCAATATTCATTTTTCCCCATCATTGTTTATTTATACAGTTTCACTTATATTAGTTAACACCAAAGGGGGAAAAGAAAGAATGACCATTCATCAAGCTAAGTTGATGTCTGCCCTCCTCTACGATTGATGCGCTCAGTTTTGTGCGAAAGATCTTATTGGGTGATGAATAAATGCACGTCATGACAAATACACAGCCCACCGCTGATAGTTTTCTTATAGCAGATTGAGACTCAAACATGGCTGCTTACGTCAAAATGCTATTTGTTTATTTGATTCCATTTAATTGGATATAAAGGTGTTGGTTGTTTGAGCACCAAAAAACCTGCATTTGCTCATGTGCGTTTTTGAGGCCAATGTGACGCATCATATGCTTGTTTTACAAATACTCGTGTCTTTTTGTATCGTGTATTTTTATAGAGCTTTTTTATATTGTTACAATCAAATGTGCTTCTTTTGTCCATTTTAGTTACGTTTGTTGGAAGAAAATTAATTAACAGCTAGTCAGAAAATGAGGAGTTTTATGAAAATTGTTTTGCTGTTATTTATTTGCAGGATGAAATGAAAAATAAAGAATTGTAATGGTGTTTGATTTTTTCTTGTTCACTACACTATCTATAGACATTATAATTGTTTACAACATACATATATATTATTTACAACATCAGTTTTCTTTGAGAAATCTTAAATATAAAACATACAAATGTACTGCATATCAAATAATAACAGAAAATCATCAATATAAAGCATAAATTCATAGAAATAAATATAGAGAGATAAGAATAGATAGATGAAGATAAAAATGACTTCTTACTATTGTCATATACAATGAACGGTGATGATGAATTGTATACAAGATGGTTGAAAGCAGCTGTGTACGCAATGACTACAGCTAGACTTCATGAACTTGAAGGTGAATCAACATCTGCAGGGAATCTACTTTGAAGTTTTTTTCTCTTTTACATTGCACATTATTATTACCATGATATAAAAAGAAGCCCCACCACTAGGCATATATATACCACACATTTCCACGTTCAAAACAAGTGATTTTATCTCGAAAATATCTATAACCTTTTTATTTAGATATTTACTTAGATGGATCTAGATAAACTCAATGGTTGGCGGTTAATATTATGTACATTATATGCTACCTTAACTGTATCTACTTCTCCAAACATACAAATTATGAACAGACATTCGTACATAACGTCCCAGGTGGCTACAGAAATTATTAAATGCTAGCAGCATTGCTATTATTTCAAGAGTTGAACGAAAATGAAGATGAACACAAATTGCCTACATTTATGCTCAATTAAATCTGTTTATTGAAGCTGCTGGCTGTAGAATTGTGCTCAGCACAGGGCGCGGTTTCTACACCTCTGGGTGCGACCAGTTTAATTCCAACTCTGGTGAGACGAATGGATGAATAACTCGAACAAATAGCTATTTCTACGCCAGGTTAATTTCTATTCTGATAATGTGAAATTTTGGATAAGTATTTTCCATAAATAACCTCTAACGCCTAGATCTAATGCATGTACAGTGTTTTCGGGTAGTACCGATGCCAAGCGAGACGAGCTGATCGGGAATAATCATAACCATATCTGGACAATCTCATAAATCAGGACAGTCTTAAAATTGGTGTTTTAATGAACATGTCAATTTTACAGCTAGACTTCAGAATGCGATCGCCTGTATAGCGCATTTGGTGATAGAAATATTCTCATAATCTTAAAAACAAAAAGTTGTATGTTAAGCACATCTAAAATGTAGGCAAAGATTATATTAATCACTGTAAAACGCATATATGCACCACAGAAATGAATATACCCCATGAACAAAATGAAAGTCATCAGAAATAGTTGAAGTATTTGTTATTATGCCGTGAGATAATAAATAAAGTCTGCTATATACATTCTCTGTGTTATCCAAGGATGATAAATGCACATGTGTAATCTATAGATACTTCAACATTAATAATATGAATGTCAGTGGATTAATTATGATTGTCAACATTTTGTATTTATTTTTTGCTTTTTATATTGTTCAAGAGGAGCCTAAATGGCATAAGTAAACATCCTCAGACCCTCACAATGTGACCACCTCTAGTCTCAGACCACTTGTGTTCTTAACAAGGCGGGTATTAAGCACTAAGTAGTCAATGGATGGTCAACCCACAAAACCATTTTAAAAAGAAGAAAAAATCAACAACTTATTCCAGTGCCGAATCGTATGGTTCTATAGTGTGTGACTGTATAGTGATTGCGTGCATGTAATCATGAGATAGAAGTCTGCACTCACTGCGAACCGCGTAGTCCCAAGGGCTAATACGATTTAGTCAGGCGTTGTTCCCAGATAAAAGGCATCAAAGTAGATTTGACAAATCCAGATGATGCTCATTGCAACAAAATGCACAACAGAAGAGAAAGGTCAAACAGACATATGTTCAGCACGTAAGAATAGAATGGTGAACACAGTTAGTAAGTACTGTAGACCATTGTTATAAGGGCCACCATAACGTTGTCTCAATAGAGGGGTGGTCTTTATGTGAAGGTTCATGCTGATCTCTTTTGGTGGTATGTGCAGGGCCGCTAGAAGCGGCCTTATTGCAAATATGGTTAAAAGTATTTTAATATAGTTAATATACGTGCATGCTTTTTATAAGGTTTACCAGATATGGACTGCTCATAGAGGTGGTCCTAATCAGAGGTAATAACAGTGAAAATAGTCCAATATGAGCTTGAATCGCCATCATTTACATAGCCATTGTTACAAAATCTACTACTCACCAGCAACAAATGATAATTAAAAAAATGCAATTCTTGTCATGTTCATTGTAATGGAGAATGAAGCACATTTTCTACAGAATAAAATGAGTCCAATGTCACCACATGCACTCTAGCATACGAGTAAGACTACATACATTACATTTATGCACGACTCATTTTGTTCATATTAGAACAAGTCCTAAATTCTCATGATTCTCAGTCATTGTGCATTAGATGCAAAATTGCTTGCCTCAATATTTCATAGAGTGTTAATTCTAGAACATCATCGTAAGGAATAAAACGAAAACTGTAAATGCAATCATAAGTGCAATGATAAATAATATATAATATATTTATAGTAATCTGTTATGTCACTTAGCCCTAAATAATAATCACTAATAACTAAGGTACTCCCACACATTTGCTTTCATCCCAATTCCTACTGACATGCTCAGGGGACGCAGAAGACATTTGCCCACTTTTCTCGTTAAAAATGTACTTTCCATGTGAGTTGTGGCATCATTACAAGCTTTCGCATGTACGAAAACCATGGCATCCATTTTCCCTAAAATGCTGGATCAGCAAGTGAAGTTCCACAACATCAAATTATACGAATTTCGACTATCCATGTATATTTCCCTTCACGACTATTTTTCTCAACAGGCAGACACAACGTACAACCAAGTTGGGTGTTACTGTTATTATAACCTGCAGTTGGGTAACAGTGCACTTGAAATATGTATCGGTGTGAGTGTAAAAACTATATTTACAAATTGTGCAAGGCGCTAGAGCATTGTCATTCTTGTCGCACTAAGAATGACCCTTCAACTCTGGAGAGTGTACAGTGATTGCTGATGTAGCACACCGACCCTCATTTCACAGTGTGGCACCAGTTGAGGATGTGTTTTCGCAATACCCAGTAACCGTCCCAAACCGGAGATCGAATCCACATCTTCCGCTCCATACAATACTGGGCCAAAGTTCAAATACAAGTATTAAGCAATAAAATGAGCCCTGGATATTCAGGGTAACAACTTCTGGTCACGGGTCCAAATCCGTATCCACTCTACCCCAGGGTCCAGCAGGGATTTGACCATTCACCTTGATATCAAATTTGCAAACAATCACACAGACCTCACTCAAAAAACTGACAATATTCATAAATCAATCTTTAACAGAAAGCAAGTCACATCCCAAAAATATATCATTGACCTAATAATGGGTTTCTTGTGTGTGTGTCTGGTTTGAAGTGTGGTCCTATATCACGTCACGAAGTAGGAGAGTTTTGCACAGATGCTCCCAAATGATAGAAAAGATGTTAGTGTGTGTGGCATTGATTGAAAAGGCAGGCAGTGCTTGGTGTGGCATTGATTATTAGAATGTTTCCTAGATTGGTATGGACCATTGCACTTTAGATGAAACATTGTTTTGCATTTGATTGTGTTTTGAAGCTTCCTTGATTGATATGTGCTTGATACTGTATCACTTTGAAACCAGACAAAAATCAGTGCCCAGTATGGGTTTACTGTCATATTTGAATGCTCAGTAAATAGATACAGGTAGGCGAATGCAGGCCAAGGAGGGGTGTTATTATAGAAGAGATCACGTTATACAATGTACAGGTATTACTTACACGTACAATGAATAGTAAAAGTACCAATTCAGATAAGTGATTTTATGAGAACAGTCACTTTGGACATCTGTTCATTTAGACAGAAGGTATTTATCGCTGTATTTCTTAGCCTGTACTTTGACCTTGTACTAATTTGAATAGAAAAATAGTTAAAATCAATGTTTATAGTCTGCAAGATTGCACATGTAGGCCCTATGAGACATTCGTCTTTTGTGTATGCTCGACCTGATATATATTCATATTGACCAAGAAAAACATTCTCTCCACATGGCTAAGAACATGCATGGATATATTTTGTATATTTTGTGTTTGATGATGCAGACAAAGCCAGCAGGTTCTGACAAACACCTGTACTCGTTTAAACTTTTTGCATGTCATTACATTGCCGAGTGACATATATATTGATAATGCTATTTTGACATTGATGCAATTTGATATACAAATCTTTACAGTTTGAGCCAATGAAAACACCTACATGTAAATGATTTCTGAGAGTCAGGCAATCACCATAAAATTTAATACAATCCATATTCTAATGAAATAACAAAAACTTTTGTACTGATGTCAAATGCAGTACAACCTCTCAATCTAGACGACGTGGAGAACTTACAACAGAGAGGTGACTCTTTATGGAATATGATTTTGCCTACCTTGAAAGAAGTGGGGCATTGAGATATGGCATAGGTATTAGGATTTCTCAACATGAGGTTCTACTGTACTACTCTATAGGCAAATAAATAATATTGTTACACACATTATACATAATAATATGATTTATACTAATCAAATATTAGCAAAAATCAATTATCTACCCTAGATATAACCTCTTCCTCAACCAACAAAACAAATCGCCGTTAATGATGATCTGTTATCACTCTGACCCTGCCCTGCGAATAAGGCAGCTACCGAGCATTCTTCACTGAGCCAACTCTGCAAATAGCCAACCTCTGCAAATAGTCACTTCTTAGTTCAAATATGTTCTGGTCGTGTGGGTCAACGGTTACTAGATGTCATAAGTACTCTAGGCTAATTGTCGTCTGAAGAGTATTCAATTGAGAGCATTCATTTTAATGTCAGGCAACTTGACTAGTTTATGTCTTGTTACATGTACGGATTATTTTATTAGTATGATACGTATTTTGTTGTTAATTGTGGATCTACTGGAATTACACTGTTTTGGATCATGAGTTATACACGGATTTATTCTATCGCGATTCATAAGGTGACTATCGATACTATAGGGTGCGTGCATTTAGTGCCAAATAACATTTGAAACCCATAATAGATGTCGAAATGTCCTTATAGTGGACATTTTCAGCTCAACTAGATTATCTTCAATCTTCAATCTTTATTTCCGAAAGGGCCGATGGCCGTACAGGAAATTTTATGCATTTGTGACATACCATGCCAGATTACTAAGGATACGAAATATTTTCCATCTCATCGATATCCTATTAATGAAAGAGGCAGAGAGTATTCATCGTGAAATCCAATGCACTTTGTTATGATTAAAGAAAAAAAATGCTTTCTTGATTCATACTGCAGTTAGATTTTTTAAATTAAGCACATGTATCTTTCAGCCACAAAAAATGAGTCATTATGCTTAAGAACAATGCTGCAATTGAAATTGTTTTATGTATCTGAAAACGCAACGTATAATTGCAAAGTAATTATGTTTCAATACTTAAATTATTAGTAATGTATTGCCAAGTTACTTCAATAAGTTTTAAAGTCTTGTATTTACCCATTATGAGCACACATCATTAGATTATTGAGGCTTAACGGCTTATTGAACAATACTATAGCATCATCCACAGAGCCTTCAATTAACTCACTCAAGCTGTCTTCTCAGCTCAATATTAAGTTATGGTGCAAAGTGTCCGTGAATTCACATGATTCTCAAAGTTATTAGGAAAATTAGATTATAATGTACAGTACTTAGAACCTCTTAATTAAGACAACCCGGTTGCTGGCTTCATATGAGCTCAAAAGAGAGGTGGTCTCTTCAAAGGGGTCTCTGTGGTCTTTTCGTGAGGCCTTGGGATCGCCAGAAATGGTCGTATTATAGAGGTGGCCTCTTTATATTCAAAGGTTTTGTTTATAAAGGTAGTCTAAATTGGACGTTTTGCTGTGCAATTAATGCCCTCGGATAAATTTGAGTTGCATTATGTTGCAATATTTAACATGAGTTAAATACATGTGGTATACACTATGCATTATTGGTGGTCAATAATTAGTAGCGTAAATATTGACTTGATGTCCATTCTGCTAAAAACAAATTACAGTGTTTACTACTCGTACGTGGTGAGTGATAATCAAGGTGAGTAGTAGATTTATTAATTATTACTAGCTGCAACTCTGCAGACAAAGACAGGTCATGGATAAGATATTTGTGCACATGGATTGTGTAATGTTATTTGCGCTGGTTATTCCCTTATCGCAAATCCTACAAACTTTATTGGATGCTCTGCACATGTTTTAAGTGTTCGTCAGGCACCGTAAGTACAATCTAAGCACCTGCACTTCAAAGTGAAATGTTCATACACAAGTACAATTGCTACCTGCAATATATCTAGATTCTATATAAAATATGAACTTAACCTACTGCTACCATACGGAATACTATATAATCTCTTCTCATATGCATCTTGAAACATGGAACAACACGCTCATCGCCATGACAACAGGACGGAAAATGTAATTTCACTCTCAGGGTATACAAATCTGATCAAACATGACAAAGTAGTGTAATTGAATTAATACATGGAACATGGACATGGCAGAGGCTTTGTTACAATGTAGATGGCCTCTCTACCGTTAGAGAAAACAAAGGCGTGCACGCCCCGAGACAGATATGTGTGTTTTTTTTCGTGAAACTCTGTAGTCAATGTTTTGTACTGTTTCAATGAACATTTATTGCTTGGGTTTAAAGTAGAACTTGCAATACACACACATGGGGGTGTGAGATGGAAGGGAATGAAATATGTGCTCAAATAGAAAACGTAAAATGCTATCATATGTAGTTTAATGCTTGGATTTTAAGCTATCTAACTGTTTGACATGGCGTGAGTTTATCTTTCAACCCGTTCCTTATCTTGCACGTATCTCTGGTTTAAATTGGACTAAGATATTATAAGCACATGTATGTGTGAACAGACATATAAAGGTTTGTGTTTTAGAGCTACTTCACCAATTTCCATTGTGGTATACATGTATGCCTGAATACTAAAATAATGTTTCTATATATCTAACATTTATCTGTCAATTTTAAAACCTTTTCTCAATGGACACACACACTACCTCTGTTTTTTCATGAAATAGTGTGAACTCCACAAAGCACCTTGCACACCAGGCCATTCTAGTTTCTCAGTGAATAAAAAGCTCTGTTGTGTTTTTAGATTCAGATGCTCCAGCGGGAGTCATTTCATGCTAACCGGTCCACAACCTGATGTATCCAGACTCACCATAGATCCAGAGACAGCAACACAAGGGTGAAGTAAACACAAAATGGCAACCACAATGCCGATTATGGATGCTTTGGAAATCAACCACTCTGTCCCAATATGCAAATCAGAATCATTTTTAGAAGTTCAAGAAGAAGCAGACACAGACGAAAAAGAGAGTGGTGCAGTGTGTGAATGTTACGGTAATGACGATTTTGATGATGATGATGGAAAACTCATGAAGAGAAGATGTGGAAGGACTTGCAATGAGTTTGTGAAGTTTGTGAAGAAAGTGTGTTCATTGGTCCAGACGCATTTGGGATTATTTATCCTGCTGATGGGATACACGTTTCTGGGTGGTGCTGTGATGGACCTGGTTGAAGACCGTACGGGGAAAGCCCAAGCGCAGAGTGCCGCACCGGATACCATGAACATATCGCGAGACACGAATGAGAGTGATTTCAGGCGACATTTTATCGAAACTCTCAAGAACTCGTACTCAGAGTTGTCCACTATGGATGATTTGGTAGTAGCACAGATCCTCAAGGATTATGAGAAAGAGCTTGCTTATTTCAAAGACAACAGAGATGATTTGGATATAGATTACTGGTCTTGGGTGCTATTCTGTTTGACAGTATACAGTACAATTGGTAGGTACTGTATTAGACAATATCTTCATGGTTGCATGTTTTTCATGTCAGATATCCTTATTGGATTGTCAGTTATAATATGACCTCCCTGGCCATTTGTCGATAAGAGATGATCATTTAATAGAGATTTTACTCCGTTATGAAATAGGTAACTAAATCCCATGGTATGTAAATCTGAATGTCAAGACATATACATATTATTTCTGATGAAAGCCAATAAGAGTGTTTGTCACATAGTTCTATGAGCTATTTACAAACCATAAAACAATCCTCAGCTCTGTCCGAACTATCACAATGCAAACAATATAATTCTGGTCGAGCATCACTGACTGCTAAATTAAAATAAGGGAGCACACCCAGACATTTTTATTACGCTACGGTATTGTTTTCGAAATGTATTCTGTTAGCGATTGTTCGTAAATGCAATGACTATATAGAGGACTTTTGCTTTGATGGGGTTGATGTTGATGGGGGGTCGGTTAAAATTAATCATCGAAAAGTGGGAGAGTACTGAACTTCTTCTTCAAGCCCCCAAAAATGGACGACCCCCCCCGGTATCGTTATTTATGAACGTTCCGTAAGACACTACTGGCAGATTCAGTTTTTGTTTTAAAAGTGTTTGGGGCTGGAAGCAACAGGCTTTTATGTTTTATGGGAAGGGGGGGGGGGTGAGAATCGACATGATTTAAATTCTACTTCTGCGAAACATCCCTGTTTCGTAGATTGCTAGGTTTTGGGGTAGGTGACACAAACTGCGAAAACAGCATTCGAACAATTGCCAATTACACCATTTATTTAGGTTGGGGTTTCACAATTTTTCTGTTCAATACACTATGTCGACATAACGCCAATATCCCATATTGGTATTTTAGTAAAGCATATATATCAACAAATGCTCGTTCAATAGTATTCACAATATTATTCAGATGCAATTAATTAAAAAGTGTTGTCACGTCGCAGACGATCCATCAGATACGATTATCACGGGAATACAGTGCATGATTAAAATATGGTGTATACGTGATATGTCGTAGTCAATATTCCACAACATTAAGTGAGTATCAGTCAGTATTTAGGTATGTGCTCCGTCATAAGAAAATTGAGCATAGAACTGTCTCATTTCATGAAAAATAGTGAACTGGAAAACTACATTTTAAAGTGTTCATACCTCATCAATGGTCAATCTAGCCATTCTGTTGTAGAACATTAACCGAAATAAAATGAAACAATTGCATCTCATTATGAGAAGGCAGTTGAGCAAATCAAATCTTCTCTTCTGCTGTTGTACAATGTTTCCGCGGGTTCTAGTGTTATTACTAGTTCCTGTATTAAAGACAACACACACTCAAATCAGGTTAGATTGCCATGATAATGTCAGCACATACTTAAGTGGCAATACGACCTTCCAAGTCATCAGGACACTTATTGGGGTTATGAACATTTGATGTTGTATTGTACCTTTGGCCAGTGTGAATGGTAAATCGTTATAATGTTGAAAATATGAAAGTTTCAAATTCAAAGTCTTCAACTACGTGATGCTATTAATTGGGAATACCCCTGTGTTGAGACTAGTTCAGGCATTACCAGTCTTACATTTTGATATCAAAGAGGCCACCATGAACTATAGAAACCAGTTCTCCATCAAAACCACCAGGGGCAAGTACCCGGCTGATCTTAATAGAGAGGTTCTACTATTTATCATAATATATAATTATGCATTTCAGGCTATGGACATATAGTACCAAAAACAAGAGCCGGGAGAATCTGCACAATGGCCTACGCAACAATAGGGATCCCACTGTTTCTCATGACAATGCACAAGCTCGGCAAGCTCTTCACCTTATGGTTGAAACGCTTCTACAACGTCATGCGGAGATGCTACTACAGCAAACCACTTCGCTGCCTGAGACGGAACAAAGTTGTGAGAACAGTGGGCGGAGGTATGTCGCGATGCTTGAAGAAAACCTCCCTCGGAAAGAAATCCACTGGTCCAGGAGATGAACTGCAGATCTCTTCTAGGAAAAGGAAACTATTAAGAATCGAACTTGGTGAATCCGTTCACTGTCCGCTGAAGGATGAGTCAGACATGGATGATGACGATGAAAGTTACAAGTCAATTGTCATCGATAGCAATTTCAATTTGAATCCCATTGTTGCAATCATCATTACAGCTTTCTATATTGTACTTGGTGCTGCTTTGTATCCAATATGGGAGGAAGACTGGAATTACCACAAAGCTTTCTACTTCATTTTCATATCTCTATCAACCATCGGTTTCGGAGACCTTGTGCCAAAGCACCCGAAGTTCTTCCTTCTTTCCTCAATTTATATCATGCTTGGACTGGCTCTGGTTGCCATGGTGATAAACGTGCTTGTGCAGTTCTTCAAAGAAACTGCGCAGCATATTACAGAAGAGATCCATACTTTTAAATGGGGCGAGTCGTTTTACATTAAGAGTGCAATTGCACGGATGCATCATCTCAACGGGGAAGGTATCGGACGGAGAAAGCGTAGAGTTTCAATTTAAGTTGAATACGCAAATATTGATTGTCAAGTGGATACCTGAATTACCGGTAGGTCCAGATTGAGCCATACTGTTAACTCGAATCGAACTAGTTGACCTACTGCACAATGGAGCTATGAAATATTGGTGAAAATATTTGAATTGTAATAGCATAGAACTGTGTCAGCTTATTCCAATAATGTGAACTGATAAAGTATGTGCTAGAGCTAAAACGGAGCCTAAAGCGGATGCCCTGGCGCCCATGGTATCTTACTTGATATGGCCCCAAATGCTTGAAGAAGAAATCATTTAATTTCAATGAAATGACTGTTTTACCCAAATCTTATTTGTTTACTGATTTACATTCAGACGTGTTGATTTCATTGTTTGAACACATAAACCTTTATAGTTTTGTCCGTTCCGATTATAAAGCATTGAGGTGGTGGGTATAAGCACAATGTCAAATGTAACATGACAAATGAGATACTAGATGGTAATAAGACCTCCAAGATACAGGAGAATCTTACATTAACACTACCTCTATATGGAAGCCACCTCTGAAATAATACATACATGTATAAACCATTTATTCTGGTCAAATGCCTCCAAAAACATCCATAATAATATCACTTCGCTATTGAGATCATTTGAAGCCAGACCACCAAGTGGTCTTTATAGAGAGGTTCAACGGTACTTAATAATGAGTACAAATGTAACAGTGGCTTGTGGATGTAATGTGTATTAGCATAATATACATCAAACACATGGTTAAACTATATACAGGTACACTACCCACCGTTTAGATATGATACATTGATTGAATCTCAAATAGGACAGTTTTCATCTAAATATCATTTTGTTCATTTGTTCATTCGTTTGCATTTAAAGGGTGGATTGTTTGTTTTTTTTTTATCAGAAAATGTCTTTTATAAATTGCTCGTTTTTGTTACATTTTGGGCCCTGTATCGTATCTATTTCGGCCAAGTTACGTTAAATGTTTGCCATTTTACAGATTTGCATGTATTTTTTGTATCAATTATTAAAATAGTGTATTTATATAGTGTAATGGTGTTTCTTCAAGTGACCGTTTTTATTCAGTAATGTTGGCAGAACAATTTACATATTGTGAGAAAAGTAAATAGATGGTATAAATGTTTGTTATTTTTATTTTTCTTAAAACATATTATAATCAAAATAAGTATTTACATATTAAAGACATTGCTATATAGAACGCATTTGGTCCTCTCAGCACTCGTTTAAACTGAAGGGTTGGGGGCGGGCAATGAGATGGGGGTGGATATAAAGAGCTGATCCCAGCGAGACGATTGGCTTTGAGACTAAAACAACCATTTCCTACTCTGACTCGACCCTTCCCTAATAACTGCTGATTTAGTATCAATAAAACTTAAATGGTCTTCAACGAAGTCTAATTCTAAATCAGATACAACTTTGTCTTTTTGTTTTGTCTTCTGATGTTATGTCCATGTGATTAACACATACATTCTAACTGTCAAACCAAAGCGTAGGATAACGTCCAAGGACGACCAAATTCCAGTGTTTGCAATTACAAACATGCATTACGTGACCCACGTGAAACTTCATAATAAGAGACCACCCCTCATTTGATACCACTTTAGGATAGTCTCCGGAGTGGTCTTAACAGAGAGGTTCTGCAGTACATTAATAGAGATGGTAGAGGAGCGATTGGTCATGTTAAACATGATCTTGTTACATGGCAGATAGCATAGGCAGATCCCCACCCCAACCCCTCGTTCTCCAACAAAATACTTCATTTTCATGAGGGTTTTGGCATGTCGCCATCGATTGCGCGTGCATACAAATCCATGAAATCCTTTCAGAGCACCCGCCCTTTTTCCGAAACTTTGGAGCTGTCCGTGGAGAGTACAATATGTATTCAATTGTGTACGTTGTAAAAAACGTTGCCAAAATATACGCAAAGGAACATTAAATTGATGTAACTAAGTTGTCTTTTCACACTTTTTTCGACATAGACAGGATCTAGACACAATAGACGTCTGACAATAAACGTCTTCTAATCACATTTTGAAAGGTTCAATTGGGATGTCACTACTTTGTAATTGAATCTTATACGCTGGTCCTGCAAGTAACACTTGTTGCATGTATAGCATGATGTACTTGTGTAAAAAATGTTGCAACACAAAACTAGGCCTAATCAGCACAAACGAACTATTTTGCACAATCTTGATGACATCACTAATGGTAGCTACGCATCATAATAAGAGGGGTCTCCTACACTTCTAAATATTACCAGCTAGCCTCAATCACACCACCAAGGTTGTCACAGATACGTCCGAACGCACGTCACATAAGGGCTGGACATCACATCTGGTGCAACTGAAATGATACCAAATCAATGCACAAAATCATTGGCATTCGACAGAAATACATTGATTCAGTTTAACTCGTATTATTCCACATGCACCACACAGAAACTGTAGCTTTCTGAGCAAATCTTTCTCTCATCAAAGTTTAAGTCATTCAGTGAAACACGCATTACACAGGCTTAAGTGTATCTCTAATCTTGGTGTTTTTTTAAGTTTTTTTTTAAATATCTTGAGTGTTTTATACCTCATGGATGAGAAGGATGACAGACTAAGTGAAGATCTGATAGCTTGATGGTGACACAACATGCACGGGATACTGTAATCATTGGTAGGTGTTTACTTGTTTTACAATATTCATTCATACATTTACCTCTGGTTCTAATATTCAGGATGTTTGAACTGGATTCCGACAATGAACCGTTACCACCAGACGGTGATCCAGTTATTTTATGACAGTGATATGAGTTTTAATTACAGAGTATGATTATCGATGGCTTTATGTCAACCCCAATCAGGGATATCAAATAGTTTCCTATAGATTTCTTGATGGTAGGTTAAAAAGAAAATGAATTCAACATTTTGAATTATTTCATCAGATTTGTTTTGTATTTTGTGATTTCGATTTTTTTTACCCTTTATAACAAAAATCTAAACAAGTATACACACTGGTAAACCTATATCTGTAAAATAATTATGAAATATGAAACATGCGCAATGAAACAAGATAACAATACGAGAGATAATTGAGACACATAAAATTGTTTCAAAACTCTTTATACCTAACCTTCGCCCATATAGTCTTCCAATATATTTTTTTTCTTTTTCTTTTTTCATTGTTCTTACTTTATATATTTTGTTTTCATATTTATTCATTTTCTATATTTCTACAGAGTAATACTTACCATTTTCATGTATTTTTTGGCACTGTGATGTTGATAAGTTTATAACTATTGATTTTCTGTCGTTGAAATTAAATGTCAGGGCAATAGCGATAAAATCTAAATGACAGTGCCATGGTATACCGTATTCTGCAGCAGCTTCGCTTAACCATGGATATAAACAGCAAATAAAAACAAACACATGTTTAAACAATCGAATGCACGTGGCATCGTTATAATCGTAGTCAATTGAATGTGTAGGTCGTAGACAATAATTAACATTTCAATTACGATTACAGTATCACAACAGGCCTGTAGGAAGGGCTAAGGCCGTCAGGCAATTGCCTGACCAATAATTTGTGTGTGGGGAAAATAATGCAATAATTTAATTATGGCCTGACCAATCATTTGTGAAAAAAGAAATCCATGATTATAGACTAAAACTTTTAAATGGCCTTCCAATCTCAGTTTGCTTACTACGGGCCTGCATAAACGTCATATGTGAACATCACCCAGATTCATTCATTCATTGTCATAGTACATGTATTACTTTGTCACGTGATCAGATGATATTTGAATAACTGTGAATCTAACTTCTGAACCCTCTCCCCCACACGTAGAATGCCCATTGCGTTATACATTTTATATTTTACTAGAATTTGCATTGTAAAATATTCTATAATTATGTCCAATACGGTTTATTCCCGTGTCCTTGAATGAATTCATCATGTTGGAACAGAAGCATTCATTTATTTTTCTAATCTTTATTTTGCTGGGGTTGGTGGGGTATTTTACATTTAGAAATAGATTTATAAGGTATTTGATGTACAGTAGTTCGATTACATATCATTCTTACATGCCAGAGTTCACTGTCATGGTAGTTGGTATTAAGGTGGGTTAACAATTGAACTGAAATATCTAGATTTAATGTCAAATCCAAGGCCTAGTATTTTCATGATTTTTTTCATTCACTCAGAGCTTTAATTATGACTCTCGGGAGCACACATCACAAGATTTTCTTTAAATTATGCAACTATTTGGGATCTAAATTCTACTTTGTTACTGTACAAGAACTTGCTTTACCCATTTACCGATGCTGCAACAAAAACTTGCGTTCTATATTACCACGGTAGAATCTCATAGAGTAGACTAAAGATTCCATTCTGGACAGTCAGTCAAATCCCAAAATTCTTGCACCAAATTACATTGTGAGCCGATAGTTTCCAGATGAAATGGCAATGCACAATGCACACCAGTACTCCCACCCTTACTATTATAAATACAACTAACGCAAAGAAATGCGATTATTTGAGGCTTTCAGAAAAAGTTTATATTTTCTTTCTTTTTATTGCTTCAATTTTTTACGAATTATACCTTGTTGTGTAGGTAATAATCTTAGTTAGAAAAATACATGTTAATGTAAAAACATTGTTAAGACGTAATTATGAAAAAAAAAACACTATCCAAACAAAACTAACAAAATTACTGCAATTATGTGATTATGCAAAAAAGCGTGCCTCAAAATTTTCATATCTATCCAATTGAATATTTACATGCATTCTGAACTTGAAAAACACAGATTTTACGAAATATCTGGATAACCAATACGGAAACATTGATTTTCATCAACAAAATAGAAAAAATAAGATATTAAAATCCCTAGTAAACTCTTTCTCAGAACACATATTTCTTCAAATATATTGACATTGTAGAAACTAGATTTCACAGTTAAAGAGAAATTTCGTACGCGTATAGGCCTAGAGTCTATATATACGAAGCATTCATTAACTACACAAATTTAGGTTTGAGATATGATATGGATCGTTATAACATTGAACGTCTATGTTACTATTAGTTAATGTTCATAAAATCATAATAGGAAAACTATTAATGATGAAAGGTTCATTTTAAAAAAGTATGTTGTTCATTGCATTAATAGTGCAATGAACATAAAATTGTAGAAATTGATTATTTATCCCATAAAGCCTCATATAGTACAGCAGTATTGGAGTTAAAAAACATGGTGTTCATAATTTACATGTAGTTTATAGTACAAGAAACATTAAAAAAACTGAAAATTCATTATTTTCCCCTAATAACTTTTCTTGTATCCTTAAAAAACTATCATTATTTTTTTCTAAATAACAGAAATATAATTAAGAGAAAAAAAATAACAGAAATATAATTAAGAACAGAACACAGATTATACTCAAATAAAAAAAATACATACAAACATATTTCACTGCATTACAAATTTCTTAGGGTAAAAATGGTATTTATTATGAAGTGAGATGAAGATGCAAGCAATCAATAGGACGGTATTCAACAGCATATTGATCCAGAAGTTTTCAGTTTATCTCCTTTCAACTCAATGAGTTTATTAAATCCAAGGCCATATTTGTGTGGTCATTATGTCAAAATCAAAAACTCATTTGTGATAAGACAGTACCACGAATTGACCACCGGACCAGGTGGTCTGATGTTCACAACATAACAGATCTATTGAGACACGTGTGCCATTAAAATATCCATTGGGCAGTCTTAAGCCATTCCATCATGCGGATTACGGAAATCTGTTTCACACTGCAAATGTACACAGTGGCAATATATACCAATATGGCTCTTTGAACTGGAACAGCGTTCATGATTTAGACGTACTGAATGGCTAATGTGAGACTACATGGGCAGATCCAGGTTTTCGGAAAAGGGGGCGCAATTAAGGAAAAGAGGGGGCGCACTAACGGGATTTCATGAAAAACCCTATGAAAATGAAGTATTTTGGTGGGAAAAGGGGGCGCCCCCTGCGCCCCCCTGGATCTGCCTATGGACTAATAAGAGAGTCCCAGCATAAACTGAGGGTTTGCATGAGTTGTTAGTGTTTATAACTTGTACACTAAATAGTATACACTATACATATGAGGAGGTGGCAATTATGGGAAGTCGATTTTATCTGTAGTAACATCTATACTTTCACGTAGATTACTTATAACGTATCAATCTAGACTCAAATAAACATTGACCCCACATTGTAGTGTATATGACCGTCTGTAAACTCATTTCAGAACATGCACTCATCTTGAAAAAGGTTGAGTTGAACCATCAACATGTAGATATTAGCTAGCAGTGTTTGTAATGTATGTTCTTCATAACTCCTAAAACCATTTCTCCAATCACCATGAAACTTAGATAAATC
Organism: Streblospio benedicti; assembly: GCA_019095985.1. Lineage (NCBI taxonomy): Eukaryota > Metazoa > Annelida > Polychaeta > Spionida > Spionidae > Streblospio > Streblospio benedicti. The sequence continues at coordinate 20,180,185 of CM032663.1, forward strand.
ATTTTGCATATTCAAAGAGTGATTTTCATGGAGTCTAACTGCTCACCACAATGGCACAAGTTCATGTAAATTGAAATGGTACATGTAATTTGAAAAAAAGATGACATTTTACCCGTCCCATATCTTACCCAGAGTAAGCCAAAGTATTACTGTCTTACAAGATTAGGGGATTCCTGTAAAAGGGACACATTGAAAAGCCTTATAATTATATATGGACGAGAGACACACGCATATTTCTTCTACATGGATATCCTGTTATGAAGGCTAGCTAGATTCTATATAATTGGGACAGCAATGGAACTGTGAAACTTATGACGTTCAAACGACAGATTTGTTACAAGATGCTTTCATTTGTGTGCAACATATGAACGTAGGTTGAAGATTAAGATTTAAATACATCAAAGATGTTGATGGTGATTGATGAGCACATAATAACAGTATCAATGTTAAAGAAATGAACACTTTGACTAAGCATATGCAAGTCTTGCACCCCATCCGTAAAAACAGATCATTACCAGTTCGTTTTTAGACTATTGCAGGCTCTTTCTGTCAATAACTTTGTCATGTGAAGCAAAATATGGTCTCAATTATGCGCAAGGCCGTAGAGTAATCATAATGTTTGTCGTTACCCTATACTTCAAAGGAAATCCTTTCATAACAAAATAGCATAGCCTCTGACTTATGATTCACCTGACCACTTGCAAATGTAATCATAATCAATATACATTGTATTGTGTAAAGTTCAACGAGAATTTAGATTACATTTGGCACAAATTCAGTTCTGATGGATACTGCGATTTTCGGTTTTAACACAGAATTTCACGTTTTGGCTTCAATGTTCGGGACTCCCTGACCCTCGACATTTCCAATTAAAGTTCACCATGTAGGAAGCCACTTTAGGATAACTTTAACTGTAATTTCACTGCCATTTTCACAGGCATAGTTTCAATATAGCTTTAAACAGGACCAAACTTCACACAACTTTTACACAATTCCCTGAATGGAGGCTACTGGTGGGTTCTGGTTTGTAAATGTAAATGTAGTTGTTTATATGATACAAGGTTTGGGCAATCAAATAATTTCCTTTCACAGAATCATATTCTTACTGAATTTGCAGACATTTCACTGTTGTCTACAGAATCTTAGTAGGTCTCTCCCGGTGTAGATCAAGGGATGCAAGTTAAAGTAGGTTTGTGGAGACATCCTTGCCTGCGGCACGATTGAGGTCCGCTGGATACCGTTGGATTTGGATGGCCTCTCCGACTTTCCTCCTCAGGTCCTTTGGTTCTTTATCTAAGGTCTTCGCGTCTTCCATGGTTAAACCATAATTAGTCTCTGACATATGTTGCAAAATCGCCGAATTGTCAGATTAGTCATGGTTTTCATAGGTAGATCCAGGTTTTTGCAAGGGGGTGGGGGCGCACGTAAGGATAAGGGGGGGCACTTACGGGATTTCATGAAAACCCTATGAAAATGAAGTATTTTAGTGGGAAAAGGAGGGGGCGCCCCCTGCGCCCCTGGATCTGCCTACGGTTTTACCCTCGAAAAGGTGAAGATCTTAGAAAAAGAACCGAACGGCCTGAGGAGGAAAGTCAAAGAGGCTTTCACATCCACCTGAAAATATCAGACCTCAATCGGGATGCAGGCAAGGAGATCTATACAGATCTTAGCAGACCTTCTCCAACTTGCATCCAGTGACCTACATGGTCGTACGAACTGAGATTCGAACGCCAGTAACAATGTTGACGCTAAAGAGACAACAGGGAAATGTCTGCGAAGCAAGGTAAAAACATTTCTATGAAAGCCATTTTTAATCATTTACGTAATTGGTGGCCATTACTGTGTCAAATGTTGCTGCCTACCCATTTAGAGTTTACCTTTATCACAGCTGCTGTCATACAGCCATTAATATTTCGCTATATTCTGTTGCACTTACTGTCAAATTCAAAACTGTTGAAAACACAATATTCAAATTTGATTCAATATTTATATAAATGGAGACAATATTTTTGTGTTCATTTTCCAAGATGGAAAGATGATTACAACGCCCGTGTAAATATGTTCTAACGGTATTAGGTTCTATTTTTTAAGATGAGGGGCGCTTTCCCATACACCATATATATGCCCGTGTGTTTAAACCAATACTACGGCACCAACTATTGCAATTTCTCTTGTTTTATGTTTAGATTGGTACCGTTGCTAGCATATACAAATATGCTTAGCCCTGCTGAAAGATGCTGCTGAATGAAGAACCATGCCCGATGTTCAAGAAAACAACAACATCGCATCTCGCAGCCCTCGATCCAGCCAGAGCGCAGAAGACGAAACGACAGAAAAGACAGAGGATGGAGATGAATCCGTATCAGAGTCTTCTGGATGGATCCACTGCTGGAAGATTCTATGGAAAATTACAACTTCGCAAGTGGGTTTGATTGTGTTGCTGCTGTGCTACTCTTTTGCTGGAGCAGCAATCATGCAGGCAATAGAAGGACCACACGAGATCCGAGGTATCAATCAGAGAGCCCGGGATAGGAAGATCCTGGTGCAAGAGGCTTGGCAGTTGGCACAGAATTTGAGTGCCGAGAACTTCACAGATGTGCTAGAGTTGAAGCTAAAAGAGTATGAATCACAGTTAGCCACTGTGTTGATGCATGGTTTGTCCTCAAGAGGTGACCAAGCCATGTGGGACTACTGGGGCGCTTTGTTCTACTGTGCTACAGTGTTCACCACCATAGGTAATTCATAATCTGATTACGTTGTAATGTATTTCTACGGTGTTAATTGGTTTTAAATAAGAGATCCTTGTTTATGTATAACCAGATAGACGGTAACTTTAAACTGTATGCATATCTGGATAAGCATGTGTTCCTCTCAAAGTGCGTTTATATATGACTTACATTGAATGAATGAAAAAATGTCTAATGTTAAGTACTTGTACTATTCTAGGTTACGGCAATATCGCACCAGCCACGTCGTGGGGAAGGGTGACCACAATGATATATGCTATAATAGGAATACCTTTGTTTCTTGTCATTATGGGAAAATTGGGTAAAGTGATGACAAGGTGTCTCAAGTTCGTCTGGCGCTACGTGCGGAGACTGTACTACGCCGACTGTAGTCGTAGTTTTAGGCGACGAATACGTCAGACAGAAGCTTATCAAAAACTGAAAGCCGCGTGCACGTGCACGTGCAAGAAGGAAAACGACGCAGACTCATCAGAGCCTCCGTTGACTCCTACATTACAAACTACTAGTAATGGCACCCCAGGGATAGTGTTAAATGCTAAGACGTTATCCAGGCAAAGCACGGTGCAGAGTGTATACGACGAAGAAGATGACTGTGACAATCCGGAAGAGTTCAATCTTCATCCAGTCATAGCGATGACAATTACCGCCATTTACATATTTGTCGGTGCCTGGATGTACACACGATGGGAACCCTGGAGCTATCTTGAAGCTTTTTACTTCCTCTTTATTTCTGTGTCAACCATAGGATTCGGGGACGTGATTCCACATCACCCGAAGTACTTTCTTGCATCGTCTGCTTATATTGTACTTGGTTTGGCATTGGTCGCCATGTGTATCAACGTGATAATGGAATTTTATAATAGGACCATCGATAGGGCTAAGGAGAAAGTGATAGACGTAGGGAGGCATATGGGTCTTGATATTGAGGAACTAGAGGCCATCAGATCACATAGGAACCCGTCTCCAACTCCTGACATGAGACGCAGGGGCACGCGAGACATTGGAATCACACGCTCCAGAGAGTCACTAGATAGTGGTAGCGGTCTCTTGGTGCACGGCCCAACAAAAACTATGGGTTCTTTTGAAAATACAGAGCATGTTAAGCATGGAAACAGGCATAAGTCGCCAAGTAGGCAGACTAGCTCGATAGAGATCAGTACTCCAGCTGCTATGTTCGCGCATTCTTCTAAATCGCCTAATAAGAAACACAGTAAACAATCTGTGAGTACTGAAGAGGAAGTACTATCTGACCATTCAGGGTTATCTAATCAAGGATTTGAGGAGGAAACGTCTGCTGTTACTGGCAACACAGACGTGCATCACGAAGACGAGACGAAGGGGTCATCGTAGTGTGATACTAACAATCAAAACATTTTTTTTCTTCTTCTTCAAAATGTAGTGCCGCGCTTTTTGCAGGGGCTTTCCTGAATATACTGTTTCAATCACTTGTGACCAATAATGTAAATCGATTATAACAGTTACTGGTGTTCTCCCAGGCTATAGTCAACCAGACACTCCCCAATATTGAAGCCTAAGTATTTGTATTATTGTATTCATTGTTCATATTGGCCATGGCCTTATCATAGAAGTATTCTAAAGGTAGATCTATCTTTTCTCTCCAATGACATTGTAAAAATTCAGGGATGACCTTTTGTAAGGTGCTTCAACGGTGTGTCTGTAAATGTATTATCCATGTTGGTTAAATTGTAAGACGTTGTAGAGACCATTGTAGCACCATATTGTGAAATTTTTGATAGGATTGTTTCGCAACATGTACAAATACACATTATTTTTCACTGCTATTCATAGAGCACACATTTGCCACGTGAACTGTTAGATGATTTCATATTTGTTGTGGATTGTACAATAATAGTATGATTATCAGGTACCAAAATGGATTGTTTTGGTCCACAACATTTGTATACACTATTTCATTTGTCAAAATAATGGTGTTGCTTGAAGGCATTGTGATTGAAAGAATTATGTTCTACTTCATCCTACTCTATTCATACAATTTTTACCTGAATATAAATGTTAGTCCACAAAATCAGTGATACCCAAAACGGATACATTTGCACCACACAGAAACACGGTTGAAGCACCGTGTTTAGTGATTGTCGGTCAGACTGGAGCTTTACCCGAAACATTAGAATAAAAAAACTGCTATGGGGTAGTTTTGAAAGTATTATATTGCAACTTGCTCGTATCATTAAAGTGAACATATAAGATTATCGGATAAAACATTTTAATAGCTTTTAAGATATTGATAAATATTTTGTAGGATCAATGGTGTACATGTAAGTGTATGTTCTCTTCATTTAGAGAATAAGATATTATTTTTGTTTTATTTAGACACATGCGGATTTTATACATAGATAATATAAAACTGTTCTTCATGAGTTACATGTAATAAAGACTAGGCATTCAGGGTGTGATATATAACGACCACTGTATATACATTGTGCGAGGGCCTATTTATAGTGAACTTATCTATATATCATATATTTCATCTGTTTGAAATGACTTACGAGTATACTATATATCTTTATAAATAGCATTACTTGTTTTATTAATATATTAGGATTTGTACAAAAAGATATACATATTGACATAACATTCAAAGGTTCACGTGGGCTTCATTATTATCTAGTTAACAACATATCAGTCCAACTTAAGTCAAAAGCGTATGATGAAACTTATGTGATCTATGCTTCGACATTTATCAATAAAGATGTATTAATCATTGATCTACAGCTATAGGTTTTACTATTACATAAACTCATATGTTTTATGAGCCACACCATCAAAGACAGACGTATTCGAATATTTGTAGTATTACTTCTATTTGTTATCTCATTAGCTGGCTTGGGTGGGACAGTCGATGTTCATAATTTGTTTAATTGATAAGTTCACCCACGTAATAAAATTTTCATACACATCTGTGTCATTTTGATCAATGCATTGAATCTCTATTCACATGTAGTCTATCTCAAGGTTTAAATGATCTGACATGAAGGCCTATTCTAAAACCTTCGCTATGATGCAAATGTTGCTAATTGTTTTGCAAACGTGACGTCATTAATTAAAAGCACATGGACTCTAGTTTTAGAACATTAATCTATTTTTAGAGCAGCTGTGAGCTGCTGTATTTTGGTATTTCCTCGTTTAAGCATGTGGTACTGTTTATTTGTAATGGCTAAGCTTTGATCAAAATGACACACTTCATACCTTGGTTAATCCTGCTGTTTCTGCAGCTGTTGCTACTGAATACTCTGGTTTTAAAGGCTATAACAAGCCAGAATGTCCGAGGCTGTATATTTCATATCAGAGGAATCGTTAGGGTATTGTAAAAGACCTTATATCTATTAGAGCTAGAGGCTGTCACAATTGTACATGTTCTTCAACTTTGAACTTGATATATCGTTGGCATGAGCGTTTATTTAACAATAGAAATAAAAACTTTTAGATATAGGGTCTTTTGAAAGACTAATTCACTTGCTACATTTATCGTTAGATATTTCATTTTAAGAGCGCAAATGAAAGTACTATAAACGATGCTATTATATACTGGATAAGTAAATATGACAAATGTAAAACTTTTCCAAAATCACAGGTATTCTTGAGTAAGTCTTGAGTTATATGTTATTTTACTGTGAATACAAATCAATAGACTTACTTATAGTGAACTTAAATTCACAAAATGAAGCACATCCATCTTCAATACTCATGTACTCTAGCCTTTCAGCTGCTTACTTTAATAGCTTTAGTTCGACATTTTGAATGTAACGTCTACCAAATAAAGGATTCACGTGCTTATTACAAAATGGGTTAGCAAAAAATGTCAACCACATTGAAATTGTTCTCATGTATATTGATACCAGATATTTGAAAATTTTGTTATTTCGGTGTGACTGTTGGTAGCCTCACGGTGTTACTAGGAAATGCGTTACCGACATACTGTCATGGTTGCTGGAAAAAAACTCTATTCTGATTGGCTCAAAGGCGAAGTGGAGAAATGATATCCTACACCACTGCAAAGTTTAATATAGTTAAGACCTAAAACGATTAATAAATGTGTACGTAAAGGGTAATTATACGGGTGGGGGGTGAAGGATTAGACAATATCTCAACTCGAGTGGGCTTTAACAAAAGTCCACACTCCATGAGATATTGAAAAAATATGTCATGGCTCTGTTATAGAAAGGAGATGAAGAGTGGTTTGTGTCTTACCAAGCGATGCTTTATTTTAAGCAAGGGGTGCAGAGAATCAAACCCACACAAATTTGAATGGACCGCACAATTTTGACCCAATTTTAGAGGGCAATATTTAGACAGGCATTATGGAGAATAATCCCTGGCTGATTTCGCTCAAGCCCAATCAGAATGCAGGATATGGGGAAATGCCACAGAGCAAGTAGTATAATATTTAATCAGCTGATAACAAATAAAGGTAGAGAGTGAAATGTATATCTGGTAATAATTATTTGTTCAATTGTAAATTCATACATTTAAAATTGTGTATAGTTGTAATTACTTTCTTTGTAATAATGAAATATTGAAATAGTTTACATCGACTTCCTAATGTACGTATATACAGTTTCGCATAACTAGTATGCCCCCCCCCTTTTCCCACCAAAATACTTCATTTTCATGGGTTTTTCATGAAATCCCGTAAGTGCGCCCCCTCTTTTCCTTAAGTGCGCCCCCACCCTTTTCCGAAAACCTGGATCTGCCTATGTATCAATTACCTTTTATTTCTATTATTACGAAAAACGCTCATGTAAACTATATAATTATCTAGTGCAAAGATGAAGAGCAAGTACAATTGTGACAGCCTCTAGCTTTAATAGATGTAAAGTATTTTACAAAACCCTCGGAATTCCTCTGATATCAAATATACTCCTACCAGGTTATTGCCTTTAAAAGCTTTAAAAAGCCACTGTATAACAACAGCTGCAAAAGCAGCAGCATGTATGGCTGATTTACTAGGTAAGGATTAGCCAAGACATCAAGTATGTCATCTTGATCAAAGCTTCCCATTACAAATAAACAGTACCACATGCTTAAACTAGAAAATACCCAAATACACCGGTTCGCAAATAGAAATATTAGCATAATATTAGGATGCGATCGTAGTACTCGTTTTGGCCGCTAGGTGATTAGTCTCGATCAAACAGACTGTGTGATGGCAAAGACAAGGAAACGGATTTAGTCTCTATCAATGTTTGTCTAAAAAATTCCCAGAATGCACTGTAAACACGTGAAAAGTCACGTGATTTGGTGTGTTTGTCTAAAAATTACCCAGAGTTCATAGATAAGAAAAGTCATGTATACAGTAGCTCACAGCTGCTCTGAAAATAGGTTGCTCTTCCAAAAATAGAAGCCATGTGCTTTATAGTAAATGATGTCATATTAGCCAAACAGCTTACTACTTTTGCATCATAGAGAAGAGTTTAGAATAGGTAGGCCTTCATGTCAGATCATTTAAAGGCCTTGCGATAGGCTACCCCAAGCATGACTGTGCACAGTCATAAGCAGTGTAAACGAAGCAGCCTGACAGTCCAAATGTCCATACATTTTTTTTATTCTTGGGGGTGGGTGGTGGTGGTGTGGGGGGGGGGGGGCATTTTTCTTCTCGAATGCGATGAGAAATACATAAGGAGAAATACATAGGGACAATGTTGATTCTGTCTTCAAAAACACGTTGGTGAGGAGACAATGCGCCAATTGTCCACCGCTGAAATACTACTGTAACATCGGATGCTGTAGTTTGTAGGCCCATTTTTTCGTGCAATGTATATGCACTGTAACTGAAAGCGTTTGCAAAGACATAATGATATGATTTGTAGAGGTGTCTATACACCGCTGAGATGACACCACATTTTTGTATTGTTAAAAAGCGTGTTAGTATTTTGAAAACAGCTATTGAGGTGCATAGATCATCATTCATACATTCCACCACACCTGTGACTTAACAAGGGCATGCATGCAAACATCCTTAAAAAGAGAAATGTTTACAGCAGAGTAAAAGACGTGTGAAGAAAATATGTATAAGAACAAACAAACAAAACGTGTGATTTCCAGTCTATATAAGAATAATTTTGATAAGTTGTGAATGTCTTGGTATTATGTATCCAATGAGTGATTAGAATTCAATTATGTATTGAGATTATTCTACTTTTATTATATCTAAAAAAAATCAAATCCAAGAAATATTTAAATCTTTCTAACTCAATTTCACAGATATCAATGAGTAGCAGTTATGTTTTTATACCCATTACTTTATTACATTTCTTTTGATTTACCATCCTCTAAATACTCTGGATATTCATGTCAATCAACTCTCTCCTTTCTCTAGTGCGCATGTCACAGTGTTGGACTCTAAATATGGATAAATTCATTTGATTCAGATACACAAACACCCTGGTCTTAGAATAATATAACGTACATGTAGCTATCATACAGGTGAATTCTTGTTTCAATATTACCTAGCTGATCAATGCAATGTTTTGAGAGCTGACAGATAAAATTAATATTATACTGTTATATGATAAATAGCAAGAATTAGGGTAGTTTCACCTAATGCTACAGTCACACTTTACCGCCTTACTATCGAGACTAAATTTGTCGTTGTATTGTGGACGTTGCTAATACCCTAGTACAAAATTAGTGTTTAGCAGCAGCAGCAGCAGCAGCAGCAGCAGCAGCAGCAGCAGCAGCAGCAGCAGCAGCAGCAGCAGCATCTTCCGCAACCTAACCCCCACCCTCCCATTGCTCCCACCCACGACCAAAACCTCTTGTATTCCTTACCTTATACAGTATTATAAATTGTTGGTAAAAACAACATTCGTGATAGTCAGACCGGGGCTTAGTGGTTTCTGCAAAGTAAACTCAAAAAGTGTGTTTCCCCAAACTTGCTTTGTTGCTTGTGTATTCAATTCTATTTCTCTCGCTCAGTTATTTCTAGCAAGCCCGTTCCTATCACTATAATGCCAAATCTGAAGACAGTGTTTGCAACCGTACGCTTCTATTTGACGACATCATTTGGGCCTGACGGGACGCGATCTAACAACCCCGTGCAAGACCAGAATGATAATGCTTTACAGTTATATGGAAGCTTAGGGTTGAACCCTGTCTTCAGTAGCGACGGGCGTGCTTGCTACAAAGAACAGAGATAGAGAGAAAAAGAATTGAATTCAAAAGTAGAGTCTTTGTGAGTAAATAGGCGCTTTGTTGTTTCTGCATGACGATCTTGAATAATGGCTCCAATTAAGAAGAAATGGAATTGGTAAATGGTTTTAGCTTTCACCCTCTGCCCCTAGAGCGTAATGGATCCACTCTTAGTTTTCATCTTCAGCTAGTTTTCATCTTTATTCTCATCATGTCGTGTACTTGCTTTCTCTGTTATGTTTGTTTGGTGTTTTGGTTTCTTTTTTCTGTGTTTTTATGTGACCGTAGACGGGCAATACTCTCGTTCTCTTAAACGCATATGATGACTACGTGCCATTGTTGGTTTACGTCGATCTCATTTTCACTGTACATAATCCAGTGTTACAATAAATCTCCGTTTGTTGAGTTATGGCTTTTAACTGGAAGAAGTTTCCGGTCGATCAAATACAAAATACATGCCATAAAGCAGTCTATCGTCTTTTTTTTCACTTTGAGAGAGTTCCGAAATAGTGTCCAGAATAGTTGCTCAAGTGTTTCAGCATTGCCAACGTCACTTTTCATGACCCCAATGGATACACCTATATGGATTATGTGATGATACATTTTCTAGAAGGCCAGACCCACCCAATCAAAAGACATGTCGGCTCCCTAACTATTATTTTCTCTTGCTGCATACGTGCAAATTATCTTTAATGATGGTCAAATATTCCCAATAGTTGAAGTTGGGTCGACCGTGGTTTTGTTGACATTGTTATTCTGCAAATTGTCCCTTCACAGATACGTTTGAGGCAGAATATATTTTTTTACAATCGTGTGTTTCTCATCTCTTTGCATGACGCAACGTACCGTGATTTAAAGTTCACCATTGAAAGACCTCAACCTCCAATCGCAGTCTTACAGTGATGAATGTTCGTCTGCTATTTTTCTACTGCACGGTAGATGAAATACCCATGGATTAAAAGGATTTTAGCAATACGCCGATGACGAGACAATGTCCCGATTGATAATGGCTTCAATACCAAGACTGGTTGCAGCTCTACCTCAATATTTGGTATTTTGTGACCCCAGTTTTACCATTTACATATACATGTATTCACCCAAACCTCTCCCTCCATCCGTTCGTGTGTGCTCTTCTGCAGCGATGATGTCACCTGCTATTTAGAATGTCATACCAATCTCATTGAATTTCAGAGAGCTGACACAGTTCTGCCTGTTTCAATCTCACCTCAAAGGCAATGCTTTGACAGTCAATTTCCCAGTGAAAAGTAAATGCGTTTTTATGAGGTCGTCGTGGGGACTTGGGAGCTATGCAGGGTGCAAAATAAAGACTGTCCACCAGCAATCGGCCAGGCAAGTTTAGCTCGGGCTGGGTGGTTTCAAAGTGTGCAGCGTGTACTCTAAGCGACAATTTTACCTACAACGTTAACATATAATGCGGGCCCATTTTGCTAGGGCCATTTTTTTTCTTCCTCTAATGAATGAATGTACACAACTGATTCAGATAGGGTGTAATCCACGAGAGCGCTATTGGAACAGGGTATATTGAGGTAGCTAATCTTGGATCTTATTGTCATGATATTTTCAATGAAATACTAGTTAGCATATATGCCGTTTCAAGTGTCGACTCTCTTTTGAATGATTTTCTACACTTTACACACTGATATGTTTGCTTCCACCTTTGAGTTAGTTCTCACGTGGCTTTTCAGATGTACGATGACTAAAAAGAATTTTCACACAATGCACGCTGCACTGGTTTCTTCCTCTTATGTGTTATCATGTGTTTTTTTACATGTCCCGTCCGAATAAATGTTTTCCAACATACTATACGGAAGACTTATATGCAGTGTGAGATATCAACCAGCCCATGACGTCATAAGTAGCCATCATTCTCTGAGCATCACCCCACCCTGGACGATGACGTCATTCGTGAATGATCCCTAACACAAAGGGCATGTTGGTAATTTAGAAAGACTTACCACGAGGCCTCAGCTGTGCTATATTATCGAATGTCACGATGTCAAACTATGGGCTCTTTTGTTCCCATAAAAGACACTGACAAAACACGTAAGTACCACCCAAAATGGCGTGTAATATCAGCCCACACCCATTTATTGCCATACAGCGTATCTTTACAACTACGACCCCCTCTATTCAACTATAAATACGATGGCAATTGACTGTCTGGGCCTCGCACGAATATTTGAAGAGTGTGGATTTGAGTGTGTCACATCGAGTTACTTGGTCTCACTTCTTGGTAAAGTGGACGATCTTATTTGCGTTAGGAGGCTTATAAAATTGGTTTTATTGTTTCGTTGGGCATTGTATTTGGCAATGGCACGTATGATATTTTTTGTACTTGGGCAATCATCAGTAGAATGCTTTGAAACACACGACAAGAGGTCTCATTGGAGGGGTGGCAATATAGTATTTTTTTCTTAGTATCGAGAAAGACATTAAAACAGTAGAACCTAGATGTACTGAAATCTCTTCAAGTGGTCTCAATGAAGAGGTGGTCGCTTTAAGTGTAGGTGTGCGATGGTCCACTTATGTATGCTTGGAATCACACAGACATATACTTTAACTCTACGTAGATTTGTCGAAGAAAAACCGTATCGGTATTTTTAGGACTTTGTATTGTTTATTCGGTGATGTGTTTTGCTGCACTTTATTTTTTCACATCCTTGGGGTATCATTGATTTGAGGACATAAAGCCAGCTTGGGATCTCCCCAGATTTAAAGCCTTTTTACTGCCTATTTGATACCAGATCCACCCAGGAGGATGAACATGTGATTTCTAATCCATGATGAGTCCTTGGTGTAAAACATTGAACGACATCGGTGATGTTGCTGGCCTGATACTTACAACAGAAAAAAGCAGACGCACATAAATCTAGTTTTCTTGGAAATAATTCACAAGTTAGCTGAAAAGAAAAAGATATCAATGTCGAAATTATTCATTGAACATTTACGATAAATGTTTTGTTTGTACAACAACTAAGCATTTTTTAAACCTTTCAATTGCATATCATCTATCAACAACCATGAAACAAATGAGATGGTGTGACATTAGGAACGAATATATCAAGCCATTTGTACCAGCTCCTCCTGTCCTAGATCTATCATCACAAATATAGATGAGGAAAAGAGATCCATCAAAAAGATTACTACGTACGTTCTATTATGTCACGCACAGTTTCGTCTTACAGAGCTCTTTCATCATGCTCAACCTGGCGACGAAATTCTAAGTTGATGAAATTCCATTTTATAGCCCTGTCATGGTTTAAAATCCTTTTCGGCATTCAGCCTAAATTAACGCCTCACGTGAGCTTAAATTTACACAAATGGACTATTTTCCTTAAATGGTATTCATATGTTGTTTTTTGGTTTTACATCTCCGGGAACGTTTGAGTTTATGCCGTTTACAAACCCGTACACCACCTCCCCCCCCCCCTTCCTCCCAAATCACCTGGCCCATAAAAATACAAACAAACAAACAAACAAACAAACAAACATGAATGTGCCAGTCAAGTAAGTAAGTGTCACTGACCTGGAATGGGTGAAAATTATCACATTGGCATGTAAGATGAGACTGTAACCTGGTCACATTACCCCTACAAAGACTTCACGACGTGACATTTAGTGATGACTTCCATTCCTGACAGTTCTAAGTTAGTAGTCCAAAGATTCAATCATGCTCTCATCAAAGAAGAAGGAGCTGAGGAAAATTCAGTTTGAATTAGCCTACAATTCCATCACTTAACCTGCTCGAATGTAATCATTGTGTTAGTTGTTCTTGGTCACGATCATGGGTCCCAGGATCGTGAGTGGGGGAAGGATATGTATACTGCATTTGAAATACTATGCCATACACATGCTATACACTTTACAATATGGTAAAGTGCATGGCATATTGTTTGTCAATCAAATGTAATATACGTATTTCACTCCCACTTCTCATGATGCTGGGGCCCATGATCATCACTTACATCAAAACAGTGGGTTTTATAATTATAATAATAATATAACTGTGAACGAAAATGCTAAAAGTCCGTTTCATGTATACATTGTATTTAGGTTGTGATTTAATTAATTTATTGTGTGCTCGGTTTCCGGTTTCCTGTCACGTGGAAAAGTGATTTAGTGTTTCTTGTGCAAGTGAAAAATGAACATTGTGCGTTCAAAGCATTGAAAATATGTGTATGATAATGTGGAATTGTGGAACCAAAATAAACACAAAACTTTAATTGTGTTGTGTTCGGCTTTGATAACTATTCCAATACATACAGGAGAACCTATCTATTCACGCAGGTGCTGGTGGCAAGTGTTCTCATTACAGAGGTGGTCCCTTTATGTATATAGGCCCACACTCCCCACAGTGGTCGCTTCTTGAATTCTAAGACCTGTCAAAAATGTCTTATTAAAGAAGTATTCTTACAAGGACGTGTTACTATGCATGATGTCATCTTCATCACATAAATACGACTTCTCAGAACGAAACAAATGCAGCCAACCTATAACATTACACCAGTAAATGACAAACATCCCAATTATCCAATTCTTGCTGGGTATTAATGGTGGTACAACTACTAATGTTGCCACACATTTGTATTCATCGAATTGTCGGAGCCACATCCCAGGTGTATTGTTATTTAGGACGTACCAGATAATTTTCGTAGTCTGTTTCCTTTCTTCCTAATTTGGTCTCTTAACTGATACTTATTGGGTACTCATTTTTACCCCATACCCGCACACATAGTTAACAGACGTCATTAAGGACATAATACAGTGGCGTGAGTGTTGCTGACGTGAATGGAAAGTGAAAATAAGCGAATGAATACAATTTGGCTTTTGTCGAGAAAATGCACAAGCCGGACTGCTTTTTTCCTCCACAAAGAGATCCAAAAGAAAAGACTGACAACCAGTTGCAAAGGTGAATAATAGTGTTTTCTTTGGCACTGAGAAACGGTCGAGCAGTGAGAATTGGACAATGAAAACTGTGGGGATAATATGAATGAAAATAAAACTTGGGATTTCTCTTTTCGCTATCGTTGGAATATATGTGTTCTAAGTTGGATCTTACATGTATTTACGTAGATTTACATACATGTAGATTGAACATAGGTTAACTATCCTTGGACACGTGCACATGTCCTGTACTCGTCGAAAGGTGATTTAAGATAACTAATGCCTTTTCTCGGGTGAGGGGCCCGGGGGCAAGCAGAAAAAACAACAACAGAACAACAATGCACTCCAAACAGGAAATAATGCAACATGAATAGGCACTTTCCCCCAAACTGTTGCCATGAATAGCAATGGTTTTCAGCATGGTAAGCGCCTTGGCGTACAAGGATCTCATATAATTCTTATCCCCGTGACTAATTACATTCCCCAGTCCCCCACCCCCACCCCAACCCAATACCCCGCCCCCAACCCTTTCTGAAAAGCCGAATCTGCCTCTGCCAATGATGTAGTGAAATCGACTTTTTTTACTATATATTTCAGTTACAGTACGGTAGAACGTAACAATTACGACCGCTCGGGGGAAATGACCTCAAGTGGTCTCAGTAGAGAAGTGGTCTCTTTACAGTGGCTCATGTATTGGTCTTTTGCGAAGGTTTCGGATCGTCGGAAATTGTCTCTTTATATACATGTAGGTGGTCGTTGACAAGACAGGCTCCGGCCATTGTATTTAGGTCACCGTTGTTGCAGGTTGTTTTATTGTTGCTCAAAACACCCAGCGTTCATTAAACATGTCTGCCCATGAGATTTGATCTTTCGCACATGTGGTAACCATCCAGAATACAGTGACGCTTGGGTGATTATCTATGCTTAACTCTGAGTTTTACTTACTGTTCAATCACGTTGAATGCAGAATACAATAAGTCTCGATCAAAATGCCGTGGGAATCTGTGAACGGTTAAACTATGCGTGAAAACATATTATTTGTTTTATCCATTCGTCAATATAATATTATGATGTTCCATTTATCCTACATGCAATACTCAATGATCCATAATTTGATCACGGTTCTTCTTTTGCCTTTGTTGTTGTATTCGTGTGAAGGGGTTATTAGGAAATGGGATGTGGAGAAAAGGCCGAACAGTGGGATTTCTAGTTAGTGGGGTTGTGGGGTTTCTAAATCAATTGTCATTCCCTATTCTTTATCAGTGAAATAAGACCAGTGAGGAATGGTGGGTGTGAAAAACCCCTTTGTGGAATCTAGTGTTCATTTTCTCTTGTGTGTGTGTGTGTGTGAATTTGTATGGGGTGTGGGATTTTTCTCTCTGTGTCTGTGTCTGTGTAAACATGTGATATGGGGTCATTCCTGGTTTAATGTCCAGAAATGAGTACTGACAACAAATTAGTCCTGAAGACATACATTCCCATGCTGAATGTGCCACTGTTTACTGGAATGGGTGCATGGATACTCGATAACTCACATGTACGTAATAGACACATGCCAAGGCCTTTACAATGCAGCTCTTTCACCGCCACGTGTTCTTTTCATAACCAACTTCTCTAATATGATGGATCTCCCAACTATACTTTCCTTTTTCTTTTTCTTTTCTTGCATCTGTAAGTTATCCTAAACAATACTGGGACTCAGGACCATGTAAGTGCGCCCAGAATAGAGCTTCATTATCTTAATCTTTTGAAAGAAAACAATTTTTCTTAGATGTCAAAGGCACACATACAGCTGAATAAGCACAAAGCTTCCATGCCGTGGACTTTCTTGTTTGGTAAATGATCATCATCAAAATGAATAATTTTCTCTAATGAACCTTAATCAAAATAAATGGTTTTCACAGGTCTTTGAAGAGGACACACTTTTTTTCCTGCGAAGCTGTGATAACAACATAAGTGTAGAAATCTTCGTTTTAAGAGTAGTTTTAGCATGTAAGCCAGTCATTTATCGTCAACGTTATTTGGGCATATATATAGATGTATGTGATCATAAAGAAAATGCTTGAATTATTACAGATATAGCATATTTTTCTACAGTTCATGTACTTTTATTTTAAGTAGCTGCTACTCAAATAATCATTAACAGCATAATATAATCAAATTGGTTCTAATAATTTTAATTCCCATTCTCTCATTCACAGCTCAATTTATTTATTTTCACCCTCATTGTCTTTAGCATCGACATGGAAAGCAACTGACACTGTGTTCTTGTATGGTAAAATATAAAAATGGAGTTTTTCGTAGTTGTTTGTGACAAAAGATATATGGACACGGATATTAAGGAGATAAAATGGCAAATTCAATTTTGGATGACCTACATGTACACTCTAAAATTTGTATGATATTTGTCGATCCCTGTCATGAGCGTATATGTTACTCTGTCCAGCATTTATCTCTTTGCTTGTCTTTCACTCCTTCCCATCCAGTATCTCTCAAGTAGCCCATGGGCATATATTTCTTTAACAATAGCACTCAATTGCAGAAAATTGACAATATGGGACATAGCACTAGGCAATTTCGTCTACGCATACCGTATAATATATCTATCATTTCTAATTATTTTTCAAAAGAAGATCAAAGTGCCTTCTCCATCATCAAGAAAAATGGAACAGTAACCGCTTATGCCATTCATATTTTAGAACAATAATGGGAGTAGTTGAGTTTAAAGCATTGGGCTTCAAGAAAGCCATTTCATTATTTACAGCATGGTGAGAGACATTGTCATATCTCACGGCTATATACGCAGTAGATGTTGTAAGACTGAGTTTCAGCGTAAAAAAGATTCCTGTAGACTGAAGAAGGGTGAGAGATGAGAGATACAAATTTGTTATTGGTAGATCCAGGAGCAGAGAAAGGGGCACATGATCATTTATCTATCTAAAAATAGCCATTTTCAATAAGTTTTTGGCATATCCACAAAAAGGCACCTTCATATGAAACACAAATTTCAGGATTTGCTCCACGCCCACTCAACACTTTCCAAAAACCTGAATCTGCCAGTTGCTTCAATTCATACCGCTATGACGAGACAATGTGCCGATAATGCTCATAAGGACTTCCAAACTGTGTTGGCTTTAATTATCTTGAAAGTCAGACTTTAGTAGACACTCAATTACAGAAAACTTTGCAGATGTAAATGGAGATATCGGCCCAAAGATTTAGGTTATTGGGTCAAGCAGTATACGTGAACAATGGTAATTGCTTTACTCGAATTCAATTTCATTTCAAGTACATTGCTATTACATAAACCCTAATTGCTTTTCTCAAATGCTGGTTAATCAAATGCAGAGTGCACTTCATTCATCAATATAATAAAATAATTTACTCAAGTTTCAATTATTTCGTAGGGAATTATACCATCAAAACATGTTTTGTACAATAATACTCAAGGTTTTAAAGACGGGTGTGTAGTTCTAATTCTATTAATAAAACAACGTAATAAGCAGATATTGGACTTTTTAATAATTAGTTTTTAAACAACAGAAAAGAAATAAAGCAGGATGAGACAATGCGATAAACAATTACTCCATTTTCAACATCTATATAATAGAAGTGTTAGAATTACAAAAAAAGAATTATCACATAAACGTCTTCTAAACATATTTTAGATATAAATTTAAAAAGAGAAGATCTTCAATATCTGTAACATTCCTTTGATTTAATGGCATATGTTTAAACTCAAAAGTATTCACTATAGAACATCAGGGGGTATTTTTGTAAATGATTAAATCTGAGCGTTCGTTAAGTTTACATATAAGATGTGCTCAGCCAATGTCAGCATTATTCATAGATTTTACATCAAACATCACTAAAATCATTATCTGAAACAATCCCCTATGATAAAACTGAACAATTTACACATCGCCGCTTCTGATCATATTAAAGCACAAGTTTCAGATTTTACTTGTACATGCATAATATTCTTTGAGGCTACCAACGTAACAACTAAGGGCTGTAGTAGGAATTCCACGAAGCTAGCTGTGCTAGCATCTCCTACCCCTGCCAGTGCCAGTAATGTGATAAAAGATTGATTTATTCAATTAAGATTGTTTGACATTTTTATCTATGACACATAAGTGGATATTCTCGTATTTCTAATGCGTTTTTCGTATTTGAAAGTCAACATTGAAAACACGAACCATGAAATCGACCTTTCTGTCCTGTGTACAGCCCAGATTACACTTGATACAATATGAAGTAATAAATACAAAATCAGATTAATATATAAACAAATGAAATTAGTTTCAAGCTTCATCAGTGCTATCTTCTATAAATGTGGTTTGCACAGTTCTTGAGGCAAGATTATAGCTTGCCGAGTCATGATTCTGTTGGAGTATTAGTCCATTCCCCTCCAAAATACTCACTCTCAGTCGACAGCAGCAGCATAGTACTGCTTTTAACTTGCTCCTAAACAGTACACGTATACCCTTGTTTGAGGCTACCAACGTGACAATGTTCAATGTCATGTTAGTATAAGACACAAATAGAAATATTTGCTCCCATAAATACCCTGTCAATGAAACTTTGGGCATGGGCGAAGACATCACAGACAATCCACTGTAAACTTTGGTCACCTGAAGAGGGGCCCACATCAATATATGAACCAGTACAAACACAGAATAGTTAGAATTTAAGGTGCTTACTACCAGTCCAATCTTCCTCACCTCATGCACCAGCAGAAACAGGCCAAAAATACATATGAGTACTATAGGTAGTAGTTTATTCAGCACAGTATCCATCTTGTCCAGCATGTGCAGAATGCGTATAAAAGAATGTAATCGCGTACAAATTGGTCGCATCCCAATATAGTACAGAGTCATTGTGAGGCTGATATTAAGGAAGACCACAATGGATACTAAAGCGAGGATGATCACGACTAGTTGTGCACGCCAATCGCTGCACCATCTTGAGTCTTGTTCAAACCAATACGATGAGATGTAGCTGTCAATCACCAGGCAAACTAGGTACCACTGACATAGGAACTCTGAGGACGCATGGATGAAGGTGGAAAGATGGCACCACCCAATGACTATGTAACTGGAAAAAATACATTGGATGAAATGCAATGTAATAAAACAATAACAACTGGAGTATACAGTGGATTTGTTTATGGAGAATACAGAAAATGGATGTTGTAGATTAAATGAGTTGTAGCATTAAACGTATCTCATTTACATATAATACTGGCAGATCCAGGTTTCATAAAAGGCAGGTGGTGCAAACATGTTTCATAAGTTTTGTATGTGCGACAACTCATAAGGATGCAAAAACAACATACGTATAAAATGATATAAACAAGAAATAGAAACTACCTATAGGAACCTAAAACTCATAGTCATTTTGGCGAGACGTTCGTTCTTGTCACAAGAACTTCCTCAGGCCGAATGCCAATTCTTAGATTGTCACGTGACCGCCATGGTGGTGGCCATCACATGACAGAAGTGACAAAAAGACGAGGGGGGGGGGGGCTACTAGGGGGGAGGGTGTCGTAGCCGGTATCGCGGTTCATTTGAGAGCGCCGTATGCGAATCTCCACAGCCTCCCTGATCTTTCTACGTAATTCTAACTCATCACATGCTACAATTTTGAAGTCTTTTTGGACTGATAGTATGGCCCGTGTCACGAATGTGCTACCTTACGGCGATGGGCACCCTCTTAGGCTTCAGGTATTCGGACTGAGGAAGTTATTGTGACAAGAGCGAAAGTCTCGCCAAAATGACTATGAGTTTTAGCTTCCTATATGTAGCTTCTATTTCTTGTTTATATCATGAATGAAGGGACCCATGATTCTAGAAGTTTACGTTCCGTATAAAATGATGTATTTTGAGGAAAGGGTGTGGAATGACATGGATCTGCCAGTGATACATTGATACTTACAAATCCACCCCCATTTCCACCAGCCAGTTGTGCATGGCGTGACAAAGTTGTAACGTCTCAGCTGTGAGTAATGCAGTTGCGTACACGTGACCGCTGCCATGTTGCTGACGTAGTACACACAGTATGCAAATGACGTTGCACACAATTCCTGGAATTGTGATCACTGGAGCGTAGTGCAATTGAAGACCACGAACTACATCCTGAAAGAAGAACAACAAAATAAGCAATTTTTGAGCTTCTCTCTCACACACATCTTTTCGGCAAGCGCATTTTACCGCAATAGACATCACTGAAGAGAGGTTTTTACAACCCTAAGCTTCCATTTGACTATATCAGATGTCCCCTAGCGGGATTCGAACTCACTACCCCAGATTTGTGAGACCAGAATGATACCATCAATCATCCCTAGGGTTGTAAAAAAAACCTGCCTAGCATCTGTGTCTATCTTGGAAGAAATATGCTTGCTAAAAAGATGTGTGTGAGAGAGAAGCTTGAAAATGTATCCGCAACCACTGGGAAACACATATATAACTACATGGGTACTCATTGGAGCACAATTAATCCTAGCACCTTTGAGTATCAACAGCTTAGACTAGTGATGTCAATTTTCACTCATTTTGATATTCGAAGATTCGGCCGTTTTTATGATGTAGGTAACCAATCTGTACAAGCTGACTGTCCAGATTCTAACAGACGAGCTGATGAACTGAAGGCTATTCATTCCCAAACAAGTACAACAGAGTATTGGACCACAAATCCTATAGTCTTCTGTAGCAGCTTAAAGCTGGTGCTGGGATTAAAGATTCTTCATTAATAGGATTTATGTACCCTCTTTGCTTGGACTAACAAAATAAGTATTTGAACTAAATGGGTGCGGCGACCTTGACATGAGATTTCAGATTTGAACTTGTAATCATCAATTTACTGGCAGATCCAAGTTTATGGACTGGGGGCGCAACCAGCCGATGTAATAGGTTCCTTAGAGGTTAACGATCACGATGACAATAAATATTTCCGCTTCTCCCTGAATATGGCTCTTTGGTTATACATACTTCACGAGTACGTAGATCCACGTTTTTGCAATAGAGGGTTACCGCTAAGGGTGGAGAGTTTTATTGATTCTGATTAAAATAACAAAAACACATTGGTTTGGGGGGAGGGGTGTGGTTGTTCTGATACACTTATGTTTTGTTTTGTCTTGTTTTTGTTTTGTTTTGTTTTGTTTTTTTTGTTTTTTAAGGGTTGGCGGGAGACTTAATGGGAAACCACTTGGTTCTGGTTCTGTGGGTGGTTTTAAAGAGGTATGTGGGTGGTAGCCTAGAAGGTTTCTATGATTAAAAGTAAAAGGTATTGTCTGCACAAAAGAGATAAATCTTATTCATGCCAATATGGCAATCGACAATGGTGTAAATGAGGGGATTTGGGGGGATCTCCCCAAATCCAGTGAGATTTAGAACGGCTAGACAAGGCCATATACATATATGAATCTTTATTGAGCAATTCACTCATTCTTTTATCATTCTTTTATGGGGGCATTGTCACACATCAACAATGGCTCTACAGATACTTAACAGGACAGCCTGTTCTTTTGTCAGTGGTGGAATATTGGACGCGTCTGAATAGTATTGACATCTTCCGGGACATCAGTGCATACATGTCATTGTGTTCCAAAAGAACTTGGGTGTGGTGGATGGTCTATTCCTTAGACATCACATCACAAAACAATAACAGACTGTGACTATGTGACAAAAATAGAGGCAGTATGCATGTTGTGTGAAGATTGATGATGGCTTGCCTGTCACTCCATGAGTGCACTTATTGTGAAGACACATTCGATAGTGTGTGTTAACTAATCATGTATGAGTGAAGTTTACAAGCATAAAGTAAAGAACATTTATCACACCCAGTCCACGCATGTAGTCGTAAACAGTATTGGTGGGTGACTGTGTCCCTTTTGGAGTACATGTTCTTGGGATGGTGTTATGGAATTTGACGCTTAAAAACTGCTATCATGGACGTCCTTAGTTAAAAAATCATGTTCGTCACATTCATTCTTTACAAACACACATTCAACAGTATAACTATGCACACAGTACATTGCATGTGTAACCAGATGTCTGCACATGATGTCTGACATATTCACCATGGCTGGCCACAATCACGCTAAGAAAGTAATAAAAAACTGTCATGTTGTAATCAGTTGATACAGTAAGGTCGTCACATTGCCACAATTCTTCATATTGTGGATAGCAAATTTGGCATTTACATCTTCCTTTGTTCCATTTACAAGGAGCAATTTGCTCTATTATAAGGACAATTTTTACATGAACACAGCATTGTACAAGCATTCTGTTTTAAAATGCACGCCTCGTGTCTTAAAGGTTGTCGTGACAAACCAGTAACTTTATCAGAATGAGGGTGGGTGTGCGTGGGTGTGCGGGGGGGGGGGCAGAGCTTTATAATAAAAATTATATCTCGTTTTCGTAGGCAGTGTCCTCATAATGTAATGTACACGACGTAGTAAGCTCTGCAAACAGTACAACTTCCCATCATCACCGCCTCGGCATTGAGAGAATCTCTATGATAGGACCATTTTAATGATGTCAACAAGCCTACATAAAGAAACCACAGTAAACCTTCATAAATAAACCACATATATATTAAGACTACTTGAATGCAGTTCCCCGTGCAGGATGTCTTAATATAAAGGTTCTTCTTTAGGCACAAATGGTCAGCATAATTTTGAATGAAAACCACACCATGAAATGGTCTCATAATTCCAACATGTGAATAAGTGTGGCAAATACTGCCATTACATCTCCGTTATGAGCATACCCGTCTAATGTGTCCGGCATAAACCATTTAGTTGCCATAGTGTTAACAGTTATAGTGTTAATTAAAATGACATATTAATATTTGGCACTATAAAGCAGACTGATGAGAACTTGAGGACGTTGTCTAATAATACTAATTCATTAGCAATTTCATTAGTAGAAGACCATTTTGATTACTTAAATTTGTGGTAAGAATGTATTCTGATGAGAGGAGTGCCTCTTCCCCTGCCTGAGAAGGTCGTCAATAACATCTATCAATAAACAGTTGATAGATGATACCTTGCTGTGGCAAGATGAGGGGAGTGTTAAAAAACTCGATCTTAGTCGGCTAATGTTTCTGTTGTGTACCTAACAGTAACTTACATAGTTATATGTCTAAAACCTTACGGTAAACTACTATTAAGAAATGCTTTATGTCTCATATACTATTTTGTATAATAAAGTGTCTGTATATTGGACTTGATTTTTAAATCATTCATTTTTGCAATAATAGTGAAGATTTTATGCTATTCTAAGTGTCTTTCTAGATTGTTGGAGTTGTTACATATACCTTTTTTATTTATTTTTTTATTTATTTCAGATATACAATCCGTATATGTAATCAATACATGCTAAAAGTCCATATAAGAAAAAAATAGAAATCTAAGATCTAATAATATAAATGTAACATTAAAAAAAGTCAGAGCAAAATATAAATGTATACAAAACAGTAGCATCACGCCTCATATAAATACATGTAAATTAAAACTGGTTTTAATTAGTGATTAGTTAATTGACTAGATATACGTATCTGCTATTGCAATTTAACAATTATCATTCATCTTTCATCATTCTTGGACTGACGTTCTCTTTGTGTAGCTTATATTATAACCAAATTGAGTTATTTCATCATTGTTCCAGCAATGGCATTAATGTACCTGACTCGTACAGCCCTTGTAACCCTATAGCGTATTTGCACGGGGTTCATTAACGTTCAACACATCAGATACTTTCAATTTGGAACCACATTATCATGAAAATGACTTCCATTGCTTCCCCAAAAAATAGCAACTCTTTATCTGTTTGTTTGTTTCTTTCTTTCTTTCTTTATTCCTTAAGGTATTTAATGTACATGTATTTAATGTGTTTATTTACTTATTTATATATTTATCTATTTATTATTTATTTATTTATTTATTTATTTATTCATTTATTTAATGAATTTATTTATTTCATTCTTTTTTATTCATTCATTTTTTATTATTCTATTTATCTGTTTTAATTTATTAATTTGTTTGTTTATTTATGAAAACCTGGATCTGCCAGTGCGTGCCTCTGTAACCCGTCATTTTCGTGGCACAAAAAATGTAACTTTAATCTTCGTTCATCAGCCTCCACGGTCTTTAGTATATGTACGTAACCCATGAAATCCACTGCATGCACTGGTTGTGTCTGCTTACTCCCTTTCGAAAACGTGGATCTCAAAATACCCTCTTAGTAGTCTAAAGACCAAAGGCAACTGCATCAATGGATGTGAGGTATAGAACATGTCTGTTGAAAGGTAGTTTGAGAAAATTAATAATGAAAGAATGAAAAGGTAAAAAACGGATATTATGACCTCTAGTCATACACTGAAAGGTTTTTCTGTCATGTCAATATTCATGTAGAGCTTTTTCATATAAGAGCATCAAATTGATGTGAATACGTCTATACACTCAGCAATTCGTGGTTTTGTGTGTATTTCAAAATAGTTCACAGCCAAAGAGGAAGTTTAACTTTTAGAGACCTTGACCTTCCATTATCCCAATCACATGTCTGGATTCTTTGAGATTATTTAGTACAAAATAGCATTTAAATTAAAACAAAATTAGTACCTAATGCATTCAATATAAATATTATACTTGACTTACTTGTTTTAATCACATTCTCCAATTTTATGAGTCACTTTGGGTTTAGGTGAACTACTGTGATCAGAGAAATATGCTGACATTTTTGCCTAATTGGTTATGTTAACACCCGAAAAAGTTGCTATCATCATTTATGTATGATAATTGTTTGTCGTACATTGTATGGGCAAAGTATGACCTTAAACTGTTAGTCTAGGTTTACATGTTACAAAATACCTATGCTGATTATACTCAGGGCCGTAGCTACATATGAGGCAGGGGAGGCAACTGCCTCCTCTGTCTTTGGAGATCACTTTCAAAGAGGGTCTAAATTCAAAACTTTTCTTGGGAGGGAGGGGAGGGCATGCCCTTGAACCCTCCTAGCCTACGGTGCTTGTCTGCACCCTCGCCCAATATATTGCCTCCTCTGTTTTGCAATCCTGGCTACGGCCCTGACTACTCATTGTAACACATTTAAAATGAGACACCAGGATCGACTTCCTAAGTGTAGTGTTTATTATAAATGTAAACAATGCTGTAATTTCCGATCAAAAAGGGGCAATTACAAAGTACGCAATGGGTGCCAAGGATTTTGGGTGATGGATTTTGTAGGAGCTCAATGTAGAGAACAATGAGGAAAAAACATTTTATGGTAGAATTACTTGTAATCCCTTGCTTTCATTCTAATAATTGATATGTATGGATAAGCACTTGCTTAAGTGGTACCGCTTAAGGACCAGACCCCTCATATCATGCATATATACGCGTGTACGTGTCATACGTATTATTTGCCTTTGCTATTGACACCTAAATGAAAACCTCAATTGGAATACAAAAACCACATCATGTCCTCCCTGTTTCAATATGATTGGGGATTATAGGATTTACTCTGCGGTTATTCACCTTGAGCATTGGACACGGAATACATTCTTGGCGTGCCAGGAAGTGGAAGACCCAAATATTTTTCGGCGACACCACCATCAAACGGTCTGTGCAAACTTCTGATACGTTTTGAACGCCGATTAAGACATATTGAACTTTTCTGTAGCCAAAACGTTGAGTATGTATAACATTCTGGCTATCACAGTGATAAACTTGAGAGATTGAAATAAATTGACGCCACCTGAATAGGACGGGAAGGGTGCACTGTATTGGCGTATTGCAACTCAACCCTATTAAATGACATTCCAGATAAGTTTTCAGAACCTGGTGATTGGTGTACACTCAATATAATTTCGGCAATATATTTCAACACTTGTATATATTTGTTTTTACATATGCAAAAACAGATTCAGTTCACACAATGGATGCAGTGATATTTAAGGGTTATAGCGCTCATTCTCTCAAGGAATCATCAGAATGTCTTTCTCCTAATACCAGTAACCTGATGAGAGATTTTCTGAGGTCCTATCTTGACCAATGGAATGAACAAACTTAGAACCTTTCCGTACACTACATGAACAAAGACACTTTGGATGATTATATATTACCCAATAATTCTAGTCAAAGTTTTACAAACAGAGCATCATCATCAGAAACTTCTGCAGAAACAAATCGAAGTCTAAAATGCCAATGATTTCTCAACCTTAAAGCGCAATGACGGACTTGACAGGGGAAAAAAGAAACAAATTGAGTCTGAAATGGCACTGATTTCTCAACCTCAAAGGACTAATCCGCGCCTAATAGAAGTAGCTTAAGGGGTTAAACAAAAAGATGATGGGATGGGGTGGGTGTGGGGTGATATCACAATTCTGATGCCGTCTGACAGGTCTCTAATGCACGATGATATTGGATTTCAATGAGCTCACAGAGGCGATGTCACGCAGGTCATGTCAATTCTGCTCACACGGTGTCGCTTCGTGACCATGAAATTTCAAACGCCATTTTGAGGTAGGGCAATACCCTTGAAGATTTGCAGTTTGGGAAATGTTTGATTTGTTTTCTAGTAGTGGCGTGTAAACTTCCATCATGGCTTTTAAAGGCGCATTACGTTTCTGTGTATATTCAAAATTGATATACCGTAGAACCTTTGGATTATGATCACCCAAAGGGACTGAACTTAAGTGGACTCAATTGAAAGGCGGTCTCTATATGGAGGTTGACAGTAGTCTGTTATGGCGTGGGGTCGTGGGAAATGATCGTATTGTGGAGGTGGTATCTTTGGAGATGTGGCCAAAATTGGAGGTTTCAACGTAGTGTCTGTGACCATTGGTATTTTATAACTCCCATCTGATTGATTGAGTATACAGTGTCGAGTGAGAGATCACAATTCTAGACAAATACAACTGTAAATAACTCTTCTTGTAGCGGTTCACACAGGTATGAGTATGCCTCTATGGAAAAAGTGACACAACATTTGAATGAATATAACATAAATTCTCACACCACCTCTGTATTTATGGCAGCACTCGTTAGCGCATGCTCAATGATGTACAAATTCAACAATGAACAATATTTTCTATTTACCATCATCAAATTGACTTCATTTTATTACATTTATATTGGCATGCAGTACCTGCGTTATAAATGGATACAGGATAGGCATATGAAAGACACTATGAGTAATTAGCCCAATGACTTTGCACCAGCAATGCTATATTTCTAAGATAAACGTATATGCTAGAATGGAACTATTCACCAACATGTAACTATTACCGATACAAACTCAACTTCTACTTAAATCTTTATATAGGTACAATCTACCACAAGAAATAGAGCACAGTCAATAATATGACGTCAGAGCAAGCAAACGTTGTATGTTAGTTGCCTTGCAGTACAGGGCAATATGTTGCTGGAGTAAACGTACAGACTTGAGCATATACTGCATACTCCTCAGAGTGTTGAGAAAAAGAAAAAAAATCAATAAGGATGAAAGTGAAATAGAGTACATGTAACTTGTAACTTAACGCTGTATCAGCCTTAAGTAAATAAGTTTACGCTAGCTAGTACCTTCTATTTAGACCACATATCTGTTGAGACCACCTCTACCATTTCCTGCAGTTCCGCGTACCTATATAACGAGACCACCTCCCTGCTGAGAAGAAACCAGAGGTTCTACTGTAAATATAAACATCATACTGTACCTGTAAAATTTCATCACTGCTCCCACCACCAGAAGGACCCTCATTGGAGCCTACAAGGCCTCCTGTTTCATTCAACGCACTGCTATTCCAAGATTCTGTCCTATGCATTTTGCCCAATCCACTTATATTTACAATGCTAATATTCAACTCAGACCACTCCAAGGGGTAATAACTGTCACCCACTATTAGGTTGGTTTCGCCCCAAGAAGATTCTTATAAGTAGTTTTGTAAGAATGCTTCAGGGGACAAGTCCGTGGTGTTGAATATTGCCATAAGATCATTTGAGGATGGTGTTGAATTGGCTAGAGGGGTTGACTTGACGTGCACGTTTCCTCAAAGTAGGTAACGGTAGAATTGTTGCTGCAGTGGTCGGAAATTGGATCAAGCCAAGTCCTTGTTCACTTTTGATTAGTTAATATGGAAGTAATGTGGCATCAATAATTCAATTTTATCATTGCTGTCATTGTAACAGTCCCTTTTTCACAGCAAGGTTTCACTGCTCGCTATTTCTACATTCATTGTCCTGGGTCCGACAAACTTTTTACTTATCCTTCTGGTTAACCATCTCAACATGACCATTTAGATTTTAGCTTTAAATTTTCATATATGTAGGTCTTCATAAATATTCATTTATTTCTTATATACCAGTACAAGATTGATTCAAATGACTTTGGGAGAAAACGATTGTTACTGTTGTCAACGATATTTTATACATACAAATATAGTCTAAATACGTGAAAGTTATTACGTCACTGACCAGTGTCATCATTACATACCCGAAGAAGAATGTTATGTCTGAAACGTCTTTTTATTTTATCCAGCAATATACTATTTTACCAATATGGCTTAACTTAGATATCTAATCTTGACCAACGTCATTGCAATATGGATGTAATCCTCAAAGCCCTTCTAAATAGTATTTTCTTCTCTTACTTTTTACACAGGCATAATTTCAGTTGTTTTCTTCTCTTACTTTTTACATAGGCATAAAAATCAGTATGACGTATAAATAAAGTTAAGTCATTATAGGAAGAAGTATTTCAACGATAAATATGTCCCATTCATAAAATATTTTATACAATTGTGTTATTCTGGGAAAAAAACTTGCTTCGTGAAGTTCGTGTTTGTACATTTACACGCACTTCTATTTCATAATTCCCATAGCACGCTTCCTTTCACTCTAATGTTTCCCATGCACATTTAGAGTTATTTGAAACAGCCCAAATGCGTCCTTAATAGTCGGCGCCAACAGCTTTAAATTTTCTTTTTTGTGTTCACATGTTTGTTTCTAAATAACTTACAACTTTAACATTGAGCCATTTATCTTTCACTTTTGTGCCAATGGGATTCCTCAGCGGAGATTAGCCATAATATTTCACTCAACATTAATCGCAAAGCCACTTCAACCAGTCATATCAAACGATTATGTTTCTCCTTGACACAAAACACTTCCTAATCCTCTCAAGTCGCTTCCATATTAACACCAACGTTACATAATAATCAGTACAAACTACTGCTAAGCCCCACAGATTGGCTTTGTGATCACTACTTGTATCATCTTCTACAAAAGCACCTTTGTACCTTCGTCCGCTTTGTCGTGTGCTTCGACTCAGGGGCCGCTTTGGCTTCAGTCTAGACTTCATTATTGATGAACACGAATTTGTCCCACCAACGATTGAAATGAAATGGGAATATTTCTACTGTTTTTGCTTGGCAGTACACAATAAGGAGAAGTTAGTGTTGAATAATTGATGATTTCACTTGCCTTTAGCTTTGCGCCATAAAATTGACTCTCATTTCCGGCTGTGTAAAGAAACATGCGCCTGAGACCCATCTGAGATGACGTGTAGATCGATATTTTTAGTAGGCCTATATAAGTGCGAAACGTATGGCAGGTTTGGTGGAGGGCGAATATTCAAATCCACCATGAGAGATTCAGCCCCCCCCCCACACACACACACATACAGACTTTCCCCCACCAAAATACCTCGTGTTCGTGGGGTTTCAAATGGCCATCGATTCCTCGTGCTAAACCCCTGAAATCCCTTAAGTGCTTGCTTCCCTTTTCCAAAAACCTTATTTTGTCAATGCACTGGAAACTGTTTATATTGTTAGGACCTCCTATTAAGACCACCTCTATTAGAACCACCGAGAGATCATTTATCCAAGTCCCAATGCGACCGACATGTTGGTAATTCTATAAAACGACCACCTGTCTTTTGACACCTGGACATGTCTTGGGTCACAGTGTTGTTGTTTTAATGTTGTTGGTTTTTTTTTTTTGTTTTTTATGGATTTATGTTAGTAGGCCTACCATCTCCAGACGACATTTATTGTGAATTTTACATTGCTACTGGGACAAACAGCGTTCGTCTGTGTAAAAGTAAATGTAATGTTAATGAACTTATTAACAAGAAACCCGTATGTCCAAACAACATACCATGCATGTGCTGGTTACATATTCATCTGATAATTTGTGATTCTGATAGAGAGTTCTACCGTACAAGGCGTCACCATCCCCGTAGGTCTAATACCAGGTGGGTTTTGGTTGTGAGTACAGGATGCGTGTATTTCACACTTTTTTATATATTGAACATGCCCCCTTTACGTTATTCACATATCCGTTCACATCACTGTATAGTAAGTAGTCAAAGATATGCTTCAAATCACAAGAAAATAAACATATTTGCAACAGATACACATAACGTGACTAGAAATATAACCAATTGCAGACGTTTTTATAAATTAAAACATTGCATGCAAACATGTGTTATCCTCGGTAATTTACCCTACATTGATCTTAATTAATTGATCCCCTTCATGTAAGTGTGACATACGAACTACTAATTGAATGGTTGATCCGTGAATAATTTCCTGTGGACATACAAATGCACAATAATTGGTAGCAAAAAAAAACTAGTGACTTATAGTGGTTTTTTGAAATATACACGGTTTGTGTTATGTGAATTATACATTATACATGGTTCATTTAACGTTTCAGGCACAATCGAGAGTAAATAAACGTAAACACTGCATGGTTAATTCAAATATAGTTGATCCACCTCTTCCAACGTGCATGCTCATCTAATCTGTGAATTAACAATGCAGAATTAGCTAGAGCTAACTTTGTCCACCCCCACCCCCCTGTGGTACTGGCCTTGAAGGGCATCGTGACCTGCATACTAATCAACTTATAATACGTTACTGTTCTTTGGATTATAACTGATTATCAACCCATTATTTTTATGGGCTCCCATAAATGATGTAACAAGCTAGAAAATCATTACCTACCTGTATACACACTAAATAACACACAGAACGGAACGAACTGTACGAATCTGTGTTTGTTTGTACAAGTTTAGCACTTAATTCTAATCTACGTGTAATACACGCTAAAGCTTACGTTAGCAACTTTCAAACAAAATTATTCAAATGAACACAACGACCCCATATGGGGGTTTATCACTTGCGCAAATCATTCACGGCCCATTGCAATCTCGCAGCAGCAGGCACATTCTGATCACGTGATGTGCATGCGGCTTCTTTGTAATTCCTTAATTCGTCTTAATCACAGAATGGCAGATACAAGAGCTGATCCCACTTCCATTGATTATTTGTACCGTCTGGCAGAGTGGATTTTAGTCACAGTTACATGTTTTGTACGTGATTGCGAGTAGGATTCTGAGCGGGGAAAGTTTAGGCTTACTAATAGACAGTGGCTAAAACAAACTAGATCAGATGTGCTCAGAGAGCATAGCTTAGCCAGAACAAAGTTGACTCGTGGGCGGTAAAGATGTTTACGTTGCAGTCATAGCATTTAAGAAGAAGATAGTCTTATTTGATAGGTATTTCACCCTATCTATGTTCTTGGCATTGGATTACACGTTCTTTCTAGACATGGCTGAAGTAAATATCTGTTGCCCATGAGTCGACATTCTTCTAGTGATGCTGTGCTCTCTGAGCACTTTTAATCTAATATAATCAGTATGCCAACTTGATGATCATGTTTGAAACATTATTGAAACTTTAGTGGAAAAATGAAATAAAAAGTGGTAAAATGGTTCTCTGGAAGACAAACTTGAATAATTGGCAATTAGTGCCAATATGGAACACAGATGACGTTCACTTTACTGTTTTAAGCATTTAAGCATTGTACCCAATTTGAATGCTTTCTTTCAATCATTGGCAAATTGAGAAAATGTTGAAAACGGACCAAAATTGGCCCTGTGGAAAGTATAGTTTAATTGACAAAGTGCCCAACATCGAATCACTTTGGTGTTGCGTTATACCACATAGTTGATTAAAGTTTTAACAAAATTGAATCATTGATAAACACTCATGCTTGTCTGCATACATACATGCGTATATGCACGGACACAAACAAAACAAACACGACGCTTTCGCTACAGCTGAAGCGACACAACAAACACAACAGCTATAAAAAGGACGACGGTGCACCGCCTTGTTTTCGATACAGTTATCAATTCCAATTGAAGCTGTTACACCGTCTCAGAACACTTGTACTCACTCATTGAGTCACTGGCAGATCGGGTGTGTGGGAGCAAAGAACATTATTTCTCCACAAATTAGGTCTTGGTTTGTGACTTACTTCCCACACTATCTTTCTCTCTGTCTCTCTGTCTCTCTAACTTTTCTCTCTATCTCTGCATCTCTCTTTCTGTGTTTCTCTGTCTCTCCGCGTCTCTTTCTTTCTTTGCATATATCTCCCCACACCTCTCTGTCCACCCGTACATCTCTCTCTCTCCATCTCTCTAGCTATCTAAGCAAGTTCCTATCATCACTGTAAGTGACTGTATTGACATAGCTGAAAATACCACCCTATCTCGCCTTTTATTTTTCCTGTTCTTAACTCCACACGTCGACACGTATAAAATTGACATCAAGAATCCACCACATTTAACTCTACTGTTCCGCAAGTCTGGATATTTGAGCAAGATGTGTAATAAAATGATTTGCAGCTTATGACATGCATTGTGTTATCTACGGTAATCCGAAGAACTCTAGATCTTCAGCGCGCGATACGATGTCAACTTGATTTAGAAATAGACATTTGTAGTGAACATAAATCATGTTTTTCACTCGTTATTTCCTCTCACCATGATACATCTGTATCTGGAAATGAGCACTCGGGTGCGTATGAGTATCATTACATTTTTAACCCTTTATCTGAGTGGCTAGTTGATTACTAATATTTTGCTGTGAAAAAAATATCAAGATGAATATACATTCAAGTTTTACCCGATCACGTGAAGGGTGAATCAGACATACGACGTGGTAAATTCTAGGCTAGCATATATTAAATTGGGTAGTAATATTTAACCATATATTATGGCATATGCGTAGGGACTCTATTCTGTAACGGCATTCATATATACATGTACTAGCGTATACGCTTATACCCGTGGTCATTATTCCTGAGTGCAACTACGTGTGATGTGGTGATGTAGTGAGACAAGAACTCGCGGGTTTGGCAACATATTTTAATGGTAGTTGGTTTAATTCTACAATATTCTAGGTAAAGTGGGAGATGCCTCACCGTAAACAAAGTTAAGTTCATTTCTGAGATATTTTAAAACGTACATGATGTATACATTTTACATCTACGCTATTTGATCTACAGACTATTGTGATATCGAGCTTATTCAGGCAGAGGAGAGAGGAGGGAAGCGGAGTGAGGGTGACTGGATAAGAGGGTGGAGAGGGTGGGAAAGAAATCACGTGTGTGCTCTGTGAAATCGGCTGAACGAGTGGGGAGAGACGGCAAGGCTGGGCGGAAGTGAGGGGCCTGGATTTTACGCGGGCGCGGGCGGCCGGCGGGAAGAGAGGGCCCAGACGACCTTGGGAAGATCCAGGGCGCCGGATGTGACCGTGGCGGGGCCGAGGGAGGCGGGCCGGCGCCAGGGGAAGAGACCTTGACCTGGGGTGACTTGGTGCGACTGGATTGCGGCCAGACAGGCGGCGGCGGGCCGAGGTCATTGCCGGGTGGCGGCTTATCAGAGGAGTGACCTGGATATAAGGTATCCTTACCTCATTATATTACCTTACCTTCCTAAACAAATCCTACACATGACTCTGGTATTGTCAGTTTAATTACTCCACATACAACACAGATCTACAACTGAAAAATAATAAACGTAACCACAAGCAATCAACTGTGATCAATAGTATTTCAATTACACCCTTTTTCGTTTACAAAGACAAATATTTTAATATAGACAGATATTACAATTCCTGTATAAAAGTTATATTTATATCATATTGCACTTAAGATATACAAAATTGCAGGATATGAAATTTCAGTGGCAAAATATCGTGTTTTATCATATCTTAATCTTAATCATAATGACCTCAACCATTGTCCTCATGTCATGTACCTAAGACAACTTGTGAATTACAAATATGTTCACTACATTGTGTGTATGCAAGTATGTATCTTTCTATTTACACAAGTAAATAAAACTTTCAGTTCACTTCGACATACTGTACTGTACAAGAAGAAACATTTGTGCACAGCATTTGTTTTATTATTCAATAATAGTGATGGGTTAACAAATTATTATGACGTTCCTTATGAGTCTCTATATCCATATGCAAGTTGTTTTATTTTGGACATTACAGATGGTCTCATTCTGATATCTTTGTTTTAGTCTGTATTGTTTGGAGACTACATTATTCATTCTATCATTCCGTGCAAAAATCACCGCCAATAACCAACGCTGATTGGTCAACCAGCATGCTCAATTATACGATTGACTGCACGCGCGGAGACCACTACTACGGCACTAGTCTAAACTCGTCACATTTTCAATACAGCCGCTGACGTCGCATGGTCAAAAGTTTAGACTAGTGCCATAGTAGTGGTCTCCGCGCGTGCAGTCAATCGTATAATTGAGCACGCTGGTTGACAAATTGACTTGCAATGAGAACGTTATGATATGATTTATTTTAAAATAAAAACGATTCAGACACTCGTTTAGTGTGGATTTTAGTCATGATAGAATGGTATTTGACCACTCGATTGTCGTGTCAATGGGAAAATTGAGCATGCTGACGTTTGATTTACCCTCACTTCGTTCGGGTAAATCAGACGTCAGCATGCTCAATTTTCCCATTGACACTCCAATCTCGTGGTCAATTCCTACATTGATCGTCTCCAAACAATACAGAATAAGACAAAGATATCAAAAAGTCTCTATATCAATCTACTTATTTAGACAAAGATGACAAAGATGAAGTTATGAACTGCACTAGGGAAGTCACTGACACAGCCAACTGTGATGCACATAGAGCACTTCACACCGATTCCGTATATACATGCATATATATTTTTTGTGTTTACACCATCGTAGCTCAGATATTAATGAACCAACAATAGTGTTTGAGGTGTCAAATTGAAGCTACTTACTTATATCTATGTTTAGGAATATTTAGGACAGGTAAAATCGGCGTCCTATATTTTCCTACCAATTCCTAATTTTCCTGCCGATTCCTACGTAGGAATGCTTCGTGAATACCAAAATCTATTCCTACGTAGGATTCCTAAATTCCTACGTGGCAATTGTAATTCCTACGTAGGAATAGCTTGGAGAATTCCAGTCCATCTCTTCTTCTTTTTTGGCTTTAATTGTGCTGACATATATTTTCATTATTCATGATACGCTATTGCTTAAGACTTTTAGCTTTCCTTTTAAAACGGCCAATTTGCATGGTTCGTGTGTACGAAGCGCTTTTCAAACATGGTGCCTGGATGGACAAGAACCTATTTCAAAATCTAATAAGCTGCTTCTTGTCTTCTGTTGTAACTCAAATCACTCCTTGTTACTACTTTTGTCTCTCACACTCAACAGCACACTTTTGTTTGTTGTGTTTATTTTGTCTTAACATACACAGTTTACGTCATAGCTTATTAACTTTTATTTATATACTGTCTTGGTGCATAAAACTAACTTCTTTAACACTGTACTGGATATAAGTTAGTCATTGCCATGATGTGTTCGGACTAGAATGTTACGGACTAGAATAAAGCATAAAATAAGTTCAAAGTAGCCGTTGGCTACATCATCGTAGATTGGTCTAGTGTGAAACTTAATATATCAATAATGATTGTGTTTGTAAATATTGTATTATTGCCTCCAGCCCCCGAAATCTTCATGATACTAGGCAGATGATATGTACCAAGATAGAATTTTGATTTACTCAAACGCAATGATGGTGGGTCAGACACCCATTGAGTCAGTAGCACCATTATTACTTTAATCAATTTTGAAACCTGAGGTAACGTGTCATTGTCTAAACCACACGTTTATCACACACTTCCCCCACCATAGACTCTACATCTAGCCAGTCTCTTGAATAGCCAAATCCTTCAAACTGCTAATCCTCTCAAACTATGGACTACAATTGATGGCGAAAGTGCTTTTCAGTAATAAAGGCATCATTCCACTATGTGATTATTATCAGCTGTGCTATTGTAACAACCTTGACATTGCACCCATGTTGTCAACAATGGTAAATAAGATTAATACAAAGGCTTCAGCCAAGCAAGAAACAAGACGACGTGAATTACACACACGAGTGCATTGTGGACGGAAATTAAATGTCAATCACATCGGACCTTTCCTTTGTACATTGTTTTCTGCAAACGGGAAAATAGGTCTTTCGCCAATTCTTCATGGCGTGTGTAATTTGGTCTCGTATAATTCGGGAATAAATACCTCCAAAGTTCAGATTTTTTCTAACAATTTGGGTCTCTCACATTTTAAAAATTTACACGAAATCTTTTGACGATGAAAACCAAAACGGTGCTTAATAGCTACTAGTTAAAACATAGCTTATACTCAAATTGAATTTAAAACATAGTAATGTTACATAAATGTCTACAAATGAGTACCATGTAGTACATATACTTCTCGTGATTTTATACATTATAATCAAAGAATAAATTGCTTGTGCACAAAGCATTTCCTTATCAATGTGACATTTCATGAAAATGATATTTATGTGAATTATCATTGGGTATATTTTTACCAAAATTTAACTCATCGCCCATAGCCAGCCAGGTGTTCTACCCTCCACCATTGCTAACCACTGTGAAAGATATTACTGTTTCGTATGCAGCTGACTTGTCTTTTAAGGAGAAGCATCATAAAAAAACTTAACTAACACATGAATATGAATATATTTAACATCCGTTTAAGGAAAAACATACAAGTTAAAATCAGAAGTGCCAACAGGTATTTATCACATAATTGCTATTGAATAGCTTCACCATTGTATTTTGCAATCGGATCTCACACGAGCACATTCTCCTTTGGTTGTGAAATGTCACACCAAGTCCATGATTGTTGAGGAAAGTAAAAAAAAAAAACTTATAAAGTATTTGCCACAGTATTTACATGTCACCCAATAATCTTAAACGCAAACATACGCATGGAAACGCTCGACCGTATTTGCGAAGAAACCTTCTTGCCCCGTTGCTATAGAAAATTTGTCGCCTTCAGCAGCAATATTCCACACTTTGTAGCCACCTTTCATTGCAAGCTGCTCCCGATTGACTGAGATGACCAGTTCGCCTTCCCAACTGTAGATGTGGACACCGGGAGGGTTGAAGGACGCCACGTATATGTGGCGAGAGCTACAGGAGACGGAATTGTTAGGTCTGGGTAGAAACTCTAGGCGGCAGACACGCTGGCACTCCTTGTCTGAATTGTCTATCACCAGGATCTTGTTGGTTTGATCAACAACAACCACCAAATTATCAGTGTCCGGGTGTTTACAAACAGAGAGGTAATCGCTCCATGTGAACCCAGAAGGTGGGTTCACAGTCTTCTTCACCTGGTTCTTTTTCAGGTCAACTATCTTCAGTGATCGTTTATTGGTGAACGCCACCCAATGCCTAGAATATGCCCCCCTTATAGAACCATGATCTTCTTGGATTGTTGCGATATTGTCGAGGTTGCTACCAAGAATATGAGAAGGGCCGTTGTCACGGTCACGTATTAAGACAGTATCATCATTTAATATGTATTTCCGACAGTTGTACTTCAGTTTTCCACTCAATATGGTCTCCTTTAGTACATTTGCAGTATTAATATCTAATTGCATCTTCTTCAGTTTAATAGTACCATGATCATAACCGACTACGGCGTCCGTCAGCGCTAGACCAACAGACCAACTACATGGAAGCTCAAGAATAGATTCAGATAGCAGCTTAATACCACGAATATGTAGGCTATTAGGAGGAATCTTTTGAAGATTAGAAAGCTTCAGCTGTGGTGGTGTCAAATGACCCATGTCCAATGTGAACTCGCTGAGTGACCCCAAGCTGGCTAACCACTGACTGGGAGGTAAGAGGGATGAGCCCTTCAACTCTTCTGTAGCTTCCACGGTTTCAAGTGCACATATAGCATCCTTTATTTGTACCTCGTTTATCAGTGTAGTTACATCTTCCATCTTATTTTGGAATGTCTGCCATTCATATGTTTGTCTGGCCTCAGCAATCTGGGAGAGGAGTTTTTTAGAGTCTTTGTCAATAGATTCGTTTGTATTGGCAAGCCAGTTCTTGGCATCTGTGACAATCTGTTCAAATCTTTGGTTTGCTTGTTGTTTGAGCTTTTCCCTTGAGGTAACCACGTTCTTTTCCAGCTTCTCAAACTTTTCAGTGCGCAATATCTCCATTTCTTTGACGGACGTCTTAACGGCATCCAATCTTGCATCTAACTCCTTGCCTACATCTTCTAGCTTTTTTATATTGTGGTCTCTATGAGGACCTTTGTTAAGATCAACTATACAATCACGACACAAACAAACCTGACAATTGTCACAAAAGAAGTCACATTTTTCTTTGTGGTGAGTGTCACAAAAATTCGGTTTAATTTCCGACAACTTTGCAGGGCCTAGACTCTCAGGTACGTGGTTCAAAACGTTTATCACCATGAAATTTGTTAATAATCCTGCCATGCCCTCTGTGGGAACGAGAACATTTTTACGACAGGAAGGACAGGGGAACACTTTATTCCCTTTGACTCTGCCATAGTTCTCCAAACACTCTAAACAAAACGTGTGAAGACAATCCAATGCCTTAGGCAGACGATCACTTTCATTGAAGCGTTCTAAACATAAAGCGCACTTCACTAAATCCACTAAATCTGGATGTACACGTACGACCTCCGCCATTTTGGATTGTCCTATGTCCGGACTACAACTGTTGTTGTGGTACGACTTGACCTGATAACGTTTTTTACTTATGTTTGTTCTACTAGTAGTAGCTTCAAGTTTTACTATTAGCCCTTGATATAATAAGCGGCCTAGCCTTGCAAAGGGAACCAATAACAGATATGGGATATTTCAGTGTACATCTATAGAATATAGGGAATTAGAAACGTGCAATGCCTCTTTTATTGGTATTTGCCAAAAAAGTCACCATAAGCGTTTTCATTGACAATTATATGTATTGTATTAGGTGTGTATAAGTTATGTCATAAACAAACGTATTCCAGCTATTTTGGGTTTCCAGTCATAATGGCAGGTGTTTTCATTCGTTTTTCATTAAGTTTAATCACAATGACACCCATATCGTGACAAGCACCATCCCTCCTACGGTATTACATTCCTCTTCTCGTTTTAAGATAGAAGAAAGACAAATATTTAACAGAATTCAAATAAAATGTACCTGATAGTAAATGACATGTACACGTAATAAACGTCCATAGTTTATTCCGTGTTCAAATTACACATAGCATAAAGAACCAGGAAAACAAAGCACGTTGTGGTTTTACCATTTGTAGAAAACAAGACGTAAGGAATAAATATATGTGACACCATTCAAACAGTAAGGGACGGACCATTTGATATTTGGGGGGGGGCGACAAAATTTTCCAAAAAAAAATTTGCCTCTGATTTTGAAAGGAAAAAAAAATTGGATTTTGAAAGTTGAAAAAAAAAAATTTGTCCCTGATGTTTCATTTTTAAACATTTTGTCGCCCCCCCTCAATATCGAATGGTCCGTCCCTATGAACAACGTATTTAAGCAGGTGTTTTTGTCTTTTTCATTGGTCACTGGGCGTGAAACATTGTCATAGTGATTGCATGCAGAACACATTGCTATGTTTTGTTTTTAGCGATGTCAGAATTTGCAGATTAGCGTAGATTGTTTTTGACATATAATGAGTAAACAACTTAGACTAGTCAACAACAAATACATACTGCGAAAGCAATAATTAAACTGGTGATTGGCAAGGCGGTAATCCATCTTGACTAGCCATTGTAGACCATTGCCACTTTACGTTGGCGAGTAATCACCATGCTTATTGGTAATTAGCAGTCGTGTTCCATTGTACGGATTCCAAGACATGATTGGTGTGGCCATCTTGTTTAAGTTGCGGGAGGTGTTTTTTGCCTTTTTTTTCTTTTTTCAACTCTTATTCTGTTTTCTGGTGACAATTTAGAAATATGTTTGTTTTGATACCAGCAGCTAAACGAATTTAGTGGGCTCATCAAAGAACAATTGAAAGTGGTTATTTGTTATCCAGTTGCCACCATAACAAATGGGACATACTTTTACATTTGTGAAAGTTTTTTTTTTAAAGATCGGGTAGGTATGTAATCAATATAGCTTCCTATGCACACCCATATAGTAAAAAATACCTCAATTTATGACCGCGTGTTATATACGTCTCTAATAACATGATTTTACTATAGTTCTATATGGGACATAGACAGATCCAGAGGGGGGCAGGGAGAACGCCCCCCCCCCTTTTCTCACAAAAATACTTCATTTCCATAGTTTTTTGACACGCTATTGATCGCGCGTATGAAACCCATGAAATCCCTGGAGTGTGCCCCCCTTTTTTCTAAAAACCTGGATCTGCCATTTTGGGACACAGTATGAAATACTTGCATGATCTTCATGGAACTTTTGCAGGTAATCTTACATGTTTCTTTACGTATACTGGCATTTCATTTAAGTACATTGAATTCTCTTGGAGATATTCCCCTAATTCCAATCATCTCTATAATACAACAACAATATATATGCAGTGACCCTGGAAATGAACACGTGACAAAACAATGATGAATGCGCTATAATAAAAGTTAATGCGTCTGCACGGTGCGTGAGCAATGTTCTTTATAATATAGTTTCATAAATATTGAAGGAAATCTGTATCGAATGACGTAGATGAGTCGAGAACGATTTAAGTCATAAGGATAACGCAATGAGAGTAACTCAGGTATTTACCCAAACAAGATGGGGGCATAATCTCTCAAATCAAACAGACAATGAGAACAGTAAATGGACGGTGACCTGGGGACAAAATCGATTGGAGTCCTTTCTAAAGGAAGTTGTCAACTCATATCTTGCCATTATTATCAAGAGTGAAGATTTTTAGTTGGTTAAATATAAGGACCTATACGGAAAAAATGTATTGGGGTCTACATGAACCCCACACAAGTCTAGCACAGAAAACACAATGTTGTTCAATAAGTTGACCTACTAAAATATCAATATACTGGTGATAAAAAAGCATAACTCTTTCTTTGTTGTAATTATTATCTGACGCAATCATACTTATGTATAACAGAAAGATCATGAATTGAACAGAGAATGACATCAAACAATTGTGGTACAAATGACCCCCCTTCCTCTTTTCTCTCTCTCTCTCTCTCTCTTTTACTGATTAAGGTGTTTTGGTTAATGTACTGATGGGGGTTAACATTGTCAACATGTACCCAGTAACTGCGGACTTTTCTCAAACTAACTCTTTGTTGTAGCAACAATTTCGGGAATTACAGACTGCATTGTGACAATACATGTATTCAAAAACCTGAATTGTGAACTCATTGGCAAATTTT
Organism: Streblospio benedicti; assembly: GCA_019095985.1. Lineage (NCBI taxonomy): Eukaryota > Metazoa > Annelida > Polychaeta > Spionida > Spionidae > Streblospio > Streblospio benedicti. The sequence goes on from CM032663.1 coordinate 20,222,598, forward strand.
GCTAATGTCTTCAATGTGTCCACAGAATTATATATACAACTATTATTGACGCATGCCTCTTAAACTATGAACTTTGATGCCAGACATTCGAACCAATCAGAACAATAAAACATTTGAATAGACAGGTCATGCCTCCATATTGTTTTTTGTGTAACTTCCAGAGTTACCCTCGCGGTTTTTACTCAGGGTGGATATATGGCCTCAGACGTAGACTTGACTATGAAGAAGAGGCATTATTTGGGTTCAAAGTTACTGGCTCATTAAAAAGCTGGTGAAAGCGATTTCACCTACGAATGAAGAGAGGGCAACTGAGCATGAAACTGACTTTCACATTCTTCTTATTCAAACAGATGTAATTTCAGCGAATTGTGGGGTCAAGGGCAAATTCTGTGGGGTTTTCGACCTCCTTATTTTTGTCTGAAACGCGCCCAAATTAACTTGGGAGTGGGACTTCATACTTTTTATTTGTTATATTATCATTTTTAGAAGGTATATGATGTATTTAACTTGTAGGTGACTTGTGGTGAGAAATCGCCGATAATTAATTGTTTTATATAATATTTCTCATCCACAAACCCCACAAGTGCCCTTGACCCCACAATTCGCCCTGAAAACCCCATAAATGCCCAGTGTACCAGCACGAGACTTCACAAGTGTAGCTGTATCAGCCCATCGTAGAGTAAATAGTAGACTCTGTTTAACGTATAAAATAGTGCATGGCCTTGTAAACCTACCAATTTGCAAATTCTTTTTCCTGCAAAGAAATGGTGTCCACCTCCAACCCATAGTATCCCGTACCCAATATCACCAGTATTCATTTTTCCCTCGTACAATAGTAGATTGGAATCAGCTCCCTAGAGACACACTGTCATCCAAATCACTGGATATCTTCAAGAATAAGATTTCCAATGTGTCTCATCCCCCACCTTATTAACCCCTTTCTTCTCATCTCTGCTTTTATCTTGCACTCTACTAACATTTTATCCCCCCCCACCGTACGTTTATTCTTTATTTTGTCCCACTAACACCTATTAATAATAAAAATGAAAACACTATGTTGTATGTTACATCTCATTTAGTTTATGGTCTTAATTTTTTACAGGAACACATTGCTAGGCGTCTCCATTTTCCGACCTGGCCACTACAGACCTCTTCTTAGAATCAACTGTCATGTGCTTCATTTCAACCCAGCAGGTATCAGCAAAATAAAGAAAATATCCATAAAAACTTCATAAAGATGAGATGGTGCAGACAATTCACAAAGACCTCACAAACACGAAAATGTTCACACAAGTGATCTATGTACCTAAACAGAACTTTACAAGTTCCCTTGTATCAGTAATCACAAGTCTTAATATTTGTAGAACTCTAAACCATATCTAAAGTGCTCATAGAAGACAGTGCCAACTTTAGTTTTTACATTTGTTTCCTAAATGTCATAAGTAAAAAGTGCATGATCAACCAT
>CM032663.1:20224162-20242672 GCA_019095985.1 Streblospio benedicti
CGGTATTACATTCCTCTTCTCGTTTTAAGATATAAAGAAAAGACAAATATTTAACAGAATTCAAATAAAATGTACCTGATAGTAAATGACATGTACACGTAATAAACGTCCATATTTTATTCCGTGTTCAAATTACACATAGCATAAAGAACCAGGAAAACAAAGCACGTTGTGGTTTTACCATTTGTAGAAAACAAGACGTAAGGAATAAATATATGTGACACCATTCAAACAGTAAGGGACGGACCATTCGATATTTGGGGGGGGGCGACAAAATTTTCCAAAAAAAAATTTGCCTCTGATTTTGAAAGGAAAAAAATTGTCCCCAAGTTGAAAATAAAAAATTCAAAAAAAAAAAAAAAAAATGTTTCATTTGTAAACATTTTGTCGGTAATGAACAACGTATTTAAGCAGGTAAGTCTTTATAATAGTTGTCTTATTCATTGGTCACTGGGTAGTGAAACATTGTATCTGCTTTATAGTGAGTATGCATGCGAGAACACATCCGTGCTATGTTTTGCTTTTTAGCGATGTCAGAATTTGCAGATTAGCGTAGATTGTTTTTGACATATAATGAGTAAACAACTTAGACTAGTCAACAACAAATACATACTGCGAAAGCAATAATTAAACTGGTGATTGGCAAGGCGGTAATCCATCTTGACTAGCCATTGTAGACCATTGCCACTTTTACGTTGGCGAGTAATCACCATGCTTATTGGTAATTAGCATCTTTTGTTGCGTCGTGTTCCATTGTACGGATTCCAAGACATGATTCAAACTTGTGGTCATCTTGTTTGAGTTGTGGGAGGTGTTTTTTGCCTTAAACTTTTTTCAACTCTTATTTTATGACTTTTTTTCAATGGTGACAATTTAGAAATATGTTTGTTTTGAAACAGATATTACCAGCAGCTTAAACGAATTTTAGTGGGCTCATCAAAGAACAATTGAAAGTGGTTATTTGTTATCCAGTTGCCACCATAACAAATGGGACATACCATTTAAACATTTGTGGGAAAGTTTTTTTTAAAGATCGGGTAGGTTTGTAATCAATAATAGCTTCCTATGCACACCCATATAGTAAAAAATACCTCAATTTATGACCCGCGTGTTATATACGTCTCTAATAACATGATTTTACTATAGTTCTATATGGGACATACGCAGATCCAGAGGGGGCAGGGAGAACGCCCCCCTTTTTTTTTTCTCACAAAAATACTTCATTTCCATAGTTTTTGACACGCTATTGATCGCGCGTATGAAACCCATGAAATCCCTGGAGTGTGCCCCCCCCCTTTTTCTAAAAACCTGGATCTGCCATTGTGGGACACAGTATGAAATACTTGCATGATCTTCATGGAACTTTTGCAGGTAATCTTACATGTTTCTTTTTACGTATACTGGCATTTCATTTTAAATACATTGAATTCTCTTGGAGATATTCCCCTAATTCCAATCGTCTCTATAATACAACAACAATATATATGCAGTGACCCTGGAAATGAACACGTGACAAAACATTGATGAATGCGCTATAATAAAAGTTAATGCGTCTGCACGGTGCGTGAGCAATGTTCTTTATAATACTCATTTTAGTTTCATAAATATTGAAGGAAATCTGTATCGAATGACGTAGATGAGTCGAGAACGATTTAAGTCATAATTATAACGCAATGAGAGTAACTCAGGTATTTACCCAAACAAGATGGGGGCATAATCTCTCAAATCAAACAGACAATGAGAACAGTAAATGGACGGTGACCTGGGGACAAAATCGATTGGAGTCCTTTCTAAAGGAAGTTGTCAACTCATATCTTGCCATTATTATCAAGAGTGAAGATTTTTAGTTGGTTAAATATAAGGACCTATACGGAAAAAATGTATTGGGGTCTACATGGACCCCACACAAAGCCTAGCACAGAAAAAACAATGTTGTTCAATAAGTTGACCTACTAAAATATCAATATACTGGTGATAAAAAAGCATAACTCTTTCTTTGTTGTAATTATTATCTGACGCAATCATACTTATGTATAACAGAAAGATCATGAATTGAACAGAGAATGACATCAAACAATTGTGGTACAAATGACCCCCACCTTCTCTCTCTCTCTCTCTCTCTTTTTACTGATTAAGGTGTTTTGGTTAATGTACTGATGGGGGTTAACATTGTCATCATGTACCCAGTAACTGCGGACTTTCTCAGAATAACTCTTTGTGTAGCACAACAATTTCGGGAATTACAGACTGCATTGTGACAATACATGTATTCAAAAACCTGAATTGTGAACTCATTGGCAAATTTTACATGTCTTCAATGTGTCCAATAGAATTATATACAACTATTATTGACGCATGCCTCTTAAACTATGAACTTTGATGCCAGACATTCAGATAATCAGAACAACAAAACATTTGAATAGACAGGTCATGCCTCCATATTGTTTTTGTGTAACTTCCAGAGTTACTCTCGCGGTTTTACTCAGGTGAATATGGGCCTCAGACGTAGACTTGACTATGAAGAAGAGGCATTATTTGGGTTCAAAGTTACTGGCTCATTAAAAGCTGGTGAAAGGATTTCACCTACGAATGAAGAGAGGCAACTGAGCATGAAACTGACTTTCACATTCTCTATTCGAAACAGATGTAATTTCATGGGATTTCAATAACCAACCTAACGAAGTACAGAAAACCATTTCGAAAGTAGACGGATTTCTTTTTATAAATGTCTTTCGTTTTAGTAAAATTCTTTGGGTATTTTTTAAATGCAGATAGGTATGATAAGAAGAATATATACATGTATGTATACGTCAATATGACCGCTCTGGTCGTCAGTGAGTCAAACTATATGTAACGTTAAAATATATAGTTCAGGTATAGTTCATTTTAACCACTTAGATGACTTAGTAGACGGTTGCACCATTTTAATTTTGGCTGCTTATGTAATCTTAAATTATTGGGGACTTTTTCGAATGTTTCTCAAGCATGTGTATAATTATGCATGTTCAACACAAAATGTTCATGTTCAAAATTAGTGGGGCAATTTACGTACACTCAACTACAGAAATCTACAGTGAAATTCGTGATGGAACGAATAAATTAAATAAACGCCATCTATTGGCAGATCCAGTGGGGGTGGGGGTAGGGGGCGGCCGCCCCCCCCCTTTTTCCCACCAAAATACTTCAAAGGGGTTTTCACGAAATCCCTTCAGTGCGCCCCCCCCCTTCCCTTAGGTGCGCCCCCCTTTTCCAAAACCTGGATCTGCCATTGAACTTTCATGTCCCACGTTCTCTCACACAGCTCTCTAAATAGCCGGTATATTTCTACTATAACAGCGATAGTTAAAAACAACATTAAGCTTCCATTTGACTATATCTAGTGGTCTTGGCGGTACTAAAACTCACTATTAAAGTATTAAACCAAAAGTTGTAAGACCAGAATAATCACATTATCCCATGCAGCGTGCTGTTAAATGGTTACAGGGACCAACCAACTTACATCCCTGGTCATTTCTCATCTCATGGGTTCGAATTCCACGCGAGGACGATATTTGGGACGGTCTGTATTAACTTTTTTATGCGGTGGATGCTTCTTTTTGTAAAATTTAAGTCACGATTTCAGTGCTGTCATAATGTTTTAAATGCAATCAGGTTTGTTTTTACTTTCCATTTTTAAGATGAAATTGCTCAACATCCATCGTATCTGAGTACCAAATAACATGATAAATAGCGTGCCCTCCCTCTTTTTCCCACCAAACTATTTTCTTTCCATGGTGTTTTTGGCATCTCCCCTGTAGATAGTGCACACGAAACCAATTAAATCACTCAAGTGCGCCCTTTTTCCACAACAACTACTTGTCTAAATACCAAATAAAATCTGAAACAAAGTTATTTAAGATCTTCAGCACGATGTCTACAGTTATTTTCACTGTTCAAGTGCTTGAGCAAAAGGCCCGAAATCATTACTCACGCTCCCATTATATCATCACACCTCGTGTACCTTTTAGAACTAATTTGACTCTCGCACGCAGGAACAAATGAGAGCCTAAATGGCGAGACAAAACACATTGAGGTAAATAATTCAGACAAAGTGACCGTAACCTGCCATAACGGCGTGAATCACGGCTCCTCATTGAGGGGTAGACTAATTCTCATTTAAAATTACGCTGTTGGGACTTGTTGTGAAAATGTTTATCATGTGTTTTAAGGAGTGTGAGAGCGACAATGTTTGTGAGTGTTTAATGTGTATTGTTCATTTGCAGGTGTTAATCATCGGGGTGAGTGTCGGTAGCCTCACAGTGCTACTTTATGTGCTGCAGATAGTATAGTGACGTGTATATGCTAGAGTATTGTCGAAGTATTGTCATATTAAAGTCAGTTGTGAGACATCGTCGTTTCACTGGTGTGTCTTTCATGCTGTGTCACAGTATCTACAACGGTGTCTAGACGCCAAATTTTACGGGAACTCTTCAAAATCTTGCCTCAGTGCTAGTGTCAGGTCGAGCGCCTGAACATCGAGGAGAAATACAAACAGCAACCAATTATATATCAGAGCATTGTGTTTATCCTGATTACTGATAGAAGATTACCCTGGTTGAAATTATCCAAGTAAAACGTAATACTTGAATCATGGCTTATTTTCAATAACATGTCAATTGAATAATAAGACAGAAACAGGTAAGGGTGGCTGTTAAATAAAACAGCCGTTGAACAACAATGTTGGAAATCATATCACCAGTACTCATCATCCATATTAAATAGAAACCTACCGGACAAAAAGAACCTATTGTAATCGTGGAGACCTGTAGGTGTAGGTTTTTCCTCACAGTGCAGCTAAGATCTGGTCGAGTGTCACCTATTGATAAAGCATCAATAACTTTATGTTATGCTCTATTTTATTACCTACCGGGGTGTTTTTCCTCTAACAACAGATATATAGCTTTTTCAAGGAATGACGTGATAGAGATAAAGTCTCATGACCTCAACGGACCTTTGAAAAAAAAATCTTATTTTTCGATTAAATTAAATTAATTGTGTTTTGTACAAAACACAACTGTATTTGGTACTTTTAAATTAGCTGTATTGTATGTGTTTCAAATGATTAATCAGCAAATTAATTCCATTGTAATCGTATACATCACGGACAGGGCTGCAATTAGCCATTTGCTTGAGCATTTGATGATATTGTTGCGAGGCAATGGATATAGCCGTGGCAAAATCTACATATGTATGCAGTTCAACAACCTTTATATTGTAAGGCCTTACGCGTATAAACTAATAAGAACGGAAAATGGGAATGGGGAAAAAAGTACTGCCTTTTCTTGTTTTTAATGAGGCATTTTTGCAATGCAATTATTTTCAAATTATCGGCTGCAAAGAGATTCCATATTGTCTCCACATATTCTATTGCAGAATATGTTATGACTGTAAGTCTTGATTTAAGCATCAAAATATTCAAATGTTTAATCTACATCTTGACCAACTATTATGTTTGGAAATTGAAGTGGCCCACTTTTTATTATGGACTTCCCCTTAAACAAGTGCTTCAAAATGACTAAATAACTCCACCTTCTATCCCTAAACACACGATTATCTAATTTGCAAATGCTTGTAAAAATATGCAGGAAACAATCTTGTTATCATGATTGATTGCAAATGGTAAGTAAGATCCAAGCAACTAAGAGATATTAATGAACAAAACAAAGAATCATGTGCCTCCTAATTCGGTTGCCCAGTGTTTACACAGATGTCCTTGTTATATTTAACATACATTCTCTTTGCCCATGTCTCTACATTTATACATTTTTTTAATGTTTTCATTCTCATTTGGGACCATAGAAGCAGCCGTGCATAAAAGTCATGACCAGTACAGGAAACTATTAACTCACGTCTATTTTATTCGTGTCATTTTACATCTATTACTGGGAACTTTCTATTTCCATATCCTTTATTGGCTTTGTTTTCGTGTAAAACTTAATTTGACCATATTTTGAAAGAGCTGTATTTTCTCATTTTATTTCAATAATGGGACAGGTGTGTAAATGTGAATGTTTTATGGACTGACAGATCCAGGGAAATGCAGTTGCCTCCTCTCTCTCTCTCTCTCTCTCTGACACCTTGCCCCCCACCCCCACCCCCACCCCACCCCCACCAAAAAAAACAAAAAAAATCCAAAAAATGTCATTTTAATGGGGCTTCGGCATCTCATTTTGCGCATCATTACTCATGTAATACAGTAGTTATCCCCAGTCCTTTACAAAATCCTGGATCTTCCAGATATGTGTGTTGACTAAATGTGCTCATTGCGGAATATGCCCTGTAACATCAGAGTCAATATCCACCATGATCAAAGATTGGAGTCGAATCAGTGGTCGATTTGTTGCCACTGTTAATTGACAGGTTGTCTCGTTAAAGCCGCGTCTTCAAAGGTAGATTCATATACTTTTTCACGTATATTTCACCTCTCCTATAACATGATGGCAACGCCCAAGGCATCCTTCCATTTATGGGACGAAGGGATAATTTCCTTGACATCCTCACTTTGCCAACTCCATGATTTAAAAAGGGGGAGGGCACAATCATGCTGTCATGGGTTTCATACGCGCGGAGGTATACTATATATAGATTTAACGTATACAGGGCACAGCATTAGTGGCATAACACTGATACATGATTTACTCTAGGCCTATAGGGCCTTATGCCAGCTGTTGCCTCCAGAATGTGATTCTACGCATTAACCCATTTATTTTTGGATGACATATCTTGCATATGCCCATAAATATTATACGAGTGTATACAAATAGTGACAATTTTACAGTAGAACATCTCATTGTAAAGAGTCTCACTGTAGAGAGTTGGTCGCCTTATTATAGAGGTCTCTTTGTGAACACATAAGAGTTAAGAAAGGTGTCTCTCGGTGTCTGTTAAGAGAGTGGCGTATGTGTAGAGTTGGGCTTACTTAATTGCATGTCTCACTGTATCGTAATGATTATAGTGGTAGCAGTGGCAGCATTCCGGGGTTGGGCGCCGGCAATGCGTTACTCACTGTGTTTAGATTCAGTTGGATAGGGTGGTATTTGCGATTTAAAGATTCATTTGTACAATCTGTGCCTGTACTGTTTGCGTAGGGTCCTCTGGCACTTGATGTTCTTCAGTATTATTTGTAAAAAGGTTTTAATGTGTACATTTGATGCAAATAACAGTCTGTGTCACGATTCGATCCATATGAGTGTGTTGGGCATCTCATAAGGTCCAACATATATGAAAATGGGGAGATCTTGGACAGCTTCCCGTGAATATAAGACCAAGTTGTTATGTGGGGTGAGTTTATGGGGAATTCTACCTGGGCTCACCCCATAGCTTTAGTAGTGTATAGTTCTGTACTCAATTATTAAACTTCCTTTTCTAAAGTAATTAGCGTGTTTGCTCTCTTACTTTCACTACACTATAGATACACCGGAACTTTCATCAGATTTTTACATAAATAAAAGCTACAAGTTATATAACTGCAAATTCTAAGTTGGCGGAAATTACATTTAAATAGGTATGAACTCTCTTTGGCTATAATTCTCTATATGAAAATCTTGACAGCACATGTGGATATTAACTTATTTCCTCTATGATTTTTGCAAAGTTACATATTTTGAGTAGCTATCTTTTTATTCTCACCCAGCAAAACTGGGGCATATCACTTTGTTCTACATTGTATATATATATATATGTATATTGCCACGGAACTCGGGTGTTTATTCTTAGATTTCAACAAAGATATGCTGGTTAAGGTACTATGGTGTACTAAATGTATAACATTGATCTAAGGATTTTTAATTTATGGTTTACACGTTTTGTAATCGTGACAATCCTACTAGATACATCTCAGAAAAAAAGTGTCCTGACATTTCATAACGCAAACTGAGCTCACAATATAACTCAAATTAACAAAATTAGGGGTTGCGTTATGACATGCTCCATATAATAAGTGCTGCGTAATTTAGACTTTCTCTTCATGTCGAACTATTTCTTGCCCGTAAGCATGCCGACAACCAATTCAATCACACAATGCTATTTATGTTGATCATTTAAATTGCTTACTCTTACAAAAAAAATCCAAATTTACTTTGATACTTATTTTCAGGTTTCAGTTACCAGCCAAAATAAAGTACTCGTAACCTGATTAGGTGTAATACCATCTCATATTACACCAACAGCTAACGCACATCAATCAATGGTGAATAGGCTCTGTGACAGTTTAAAATCCCCATAGTAGTGGCCTGAATACCTATGTAAGCAATAAATATTTACTCTCACCTATTAAGGTCAATATTGCTCTACCATTGTCACTAACACACGTTGCCAAATATGGACTTTGCACTACCGAGTTTGCTGCATTACTGTTGTTGTTATCATCAACTGCATTTAGGTGCAAATTGTCTTTTTGTACTGTGACTTTTCGGCAGGCACAAAAGACAGGTGAAGGACCAAATGGATGTTTTGGATAGAAACAATTTGAAGGCTATCTAAATAAAACAAACATGTCAAGGTGTCGAGCGCTGCCATATCCTGAATAAACATTCACTGTATCAACTATGATCTATGGATAATGTCCTTCTTGACAGTTTTGTAGATGAAATACTTTGGTGTTGCTCATTTTTGTCCAGGCTTCAGTGGTGATATTAACTTGATGATAGAATGTATGGCGCAGTAGAAATACTATGAGCATATACAAACGACAACGTTCCGCTTATATATAATGCAAATTTGCTCGTAAGCGGACTTTTAATCTAAACGTGTTTAAATTACTCACACTTTCGTTTTACCATGACTAAACAAGAGATAATATGTTAAGTGGCAGTGCTTGAGAATATAGAGGATATCGCCTTGCCAAAGGATGCTGTGGATAAAAACTGAGTGATGTACAGCACTGCATTCAGATCCAGGGTGGAGTTACAATAAACATCATGTGAGAGGAGGATATTTTGTATTAGATAGTGATTTGGAATTGTTAAATTGTTTTATTTCCATTTAATAACCATAGGGTAAGTTTTGTTAATTATCTTTTCCTTTCTTTAAATGTTGGTCTATGGGGCTATTAATTTTGTTTATGTAAACCAGTGTTTCATTGTTAGATAATGTATAAATGCTATTATTAACTTCTAAAACAAATTTAACTTCAAAAGTACACAAAAATTTTATGAATAACTGTATACATTTTGCTTGACAGAAAAGTGAGAGTAAAATTGCACAAAAAATTTATTCAACAGATCTATTCTGCATTTGATATTCTATAGTCTGATTCTTTCCATTAAAGAGGCAGATGTAAACAAATAGACCTAATTATCTACATGGGTTGTCAAATATTTCCATGCTCCACAGAACAGAAACAAACAAATCAAGGCCTCTACTAGTAATATTTGGTGGAGAGCATTTCATTTTCATGTAAATATTAAAGAAAAGTCTTGATCATGATGCATGCATATATTGAAATAATAACCTAATATAAACTATGATAACATCTCCTAAGCTAAGGCAGTGTTCCATACAGTCAGTTTGACTTACATTACAGAGATGGGTTAGTTAAAATAGTTTGAAATGCTGAATATGTTGACAATGACATGATTGTTATATGGTAAAATACATTATATTTCGAACTATGTCAGTATGGAAGAAATGTAGCTTGTTTTGAATTTGTTTTTGTTTTCTTTGGGAGGGGTGGCTTGTTTATCGTAAATATTTCATTAATTTTAAAAAAAGAAAGTTATTTGGGTTATTATATATTGACTATAACATTAGGCTATCCTCATTGATATCAATGCAATGAAATTATGATGACAATAACAATCCCAGACAGCTTTACTGTTTCAAAAGAGGATGTATTAAAAATTACAAACATCCTGTTGAAGTACAAAACCAAGTTAGATGGTTTGATTTAATGTGATAAAACTGTATGATTATGCAATTATTAAAAAACTATTTTTAAGTGCTAATATTGCTCATAATTTCAGATTTACCATGGCAGACATAAGAACAACAAACTTGCAGCCAGGAGTGCAAACACCCCAAAGCTACAACAACCCTAGTCGTCCAGCACCCTCCCAGACTAGACAACCACCACCTGCTAGACCCTACAACCCACCTAATCCAGAAGCTAGACAAGGAGGTACCGGATACCATAGTCAAAATAAACCTCAGTACAATATGCCTCAACCGCAAAGAGGAGTGCAAAATCAAGCCTATACCGGGACTTCACAACAGCAGCCTTATACAAAACCTTCCAGACCTTCCCAGGGACCACAATATCAAAGTACACCAACATCAGGATATACTCATGGACAAAACTTGAACAATTCCTATCAAAATCCATCCAGTAATGTGTCTTCTTCAACACCGCGAAGTCCAGACCAAGTTGAACTGAGACCAGTCAGTAATGGTGGAGCACCAAGAAATGGTCAGTTGCCCAGTACTCACAATTCAAATGCTCGCATAATGAATAGACCTTTGTCAAATGGCTCGACATCATATCAAGAGAATCAAAATGATACGTCTTTTGAATCGAACGGATCACGAAGGAGCGGGGCTCCCCTTGATCCTAAAGACGATGATGACGAACCTACAACATTTCTCGGGCAGATTCTTCACATGCTGGACACAGAGTTCACGTTTAGAAATGCTTATCCAGCATCTTTGAATGTCTGGATAAGCACGTGGATACTGCCGTTTTCGCTAGTACTCTATGTGACTGCTTTCATAACAGTCGGCTGGGCAGAGACATTTTCTACTATGAGTGGCACGGACGTGACGAGATTATTCGGTCTCTGGCAGCTTTGCCATAGCGTCAGTGGGTGCAGTGCAATAAAAGGGAAGGATGTCGGTGGTAAGTTTATGCTTCATATCTAATCTTTTTCATCACTAAATAAAACTGGAATTGTTTTTCATAGCTAGCCTTTTTACCACTTATATAACTGCGTTATCAATGCAATATACATTCTGATGGTGTTAATAACGTTCTTGTGACGTCTTTTTCTTATCAATAACATAAATCATTCATACTGATAAAGAACATCCTGACGTGTGAATTCCTCGTCACTGAGTGGTCCATATGTATTTCTATTAGACTTGATTTGAATTGCATTAATCATCAGATGCAATTTATTATTGCCTATTATATATGTAATTTTGAAAACAAATTTGAAGAAAAAAACTATTATGCAGATGTCTGTTTCAATATTTTATGATAAAATATTTCTGCTTGATATGAAATGTGCATGATACGGTTGCATATAGTACTACAAAGATTGTAAGATAAATCACTGTATGTAATTACTAGGTACACCTACATTACATTAAGTCTATTGATTTCATATAAAGCTAAATCTAAATCGCCATCAGCATTATTACTTCAATCAAATAGCCTGGAACTACTGAAATAATGTACATGATTGGGCATTAGCATGAGCATTAATTATTAAACTAGAGCAATAGGCCATGTGATTTATAAGTTTAATTTTAATACAGTAATCGAGGGTATGAAACTCAATGAAAATCTAACTGCCGGTTCTGTGGTCCATGAGAAGTAGCCAGCCCTGACAAAAATCGCCAGACCTTTAACTTTTTAAACCAGCTGGCCCTGGCTGAAATCAGCCAGCACAGGGCAGGTGGGTAGGCACCCTTTATCTGGAAGTTGAATAGATTAAAACAGTTGCCATCTCACCTATTCAAATTGATATTCTGAAATATTTTAAAATGTTTGACAGGGAAGTACAGAAACTCAAGGAATTTGAGATCAGAAAATTAGTGAGTTTGTGCATGGACAATGATATCCTTGAAACACAATTTTATTCATTTCATGCACCAAAGTGATTTAATGGATATAAAATTAATTTATTTCACACATCAAAGAGCACTAATTGGCATAACAGTAATTAGCATGATTTCAATTTGCAGCTAGCTATTTACTGGATACAGAATATCAAAAGTTTACACTTGTAATTTTACACTGAATATGGTCCTACCTGGGTTCTAAAATAAATATTGTGTACCACTGTCTCTTTTTAAAACTTTATATTTTTGTCTACTTTAATATGGTGTCTACATATAGAAGAACTACAGGAATATCTCATGTCCATAGATAAGGATTTTCAAGAGTCATTTTTTCAAGTAAAAGTCACTCAAAATCAGTCATGTCCAACATGTTCGCTTTTAGCCCAAGTAGAGTCCTCTAAATTGCTGCAACACCAATGAATGGGTTAAAAACATGAACATGAAAATGGCATTACACTTGTCAAAACAAAGTTCCACACACAATAACATTGGAATCTAGGTCTAACAGAAGTTTATCGAATCATTCTGTTCATATGAATTACAAAACTCTGCTTGCAGTGGAATCTAATATTCATTTCAATGATAAGCTGTTGATAGGTCAAAGTGCAAGTCACTTAAATATGTACATGTATGAAAAATGGACAAAAATACTTTTGATTGTTCAGCGAATGCTAAGCGTTTCAATATAATAAGAGTAAATGTTAATCACTGAATCATTATAGAGTTTAAAGGGCCTTGAATAGTATTTCAATAAGTGTCATTTCTCTCAATTTACCATGCTTACAACTGTTCCTACAGTCACTTGGACACATTGAAGAGATCTCAAGAGATCTCTGTCATATTTCAATAAAAACTGATGGTGATGAGATGGTCAATTTTAGGTGTTGAATAAAAGTGAGAGCATTTATTCATCATTTCACAAGGTCACTTTAAATTTAATTTACAGTTAAACATCTTTTATGTGCAATCAAATCATGTCAGTATTAATTTGCCTATAAAGTCTCCAATTATTTTAAAATATGTTGAAAATCAAACTTAACTTGTTTGATACAGTTCAAGATTGAACTATATCCTCTCATATGCAGTGTCTAGCAAAATTCAACCCCAAAATTATGAAAATGCAATGAAGTCTACTGTGCCATTTATCAACACACACAACAAAGTGATTTGACGACCTAACCTTTTGTTCAGTGTGAAAAAGTTATCTCAAAATACTGTATCAACTACAGCAACATTTTTTTCATGCACGCAGGTGGCTACCACGCAGCACAGGCGTTTGCGGTCCTGTCATTGTTATCTCTACTGGCTGCCATCGTCCTCTTCATCCTGTATATCTTCTTCCCGGTTGCACAACGGATGCCTCAGGTGTCATTTGCAGCTCTTGGCTCAAGAGTCTCGGCAGGTAACCTGATCTTTATCTGACTTTGATTTTGTTTTGCTTTCTTGATACTTTGAGGTTTTTTAACAATGCATTGTGCTGTTGGCTTGGCACTAATAATGGTCGATGATTTATAGAATGATTTGTATTTGGCATGTGGCAAAATGTTAATGCATTTTTGTTGTAAATGATATTTTAAATTTTAAAACTATGATTCAAGGTGAACGCAAGTTCAATTATATGAATAATCATTTTAATTTGCGTGAATAAGCTATGTTTATTATGATTTGTTTCTAGAAAATAGTTCTATGTCAATTTCTGTGATACTAATAATAATGATTTACCAGTGATATCCATGACCAGATTCCCTTTGTTGATAGATAGATACATACTGGAAATGGATTAGCTAATTACTTTATCTCACCGTGTATGAGATCAAATACACATTTCTCATTGATATAGCAGGATGAAGCTTATGATTAATGTACTTACAATATACATACATATCTGTTTAGATGCTGTTGTTCTGATTTGGAAAAAGAGGATAGAACATATGATTCTCATGTCCAAAGACATCTAGACATGAAAGGTTAAGATATGACGCAATTATAGATCTTCTTTTGTAATTCCTAAATGGTACGAGATTTCAAACTAAAATATTATGATACGTTCTCTTTTGTCAGAACTACATCGTTGTTGTTTTTTTCAAAATCTTTACCCTTCAATGAAAATGTCATTTTATGTTTGTGTGACATGCATATTTTAGAAATATATATTTCAATCATGGTATGAAAGGATCGAAGAAGGTAGAATGAAGCACATCATATTCACTTGTGCTCGAAAAAGCACAACTGTATTCGTCACTTATGAGTCCTGTTCTGCGGTTATGATCTGAGTTCATGTTCCATACAATTTGTTTATCATAATTGGATCAGACTTGTTTAAATAACATTCATTTGTCGATAAAAAAACTGTAACCAGACGCATGGCAAAATCAAATATTGATTTTGGCAACTAGCTCCATTTCAATCATATACCATTATACTGTGAATATGATCAGCGCTGGTAGAAAATGTTCATGCTGGTCGAAAGATTAATTTCTATACAAATAAACTAAAAGAAGAATCCAATGGTAGATGTAAAATGTTGCTGCAAATATAAACTGCTAATAGTATACAACAATTTTATAGATGCAATATGAAGTATTTTTATATATATTATAAAATGCATCATAAAAATTCAGCTGTTGCTTCCAACTGCAGCAATATCTGATATTTGGTTGATCCTTTCACCTTATTCTCTATAGAACATTGGTCATAATAATTTTATGCTTTATGATATTCTGCATGAAGTTCTTTTGCTTTTGAAAATATAATTATGAAAAAATGTCTTACTTTGCAAAATAAAAATAATGTGTATGTTATTTTAATTTTAATCAGTTAAAAGGTACAAAAAGGACTTTATAGAATGCTATATTTGAACAAATATTTATATGTTGTATTTTTCTTTAAAAGCAGAATTTCATTGTGATTTATTTCAAATTGTCTTTTCAATTAACTATTTTAACCCATCATGTTTATTACCTTGAAGACTGTGGGAAATGTTGGGACATTTAGTTTCAATAGTAGAATAAGGCCATGTATGCGCTGTTTTGCATGACAACTCCCATTAGATTTTAAACAACATTTACATGGATGACGGAATATTGCATCTATGATCTCTACAGATTTCATGTAATGTAAAGCCCCAGTCTGACACTCACAAATATTCATCCCTGAATATTTACTGAATTTTTACTGTCTGGGAAGAAATGAGAAATGCATTGGGTGAAAAAAGATGATTTTACTGTAACCTTTGAAATACTTCAGGAATGGGACAATGTATCAACTATAGCATTGGCTACAATAACATGATTAATTTAGCTTTAATTTTCAGGAATATCTGACCCTAGCTTAATCAATGTTTGCAATCTCTCATCGACACTTTTTTCCAATGTTTTACCTTCTGCTGACTTTTAAAGTCTATGCCAACTAGTAGTACAAAAAAAAAAATCTTATTGGCCCATGCACACTTTTATGCTAAGTATATATTTATATCTCGTTGGCATTTCTATAATGATACGTATCGCTCTATCTTTTGTAGTGTTATGTCTCCTGCTGACGTTTGCCATCTACTCTGACAACTGGTACAAGCCAAACTTTATAGCCCCAGACTATGAGAGAAAATTGTCCTATTCCCACAGCCTGTGCATCGTGACTTTCGTCTTGGAACTTTTTGCAACATTGTTTATGGCCTTGGAGGTAATTATATTTTCAAGGAAAGAAGATAAACTACATTGTATTGTTTCTGATATAGTAGATATATAATTAATATTGATATATTTGTAACATTAGATGGAATTGTACTTCATAATAAAATGATAATTAGTGCTTATAAAGCTCCAATTCCAGAATAAAATTCTTGTCCAAGCTTATATGCAATTACACACTAGTTAATAGTTATTTACAGTTCTTAAACTTTGAAAACATCTAGTGGTTTGATGTATTCAATACTGACTGGAAACTTTAATAGAAACACCATACAATACGATAATACACTTTGAGATATGTGAAGACATGAAATATGCAATCAATTATACCTTCATTGTTTTCTTATTTTGATGTATTTACAAAAGCAAAATTTTTGTAATTGGCTATTCTGGCATTTCTCAAGCGACTGATTACTTTCAAAGCAATAACTGTTATTATGTCTTAGTCAGAAGTTAAACATTCATGCTATTAATGATTACTGTACTTCATGTGGATTTTAATTTTTGAAGCTTCTGTTGACAGATTAATTATAGTAATATAGTCTGTTGCAAGGTTTTTTCCTCAGGTGGTATTTTATGACCGAAGGTCAGGTTTTCTGGTGTATTTTCATCAAAATTATAATTAGCAATAATATTCTTCATTACTTTTAACATGTTTAAGAAAATACCGTAAAAGACGCTATATAAACATGACATTGTTGAAGGTCTATACTACATGTACATTGTACAGTAGAATGCCCTCATTAACACCACAACGGGGAAGAATGACTGCCCTCAATGGTCTTAATAGAGAGGTGGTCTCTTTATGGAGGTTTTGGCAATGTCTTTGGGAAGACGTTGTGCTGTGAGAAATGGTCTTAGTATAAAGGTGGTCTCTTTATATAGTTTAGATTAATGGGAAGTAGTACTGTATATGCTTTGTATGAGTCAACTTCAAACTCACCATTATGCTACCCATTACAGGTGTACAACAAGCAGCATGAACGAGTGCCTCTCACGTCACTATCACAGCTGGAAGAGCTGGCCAGCAAGCAGGCAGCAGACGACATTAAAAGAGACGAAATGAGGCGCAAAATATTGAACAGCAGTACTGGTTCTGAAGAGCAGGCAGGGTGGGGAGAATATGATGGAACAGCCAGTGGGAACGGATGGGGTGAGATGCCAGATAGGCAGCCTCAAGCACATCAATCGGGATGGGGGGAGATGCCAGATAAGAGGTCATCTAGTGGTCAAGGATGGGGTGAAATGCCCGACAGGAAGAGGGGGAATTCTCAAGGACTGGGCTGGGGGGAGATGCCAGATAGACCAAGACGGTCTACTGGACAATCTTCGCAGGTGCATAGACAGTCCGCTTATAGCAATGATAGCTATGAGAGAGACAGTGATGCGTTTGATACTAGTGCTAGTAGTGTCCCGAATGAAAGTGCCATCCAGAGACCACCGCAGAAAGGCAGAATGCACGAGAGGAAAAAAGCACAGAGTAGTAATGGAAATGTATCCTCATCAAACGGAGTGCAATATAATGCATCGGCAAGACCAGGGATGCAGACATCTGGTGCTTATGGGTATAAAGCCCCAATGCCAACACATTATAAAAACAGTGGGCAGGCAGGGCAGATCAATAGTCCTAATGCCACGAGTATTTAGTCATGTTTTATTGCTGCCCATTTTGCATATGGTGAAATTAATATTAATACCGCTGTGCTGATTAATTGCATGCAATATTGTAAGCAGATGTTTTTTTACTGCCTTGTTCCAAGTTTTTTTTCTTGGCAATATCTTTGGTTTGAACTTTAGGAGCATTGTTGGTGCTACTGTGAATGAAAATTGTTGTACATTGTAGTAAATGTAGATATTTGTTTTCAAATGTGAATTAACACTCTAATTTATCTAAATTTTTTCCAACTTAAGATGTTCAGATATATGATTTTCTATTCATGTTGCTAATATTGTATAGTATAAATACACTGTGAAAGTTGTTTTAACATGTTTTTATCCTTTCCATTTTGAATCTAATACGAACTTTATGAAGTCAGTATATATGTATAGAGCAGAATGCAAGTTATTAATAGTATTTGTTTTATGGCTTCTTGGCCACTTACATTTTCCACAATGCAAACAGCAATCACCATTATGTATGCATATCCTTGACAACTGTAATCAGTATATATTTTTTTAATTCTTCAGAAATATAATTATTGCAATATATTATTATTTAATATACTTTGTATTATTTTACAAAAGATATATATTTTTAAAATACTAACCTATGAAATAAAGCTGGTTTACTTATGAACTTCGATTACAACACAACAACACACCATCATAGTCAATATCAATCACAATTTTTTATAGATAAAACAATATTACAAATTTTGTAATGAAATAGGATAACACATACAGCAAGTATATAACATGAAATGTTACAACTGCTTAGAATTGATACTTAGATATAATAAAGAGTTTAACTGGAATTTGATGCAAATGAGTATTCAGACAAGCTAGAATACTATGGTGGCGGAGTGGAATACTGTAAGGTTAACCACTCTGTCATTTAAACACAAAAATTTCTAAGGTAATATGCGATTCTCTCCAATTACATCGCATTCTTGAGAATTGTTCATATTTGAGATATGTAGTGTCAACCCTGCTTCATTCACACTAGGATTTATTTGGATCTGCACGCTTTAGTCAAGTTTGCTTCTAGATAGTTTGCACGGTCTAATGCTTATTACATTTTAGCATAAACTCGTACATCTCGGGCTTCAAGGGGAAATGTGAGCTTCAATAAAGTTAAGGCTAGATATTGGTGGGTACTATGAATAAACCGTGTCACCCCAAGACGTTCACTATCATTTACCTTTACCTTTTTTCTTCGGTTTAGTTAGGTTATCTAAAATTTACCTGTAACCAATCACATTTTGTAAACTTACATTCACACACATTTCAGAAGTAGTTAGAGAAAAAGTTTATTTCAATTTCTTTGTGTCAGCCCAGCGTTTAGTCA
>CM032663.1:20242772-20278693 GCA_019095985.1 Streblospio benedicti
ACAATTTGGATAAGATTGTGTTGAATGCTAGAGATAAACTGAAACCAGTGGAAAGAAAAAAATTATACATCAAGCAACCATTCCTGAAGATGGTGATTCAGATGACATTTATGATGATACTTCTGCACCAGAAATGAGACAAAAGCATGAGAATCTTAGTATGAATGATAAGAATAGAAACTCAACAACATCTACTGTATTTGGTGATGCCATGAGCATTCCTATGCATGATAAAAGAAATATTGCAGGTATTCAGATGGGTGGAACTGAACTTCCTCTACCAGCAGCCTGTAAGAGACCTAAACATGATACTAAAGATCCTGAGCCTTACCATCAGACCTTTGCAGGAAAGTCAGCACTACCCAAAGATGACCAACCAAGCCCCTTTGCACGGAGCAGTGTTTACAATGATGTTGATGATGGTCAAATTAATATGTTCAATTTTGATAGAGATTTGCCAACATTTAATGGTAAAATGAAAGAGACATATATGTTTGGGGCAAGAATGCAACCTGGTGCTTTTGGACATATGCGAAGCCCAAATGCAACAGATGATCAAAAACGAGGTTTTCGTTTCTGACTTTTCTGGGACAATTTCTTAAGCATTTGCTTCAATCTGCAGTTGAATGTATAATCTGTGATATGTCTTAAGTTTTTTCTACAGAATCTGGGTACACATATGTACTTGTGTATAAAACTTGATTATTGCAAGGCAATAATCTTTTTTAATTATGATATACATGTACACTAACAACCTCAATATTCTTTTAACATATTTACCATCATATACCAAGTTATGTAGGTATCATCAAGCAGAGATTGAATTTGTTTATAGATTTTTAACTCTCTAATATATTTATATGCATGTCAATTAGCTTTAATTGCATTTATGGATTTTTTTCTGTCAATATGTTCTATTTTGATATAATAGTTCTTAGTATTGTTTATATATACATTTGATTAATTGATCCTATAAGTTCTGTTTGTATCTACCGGTAAGTTATAAGTTATTGGCCTTCATTCAATGACTTTTAAACATATAATGATAGCTTATTTGTCACACTCAACGAGTGCCTCCTTCATTTTTATTATTAAATAAATTATATCATAACGTTCTCATGTAGTGGTCAATCTCCCTGATTGAGTTGGAAAAAGCGTCTTGTAGATAACATGATTAAATATTGTAATTTCATTGTAATATACAGAATATTCATTACATCCATCAAAATAAATTATAAAATACAATCAGACAAAGTATTATTCACTTAAATAGTTTTAAACAAAAAAACGTCGACCTCTCATAGAGTGCTTATTTGTCAGTGGTGTGATCAATCTCATCCACTGTAACATTGTATCTACCGTATACGACCATCCAAGCGCTCAGGGCCATTAAATTGTAATTTTCTCAGACTGGGGGGTGGGCTGTTACATGAGTCTGCAGTTACTACATGATTCTTAAGGACATTTAAGAAAAAGAGGGGAGGGAGGGCTGTTACATGAGGGTGGGCACTTGGATGGTCATGTACGGTATGTCCTGATAGTTTCATCCTATCTAATTTATTGAAAATTCAACAAGATGGCATGAAAATCTACATAAACATATATTCTAGTGAATGGGCCGTGTAAACATTTTAAGTCAATTTTATACATGTATAATAGATGTATCTTATGATTCTCAATTTGTACGTTTGCGCATATTGAAATATAACAAATTTAACTTTGTCTTTTATTTTTTGGTACTGTATACCATAGAATATGTATTTCCATAACTCCTGAAATGAATATGCAACAGTAAACAAACAAAAAATCAACAACCACACACCCCAACAAAACCATTGATCCATTCCCATTTCTCTTGTATGTACATACAGTTACAATTTTCTCAACCATAGCACCTATGTAATATACATTATAAAAATCCTAATAGCTAATCCAGTGCAAGCATCAAATGAGATACACACTGGTAAAAAACGACAGCTACATATTAAAGTTCATAATCAAATTGAGATATATCATAGACAGGCATGTGATAAAAATTTTGATTTCATGGATGCTGCAATTGCAAGTTATTTCTATTATCATCCAACATTTACCAAGATATGGAAATTCATAATCCATATAATCTTGGGTTTCATATACATTAAAAACCTTTGAAGCAATAAACAGTTATTTATAGAAACAACAACCTATTATTGAATTATGAAGTCAATTTTATGATGATCATGTTCCTTCAGAAATAAGAATCATGATTTTTTTTGTAATACTTTCCTATACATCCCAATTATTATTCAATAGCTTACATTATAAACATCACCTTTTAACATTGAATGCTAAAAATGATTAGATCGAAAACTAACTTATCATTTTTAAGTATAAAAAAAACATAAAAATTCTCATTCATTATTCAGTCATAAATGCATACAAACTTTAATACTGACATTGTAACCCATTTACACAAAATACAAAATGACATCAAGCAATACTGGTTTGTTAAAATCATGAACACCAGCAACAAAAGTAAAGGGGTGATAAATGAACATAATAATTGCTACACATCAGATCAAATATACTTATACTAGAGATTTATATATCATATTTTGGTAGTAAATATTATGTTTATCAATCACACGTTTGATGCTGGTGCCCATGGTTGAAAGCTCATCACACATGTATGTATATTTACCCTAACATATAATGAAAGTATACATGTAGCAATAAAACGCAAAAAATAATGATTTTTCTTTCACAAAGTTTTTTTTACTGCAATATAGTTTCTTATTTCCTACAAGTACAAAATAAGCAGGTTCAAATGTATAATGATTACTACATGTACATTTCATTTTTTTTTCTTAAAAAACCCACCGAATGCTGCATCAATTATCCTACTCAAACAACAATAAACAATTTGAAAATCATTGAAAACTGATTGCTACATTGTACATCAATGTATTTTTTTCTAAAAAATATGAATTATAATTAATAATTGGAAATTATTTTATCTAGTACAAACTAATCAAATATTTTAGCAGGAAGGAAATAAATCAACAGCACCAATTATATGTTGGATTATTTACAGTGTACCTCAAATTCAACTGTTAATTCATGTTATTTGGTTAAACTTTATTTACCTTTTTTTACTATACCTTTAAAGCTTTCAGTTAAATCTCATGACTTTATCAATGTTTTCCTATGAAAAAATATATTGGAATTAGTATTGATACTAGAGAACTCTGCACCCAACATAACTTTTATGAAAATCGATTTAGATTGAAGAACGTTTTGGAGAAAACAGGGAGTGTTTTTTCATAAGATGTAAACTATAGGCTGAACTTGATGACAGTCATGAGACTGAACCTTCGAAGGTATAGCTAAAGGTTTAAGACAAGAGGGTCCCACTCTATACAGCTTTTTTTACGTTATCTATCATTTCTATTAGGCATATGTACATCGTTTGAAATCCCCAAGTGCCACAACAATAAATTCTATATTAAAAATGCATTAAATAGATTATTCAAATTATTGGACTAACTACTGGATAATAACTTAAAAACATGGTAAACCACTATCAAGTGGCTTATAACAATGATATCACAGAATATAATTAAATTGATTTATGTACTATGTATCCTAATATATCGGTTTTCCTTTCTTTGACTTTTCTTCTGATGCTATATGTGGTAGTCTGAAATTTGAAATAGAAAGAAAAACATTTTACTAACAGCGTGCAGACCTATACCACATAATTGCACAGTTAATAATTTCAAGGGATTTCTAAGTTGCATATACACTGTAAAACCATTATTCACAACTCTTTTTATGCATTATTAGAAATATGCTCACTTTGCTAAAACTGCATGATCACCTAATATATGCAATTTATCAATATGATTTGTATTTCAACATAAATGCAATTACAATGCATTTAAAGATCATTTTGATGAGTTGTAAACCAAAGCCATATCATACTCACTTTTGATATTTACTAAATATATCAACCCCTTCTGTTGAAACCTCTAATGGGTCCTTCCCTAGCAACAAATCATGAGCTTTTTTGTGGTTGTCATTTTGAGAATGTTTTTGTATGAATCGTGTATCCTTTCTGAGTGGATATCCTAGAGGATTCATGTCCTTTTGAACAGAAGCTGGTCTCTTTTCGATATACTTGGTAGAAGACATATCAAGAGGGTTGTCGTTAATATTGTCATGCATTGACATAAATAGTGGAATGTAGCACAGATAGTCTATGAAAGTAATCTGAAGCAGAAAAAATAACATCATTTTGCTATACACATACTTTCATTGTAGTTAAAATCACAGACAAAGGTTTTCTCTGTAGAAAAGGAAAAAGAAAAGCTAGCGTTTAATTTTGAACTTAAGTTAGGTTGGCCAATGTGCAAGATACAAACATACTCTAGTGGACAAGACTGTTGGAGAGAGGCTGCATCAGTTGAAAATATTGTGCTTTTAAAGTGAAATCTAAGCTGCAGTTTCATAGTTTAGTTCAGCATTTGTATTGAAAGAAAAAAATATAATTCAATATTTGTACACACCTCTCTATATGGTGTTGGTTGCATTTGATTCATAATGTACTCTTGTTGCTCATAATTCAACCCTCCTGCCATGAGATCAATTTTGAGAGAGTCCGCAGTAATATAATTAGGATTCTTAATCCCAGGATTGTTACAGTAGAACATTGCTTTATATAATCCCATTTTCCTTTCAATATCAGTAAGGTTGGCTATTTCGAGAAGATGGCGACAGTGTGCACTGAAAAGAAAAGATATATCAGGAATAACTGTTCATACCTTTATAAATACTTAGGGCATTAACATTTGATTATCAAATACACATTGTGAGAGTTCTAAAGTAAGTGTAGTTTGTCTTTGTCCTGCTTTGAGACATTTCAAATTCTGAATTCAAAATCTACTGCACAGATAACCTGAGTCAGCACTCATCACATAATCCATTTGATTTTTATGAGGGAAGGAACAAGTGGAAGGGGGCCTTCCTGAGCATGGCAATGTCAATTGGCATTCAAGATTGGCACAAATATATATGTGTGTGTGTGTGTGTGTGTCAGAGAGTTCTAAATAATGTGTGTGTTTGTTTTTGGGTTTTGAGCATTTTAATCAATTAAAATCTACTGCATTCAGATGCCTTGAGTCAGCACTCCATATTGTGTGTTTGTGTGTGGAACAAGTGGAAGGGGACCTGTGTGTGTGTGTTATTGTGTTCCAGATGCCTTACACGCTCCAAATATATATTGTGTGTGTGTGTGTGTGTGTGTGTGTGTGTGTGTGTGTGTGTGTGTGTGTGTGTGTGTGTGTGTGTGTGTGTGTGTGTGTGTGTGTGTGTGTGTGTGTGTGTGTGTGTGTGTGTGTGTGTGTGTGTGT
This sequence comes from Streblospio benedicti, assembly GCA_019095985.1. Lineage (NCBI taxonomy): Eukaryota > Metazoa > Annelida > Polychaeta > Spionida > Spionidae > Streblospio > Streblospio benedicti. The sequence continues at coordinate 20,248,166 of CM032663.1, forward strand.
GTGTGTTCGCACACTGATATACAAAAATATATGTAAATCATTAGCATACTCCATAGCAGTCACGCGTTCTGTCAAGGCTGTCATCACTGCAAACATCCTGAATGTCAATCTGCTATTCTCATCCAGCTCTAGAACTTTCCACACATAGTCCATCTGTTTTGGTGACACACTTGCAATAGACGGAACTCCCTTGATTGCATTTTTAGCAGCCTAATCAAATGAAAAATTGAGCACATTGTATCAATGCCTTTGAATAACAATATAATAGATCTTAATATAAGTGATATGCAATTACATGCAATTTGCGAAATAGCCAACTCAAGTACCAAATAAATTATACTGTTAAACAGCAAACATACATTTACACATGAAATGTAGTAAGTTAAATTATATCTACCCTTGCAGGTATAACACCTTTGAAATCATCATCTTCAACGATAAATGGTCTTGCATACATTTCAATCTTGTTTGGATCAACCAGACGATAATGCTGTAAAAAGTCTATTCCAGCATCTGAAATATATTTTTGTATTTAAACATAATCTTTGGTGACACTTAATACCTAATAATGTCTAACATATTTGAGTGGTTTGGTTTGCTTGATAAACCAGTTTCTCTTATACTAATTGTAGATAGGCATGCTACAGGCTATTCTTGACTGCTTCTTCTGCTTTTGTTAAAAATCTCTTTCTCTCTTCTGCTTTTGTTAAAAATCTCTTTCTCTTATATATAAATTAAATTTGAATCTCACAGATTTGGTGTATACACATTTTGCTTTATTTTCAAATAAGAATACATCAGCACTACTAAACATTAAAGTATAATGTTGATTTTTAGACACAATACCCTCAGCAGTATACACATACAATGCAGGCTGTTCAGCAGGGCACAGAATACCAATGATGATCCAAATAACACGAATATCATTTCATTTCTTTGATTCAAGGTGTGACAGTTGAAAATATAACTATCATGATACTATCGCAGAAAGTTTTGCCCTACACCATCAAAGCAATATGATAAAATGATCAGTCCCACCTTTCTCTTCTGCTTTTGCATGTTCTTCGTCTACAAGTTTTGATTCTGCAATCATCTTCTTCATTTGCTCCAGCATTTTTTGTCCTCCTTTCTGCATCAGCACTCTAACTTTCCTTTGACCCGTCACTAAAGAATAAATCCTACTTTTTATACATTTGCTTATTCAAATTTTTTTTATTGATGAGGAAAATTATATGCAGTTACATGTACAAATGGGGCATACATGCCACTTAAATTAATGTTCTAATACCATTTTACCATTTTATTAAAAAACGGTTTCAAACACAACTCTATTCTAAATGTTTGTATTCCAAATATTTGTTCAAATATATTACTTACATGTAGAAGTGTCCAAATCGCTATCATTTGCAAGATCATCAGTATTAACACCATCGTCATAATCATCAATATTTTTTAGACCAACTTTTTCTTTACCCTTTGTAATCTGGATATCATCGCCAAACATTTCCTATGGTTTAAAATTTCAGTTATTATTACATCATTGTTGAGCTGGCATATTTTCAAGAATGTCATGAAACATTCCAATGTAAAACAAATACCTGGTAGTATTATCAAATAGGATACCTTCAAAGCCCTGGCTATTTCCTGCTTTGTCATTTTATCTGGGTCAAGCCCAAGTTTTCGAAGATCATCATCTTTAAGCTTTTTTATATCGATTTTCTTCTTTCCTTTCTTCAAGCGTACAGTTCCATCGGGGGCAGTTTCAAAATAATCACCATCAGATTCGGGGTCATCTGTATGAAATAAGTGATGAAATAACTATCATACATAGGATAGAAATGCTGACATCAGTATTTATTTTCCTATAATGTAGCACAGGTGGCAAATCCAGGGTAGCAGGTCCCCTCCATGCAAATTTATCATAATTTTGACCATTTTCTGGGCCAGGTGGTTCAAGCAGCATGCGCATTGCCCTATTTGATGAAATCTGGAACTGCCACTTAGTGCTATGTGATAACATTCACTAGGGACTGAAGTATGTGTTCTCAAGTTGTAATTAGAAAGAATATCAAAATCCTATTAATAACTATTTGAAGGGAACGTACCTTCACCCTTCTTTTTCCTCACGAGATTTCCCTTTTCATCTGAAATATTATGAAAAAATTCATTCCATCATTAAACATTAGATATCTATTCCTTTAATACACCCTAAAGTTGATTATTGTATCAAAGATACGTCAAAATAAATTTTACAGTTTCTATACCAATTCAAATGGCCTTCCCATATCAAATTGTATATAATTTGAAAATGAAATCTGAAAATATCACATACTTTGAAAATTTAAATTCAAAATACCACATACCATATTTATATTCAAATTCATCATCTGAATCAACAACCTCGCCTGGTTTACCCCTGTTAAAAATAATATGATAAAATTTGTAGTTGGAAATCAAATATATAGTACATTCATTTAGAAATAACAATCTTCTACTTTAATAAGACTTTACCTTTTTCTTCTTTTTAATCGTACCAATTTTCTTCATAATTGCTTTTCCATCATCACCATAAAGGATGTTTCCTTCATCGTCTCTAGCCTTAGTAAATTATCATACAAAATAATAAAAATGATACTAATAGAAACAATACATAACACAAGACACATATAATAAACTGAAGAATGAAAAAGCAAAAGGATAAAACAATAAATGACTTATAAATATGAAAGACTGACTTACATATTCATACAAACTCTCTTCATCACTAGCATGTCCGTCTCCCTTTTTCTTCCTTCTTCTGCCATCAAGAATGCCGCCATCTTCTTCTCAAGGGAAAATGTTTGATTAGATATTATTATAATACTTGCATATCAAATGCCACACTTAAATGAATTTACTAATTACACTTGGGAGGACATTATTCTGTCATTACTATATTGTATCAAAGAAAAAAGTGGTTATTATTTCATATATGTGATTATTAATTGAAATTAAAGCTTTAGTGGCTAAAGCACTTAATGCTACTAATGAGTGACTTAAACCTAAAGCAAGCTCAAATTTACCACAATATATGTCTGATTCATTGTGTTTGGGTAAATCAGATATTGATAATTTTCTAAGTTGTAATAATAGGTATCGATGAACACATTGGCCACTAAAGTATTAATTTTTCTTCAGACTAAAGCGCAGGCCAGAGATGAGTGTTACAGTTGTACATGTAGAGTTGCAACACCTGAAAGCTTTTAGATATTTTAATTATGCCACTCAATGCATCATAAATAGGAAAGAATCAAAGGACCAACCATGTCCTCCTAGTAAATCTTTCCATTCAAACTTGCTAAGTATTATGAAAATAATGCACATAAACATGTAGTTCAGTCTAATCATAGACCCTCATTCATAATAACTGCACAGTTACTATTGCTGTGTATTAAATACAAGCGAGACAACAACAAAATGGAGGGCATATTCGTCAGTGATATACATGTATATGAGGGTAGTAAATATGTATATATCAGGGACTGTGTGCAGTCTGCATGCAGTCTCTAGAGTTGATTCATAATTCAAAAACGTATCCTCCAGATGATCTAATAGTTAGGTTTAATAAAAATTATAATTATTATTATCACTGATATCATGTTACACTGTTATTCATTATATAGAACTCACTAAAAGACAACAATATTGACAATGATTACCGGTATATGTAAAACAATTGAAATAGTATATTCAAAGCTGTGAACTTCACTTAAAGCATGGCAACGTGCATCAAAATAGACAATTGTGCAATAAAACAACAACAATCATATTCTCATGAAATAAATGAAATGATGTCTTCAGACTTTTAAGTAATCATAACTAAACATTAACCAAATTAACGTATGAAAATGCAAAAAAAGGAATTAGTTTTGTCATCAGTGTCTGTTCAAGAATGAACTGTGAAAAGTGCTTAATGCAGTGAAAAAAGCAAATTAAGCATTTCAAGGAATATGTCTTACCCAAAATGTCTTGTAATTCATGAAAACGAACACTGTTCTTCCGACTAAAATTCAGTTTTATATTGGGCATTTGTCTGACTGATGTCACTTCGGGTGGTACATATTTTGAGGGAACTTGTTTGGGTGATCTGATAGTTCTTTTCAGATTACTTTGTCTGGCACGTTTTGGTACATCAATGTTTTTACCACTGACCGAAATGTCAGATTTTCTACTGTCTTGGTCATAATTATAGTTATCCAAATATACATCAAAGTGATCTTGACTTGATCCAGTCATTTTTAAAATTGAGGTGCGTCTATTCGTGTCAGAAACCTCACTTAACTCCTTTTTAAAGGAGCTCTGTCTTTTGTGAAGAATTATTTTATGATCCCTCCTTCTCATTCCTCTTTTGGGTTCTTCACTTTTATCACCAGTGTCAACTGGTTTGTTGCCAAGAGAATTAAGAACTTTATCTAAGTTTGTGGAACCACCAATTTCCTCATTTTTAGTGACACTTATATCATCATCACCTATTTTAAAATCTACATCCGTTTTGTCTGCAGCATGATAAAATAATATATGACATATTATGTGAGTAATCATAGAGCATATTAGGGTGATATTAGTAATAAAATTGATATCATTCAATTCAATTTGTAAAAACATTACAGCTTACCATCACTTTCATCATCTGCATCATTGCCATCACCACCTTTCTTTTTACCCTTCTTTCCTCCCTTTCCTCCCCATCTAAAGAAAACATACGATATACATGTAGGAGTATGCCAGATCATCATCATTTTTCATGTCTATGTGACTGATAAATTGAAAGCTCCTGTTTAGTTTGATTTGTAGCATTAGCAAAATCATACAAAATCATTAATTATAACTATAATTATACACACATTTGTATTATATAATTGATAACATGACTGTACATGCACAGGTACTTGTATGTATTATTATGACTGTAGAAAATAAACATTATACATTTATAATCATTTTGAAATCATAATGTAAAGCAACGCATATGTTAATATTAGAGGATTCTTTCTCCAAGTCAAATAGGACTATATCACATAGCCTTTGCCGGTACTCGAACCCTTGACCACTACCACTGTGGTATCTATTGACAGTGTCAGTGGTCCAGGGTTCGAGTCCCAGCTGAGGCTATGTGATATAGACTTGGAGGAAAAAAACTCTAATGTTAATACTTACACCCAGTCAGTTAATTTCCAAAATATCTATGAATAAGTCATATGTTATCAAAATATTCTACTAAAATAGAACTTACTCTTCATGCCCTAGGCCAATACCTCTGTTGTCATACTCCTCCTCCTCAAATCGCTTTTTGCCCTTTTGGTACGACACCATACTTTTTGCTTCTTTTGCCCTAAAATATTAAAAAAATCTTTAACTTACACAGAATGAATTGCAAACTATTTTTGCTTTGCGGACAATCATACTAAAAAGTAACCAAGATCATACTTTTTGTGTTTTTCAACCATCTCTTCATATTTATCACCATATTTTTCCTTCCTCTTCTTTTCTCGTTCAGCTTTGCGTTTTTCTTTGGCTTTGACATATGCTTCTCGTTCTTCTTTCGTCATTTTGGACAAATCTATTTGAAAGCAAACACTAAATTGTGTTGTTTGATACAAACACATGATTATTGCATTATTATTACTATATCTACATTCTAAAAATTGTACAACACCATTAAACATATACTCTGCAACGAATGGCATCATAAATCAGAACAATTTAACATTGTTTCCAATAATGTCTTGTAGTACCTACTGGATTAATCTTGTAAAGTGTTTATATTCCAATATACTACAGAGGGTATTTCATCAATTTTATGCTTTTACAAACTGATGATGTGTATATGTATATGTATATGTGTATATGTTCTTAATGTTGTTGGTTCCATTGACTAAAATTTAACATTTCTCGACAAAGCAACATGATAAGTAAATGTTATGAAAATACTTAATTCTGCTCTTAATGTTACACAAACATCAGGTCCTTGCGACCCACCTGGTTCATCTTCTGAGTCTGTTGACAACAAGCTGTCTGAGAAATCAGTCATGTCACCATCAGGTCCTCCTCCTTTTCTGCCTTTACCACCTTTTCCCCCTTTCCCTCCTTTACCCTTCTTTCCTCCTTTCACCTTGACCTTCTTGAAGCCCCCTTTACCATCTGGCTTCATCACGTAATGACTGAAGGTTGATTTAAGAAAACATTTTGGTTACAATTAGTTTTCATTATACATCTATATCGACAAACCAAATATCAATGAACTTTTAATGTTCATCAATAAAGTACATGTATTATGATTCATTTAGTATAAAAAATACAAGTATGTGAACAATGACTTATAAAGTGACAAATATTTTGATCTTTTGAATCATCTATAACATGGTGGTTTAGTGTTGATGATATTTCTTTGTATAACCTTCTTCTGAGTCATATCAAATATTTTTTATCAATTAACTGTTTTAATTTGAGCATTTTCAACAGCAATAAAGTTCTAATTTACCAACATAGGAATTGTGATCTATTACAGCTAAAAGCCCTGATATACATTACCAGGTGAACTTTTTAAATTTGGAATACCAAGTAGGATGCAACAAAAATCATCAACAAAATTAAACCATGTGCCCTCATTAATCATATAGTCAATACAAAAGTCAACAACTTCTCATAAATTACCTTTCATCAGAATCTGAATCAGATTCTGAGCTGGAATACACCTCAGCTTTTCCATGCCCAATGACTTTGCCATCTTTGTCTCTAATCCTTTCTCGCCGTTTTCGCGTTTTTGTCCCCCCTGCACTCACTTCACTAAAATAACTATAGTCTGATTCACTGCCATGTTGGCGTCTTTTCTTCTTTTTCTTTTCAAAAAAGTTACTATCCCCGGAGTGGTATGATTCACTATCACCATAGGTCCCGTCTGCATTTTTCTTCTTTCGTTTCACATGTCGTGTTCCACCATCAGATACTACACTATAATAACTGTGTGCACTGCCCGCATGTTTGCGTTCTCTTCTTCGCCGTCTACGTCTAGCCTCACCATCTTCATCCTGACTACTGTGATACTCCTCCTCATCACCATAAGTTCCGTCTGCCAGTTTCTTCCTCCGTGTTACCTTCCTAGTCCCTCCAGCGCTGACAACGCTCCTATATGAATAGTCACTGTCACTCTCATCCCTACGTTTGCCTCCTTTAAAAGCTTTCAGCCTTTTCTCTCTTCTCTTTTTCCTGCGCTCTTTGCCCCCTTCATCTTGGGAGCTGTGATATGACTCTTCATCCCCATATGTTCCATCTGCCTTTTTCTGACGTCGCTTCACATGCCTTGTTCCACCAGCACTTACCACACTTCGGTAGCTGTATTCACTATCACTGTCTGGGTTCCGTTTGCCCTTCTTTATAGCTTCCAATCTCTTTTTTCGGCGCTGCTTTCTTCTCTCCTGACCAGCTTCATCCTGCGAGCTATGATATGACTCTTCATCACCATAAGTTCCATCCTTGTTCTTCTTCTTTCGTTTAACATGTCTTGTTCCACCGGCACTTACAACACTACGATAGGAAAATTCACTGTCACTACCATCATTCCTACCACCTTTGGCCAGTTTCTCCTTTTTAGCCTTTATAGCCTTTACTTTTCTCTCTTTGCGTCGACCCTGGCGTCTGGCTTTTCCCTCTTCATCTTGATCACTATGATATGATTCCTCAGCGCTGTAAGTGCCATCCTCTCGCTTCCGCCGGCGCATCACATGACGAGTTCCACCAGCACTTTTCACACTTCGGTAGCTGAAGTCACTGTCACTATCTATATCATAAAGATAAAAATATTAGTAAAATGTGTTATTGATGATCTAACAGTTGTACTATCCAAGGCATCAGGCAATTGTTTTTCGAAAAAGTGAAGTTATAAACATTTTATATGGGATAACATTGATTAGCAAATACTATAAGAATCCTATCAATTCTAATCTATATTGAAAAACAAGTATGTACATTATGAGACATTATGAAAGTAAAATATTGTTCAGTGATGATGAAAGAAGAACTAAAAATACTTGGCTACAAAGTGAGTATTTTTGTCTAAAATTTTATTCAGATATTAACGGGTTTTTTAAAATAGAATTCCTTTACCATCCCTCCTCTTCCCCGCTCTGTATGCAGCCTTTTGTTCTTTCGTCATTTTAGCTTCAGTAGGATCTTCATCATTAGCTGCCCCCACTATGTGACCTTTTCCGACTTTGCCACGAACTTTTTGGTTTTTGTTAGCTTGTTCTTTCTCTTTCTTAGCAACTTTCCTACAATCAAATTAAATCATTAATCATAATTGTAGTAAAAGTATCTGTGAAGGCACGGAAAAGGTATCTGATTTGAATACATTGTACCAGGTATATTGTTTTTGTGAAAATCATGAAAAATCAATTTTTCATTTTAAAACATATTTTGGCTCCTATTTTATTTACCAAAATACATGTATTCAAAGTTAAACATGATAATTAGAAAATGTTAATACTGATGCAGTAAAAACAAGTAATATAATTGTGGACTGATGGCAAATGATCATAATATGTTGTACACAAAGCATATTTACTTTTTATATTTCTTTCCAGTCACAGGATCAACATAGACTTCATACACTTCACCATCTTTTCCAACAATCCTTGTTCCAGGTTTTGCTATTAATATATAAATTCATTTCTATTAGATAATCCATGATCAATTGTCGGTGATAGCAAATAACAAAATATATTCACGGTTCCCAAAAAAGTTCAATAAAGTGTTTTGTAGCACTACCTTTCTTAACTTCTTCATCTCCCTCTGCGTCATAAACAGTTGATGCTTTTTCCCAATCCTCAATCACATCATCAGCACCCAGATTAAGATATTTCTTCAGCTGTGCCATGTCACCACCTGATTCTTCAAACTCCTTAAATTCTTCAGCTGTCATGAGGATAGTTTTCTCGACAAGCCTTCCACTGCCAGTCCTTACCATTACTTTCATCACCTTATGTGAAACAAGATACTCATGAAAGCTATACACATTACAGCAATAACCTAGTACCAAAATCAGTACCAATGATGAATACAAACTTAATATAACTTAAGATTAGACATTACAGGGTAAATTGAGTCTTCCTAAATGATTAAGGCATTGCTCATTGATCATAACCAGCTTGTAATTTGTGAATATGTAATACTCAACTACCTCATCTTAAATATAATCAAGTATAGCAAGTACATGTACCTTCATTGGATCTGCTTCAACCTTTTCCACTCCTTCCAGAACATCGCCCTTATTCAAAGACATATACTTGTTTAGAATTGCAGCTGGATCTTTTCCTTGTCGCTTCAACTCTTCCATCTTTTCAAAATCATCTTTTGACATCAATATAGTCTTTTCTACCAGTCTTCCACTGCCTGTCCGTACAAACGTTTTTACTGAAGTTAACTGTGCTTCACCCCAACCCTCTAATTTCCCTTCATTGGGATCCATGTATTTTTCAAGTAGTCTATTTGCTGCAACTCCTTTCCCAGATGCTTTCATCTTGTTCAGTTTTTCAAAGTCTGATTTTGAAACATATATCACCTAAAATGGACAAAGTTTTTCTACAATACATGCATTTTGAGTCATGGTTCATGCATGCAGATAATACAAATGAATATATGATTATGGAAACGTTAAGGCAATACAAGTTGAGGAAGCATTTAGTGTTAAGTGTGCAATAGTAAGATAATACCCGGTGTACCTTTTCAATTTTCCTTCCACTTTTTGTTCGTATGAATGTTGTGATGGCTTTCTGCTCTTCTCGATCCCATTGTTGAAGACCCTCAGCTTCTTCTTTTGAAAGATACTTTTTAATGAGATCCTCCACATCCTTTCCACCTTCTTTCATTCTCTGAAAAAAAATGATGAAAATCTTATTATTCTACTAATATAAACAAACATACTTGCTATCTATACAAAGAAAAACAATTTGTAATAAGTATTGAACCTGCATATACTTAGATGGAGCAGAGCAACATATTCTGTTTCTACATGTTATATTGCAATTACTAGGTATCAAAATGTAAAGTATTTTGAAGGGAAAGGTTTTCTTTAAAGTTATCCAAACATTTAACTTATTGACGAAAAACAAGTCCGATTGTAGAATTGTTATCATCTTATAGATGTTGATGCACATATATAAACTTCATAAATCTGAGATGAAAATACAAAAGTAATGCCAATAAATACACAAATATATACCTGAAAGTCTTCTTCATTCATGAAAATGACACGTTCAACCAGCCGGCCACTTTTAGTCCGAATGTACGTTTTAATTGCATGAACCTCTGTAAAATAAGATTATATTTTTTTCCAACTTGTTGAAAGAATATACCAGTAATATTTATTTCTATGTATTATCTGTGTTATCTATGTTAATGTCTATGTTAAATGTTAGTTAGATTTAGGTTGTTACAGCAGATAATTAGTCCGTTATTTAATCCAATGCATCTTTTATACAGTATAGTATTCAGTTCTTTAAAAATGAATACTGCTAGTTATTTCAATTTTGAATACTTTCCCATTTAGGAAAATAAAACATTATCAAACATTTGAAATATTGGTCACTTATTAAAATAGATAAATAATATTTATATTTTGCTTCATGAAATTAGGAAAATTGGCAAAAAACATCAAATCGTTGATAAGAACGTGCGATTCAAGCAGGGTACACACATTTCTTAAATAGAGCACAAAAACAACAATTGTGCAAATGTAGGTACATGTATAGCATGCACTAAGCAAGAAACAAAAACATACATAATATATTCATTATCATAAATTAAACAAAATACAAAATGTATGCAGGCACCACTTAAAATAATTAATTCTGATCAACATTATTATGTTTATTTCAAAATCAAAATGATTCAAGCTGAAGCTGAAAATAAAATTGCAGTGCAGACACAAATTTACATAGAAAAGTAGTAAACTATATGTTTACCAAAATCATGACTCATTTCACCATTCCAAATATATGCAACAAAATTATCCTCATTTTCATTTTCTTGTGCTTTGCTTGAAAAGTCATTATCACCATTCTTAATATCCGCAACAAAACTTTCCCCATCATTATTCTCTTGCTTCGTTTTCCTTGACAAATCTTGTTCATTGCACTGATCGTAAATCTTTGTATCAAAGTCATCAACCTTGTTTTCCAAAACATCGTGTAGATGAATGTTCTCAACATTATTGGCAGAGGTTTCTTTTTGAATTAACTCCAATGATGTTGTGAGATAGGACACTTTCAACCTTTCCTCAGAAATTGCATGTTCGTGGTCAGTTTGAGATTCTAAATTCTTAGAAATAGGACCAATCTTAGGGGCTTGTGGAAAAGCATGTTGATGATGACGTCCATATTTTCCTTTTTCGATAGCATAGGATCATGAGGATCAAAATAGTACATTTATTTATATGTAATACTTGTTTTTATTATCATTTACATATCTATCTACCAAATATTATTCATCTATACAAGAAAGACTTTATGGTAGGAAATATTTTATGATTTTTGTGGATTACAAAATGCCAGAATAAATAGATTTTCAGCACAAAGGAGTGAGTAGCAACTAAACACCCCAAAGCAACTTGAAATATACATATATTCCCTTGGTTCTGGTAATTATTATATACATAATAGCCATAGTAATAAGTTGTAATTGTGAATCAAACAGTAGTACAGTGCAAAAGGATTAGTAGAGAATATTTTGCAATAGCATTAAATGCATAGATGGTAGCAAAAATAGTGAGATTGTCTTAGATAATTTAGAGAAACAACCAGTAACTAAATCAGCTTGTTTTAGTATTTCAATCATAAAATACATTGTATCAACAATTTACGCACGTGTATGTTACATTATGTCTTATTATGTGCTTACCTTTTTCTTTTATAGCATCCAATCTCTTTTGTAGTAATTCCTCCTTCTGTCGTCTCAGTTCAAGTTCTTCCATAAGTGCTCTGACATACCAATAACTGTGCCGATAACCTCCACCAACGCGAATATATTTATGCTAAAATTCATTTCAATTATTCATTATTTGTTTCAGTTTAACCTCAGAAAAGTGGTATAACTGAAATATGGGGTTATTCCTAGCAAACACTTCACAAATATTTTAATTCTAAGTTTGTGACCACTTTCCATTACTAAACGAAAACTATCTATCGGCAATAATAATTCATTCATTGTACATGTATCAAAATATAGAATTATTTTTATCGTACCTCTTCACATTTGTCATGGGGAACTTTCAACATGCATTTGATGCAATCTTCTGACTTTGACTGTGAAAGTAATAAACAATTTATAGAATACATTCTAGAAAGAGAAGAAGTTGGTAAAATGGCAAAGAATCTGACTAGGGTCTAATGTATTAAAAAGCTTCTACTCATACAATAATAATATAGTTCACATAATACCTCATATGTTGTGCTTATTTAGTCTTACATGTTAGAGCCTCTGACCGTAAAATTGAAATATTTATGATTAAGATTTCAAACAAAAAGTAAAGACAACGTAAAGTCAATCTGCAATATACTTACTCTTTTCAAAAATTGAGTTGGCTGGGTGGGTGTTTGTTTTCCATCATTGATGAGATTATTTATATTTGGTGATTTTGATGTATTTCTTCCTTTCTACAAAATGGAATAGAATAAAATCTTTGAGAAAATGTTCCATTTTAAAAAGTACAATGGGCCAATGGGTATATCTGTGTACATTCATCTTGGATATGTCATTCAATATATGATTGAGAATGACTATAGAAATATAGCAACTAATATAATATCTTGATGTTGAACACTGTCAGATATTAAAGATATTGTAAGAGATAATAAAACGTTCAGCTTCAATAAATTGAAAGTAATTATGCTTAAGAAAATAGTTGCGAGGCAATTCTTATCTTTGTGATAATCATATATTGTTATAAATATCAGATATCAAGTTTTATATTAATTTCACTGAATCCAACTCAGCCAAATAGGTCATAAGATAATGTTGGAGCCATAATACTTTATCTAAAATAATTATTCGTATGGCTTGAATAACGATTTTTCTATAGATGTAATTCAATAAATGTTTTGAGAATTTAACAACATTGATTTTCAAATCAGTTCACCTTTTTCGGCTGGGTTCGTCTGGCCAACTGACATATTCTTATGCATATTTGCACTCTAATTATAAAGATTAGCTCTGCCCCATGGTAAAATAACCCTTCGTATAGATATAGACGTTTACAGGTAAATCAAGAATGATGTGTTAAGGATAGAATTGTTTGTATGTGTACGACACTGACTCAAAACTCTCAGGTGTGATCCGATCATGAACACAAATCGAATAAAAAGAGTTGCCTCTTCACAGACTTTGCCGTTAACCCACCTATAGAATAGCATTGTTAGATAATCACCATAGTCAATAGGATTATTCAATAAGATGTTGTCAATGGTAGAAAATCTTGACTGAATCAATTGTGCACCTCCCTAGGAAAAATATTAAGAGTCGTCTGTCAAAACTTAGAGATTTAGTTCTCTTAGAACAAATCTCCTTTGTGGTAGATATAAATGTACATGATAATGGTAGGATGCTGGACAATTGAAAACAACAGAGCTCTAGATTTTCCGTCTTTACATTGAATTTTTTTATCTTTTCATGCAATTGTTCCTTTGTAATAAATGTAATCTGTAAGAATTCAGATCACTCATAATTAGTGGTGCAGCTCTAATGTATCTCAATTTGAAGTTGATACTTCCTAAAGGAACTTTGCGTCCTCAAAGACAAATGTATAAATATGTCATTTGAAGAACATTTATTTACAAACATATTTATACTTCTAAATGATAAAAAATGTTTCACTATCAATATCATAAGGTCTCTGTACATGTATTTGTATTTTTATTTTTTATTTATGAATTAGGTAATGCATTGCAGCCATTGACCAATGCTTTGTTTTAGATTCCTGCTACAATTGAAAAATATTATGATGTTGTAATACAATCAGTTATTAGAATAGTCTGTAAGCAGCGTGGTTGGCTTCGTGTGATGAAACCACTGTAAGATTTGTTCTCAATAACATGTCCTCTGTTGCAAAGAAACAGGCGTGATAGTCATTCAGATTTCTATTTAACCTAAACATTGTGGCAGCTGCAGGACTTATAATCCTAAGCAAGAAAGTGGATCAAATGAACGTATTTGCTGACAAATGTGACATGCAACACTTAAATACCAGTTTGAAAGATATTTATGGACCTACTTTTTCGGATATTTTAGCCATCATCAGCTCTGATGGTATTATATTGATCACAGAAAATGATACCTGTATCAAAAAAATAGACTGATATTTTGTGACCCAAACACATTAATGACAAGGTCATATAGCGCATACCACAGATTGTCATAAATGTAGCACTGGGTGCCAAGCTAACAGGCAAAGCGCTCCACAAAGCCTTTAGCCCAACACCTAGATGATAAGGCTTCTGATATTACTTGTTTCTACTGAGTCAACCATTCTAAGATTGTTTTCTAACTTGTGTTTTTGGTTAATCAGAATTCATAATTTAATTAGAATTTATAATTTTATTCTATTTCAAATATTTTCCCCAATTTTATCATGGCCCCATCAGAAAATACACATAATATGTGTAGATAAATGATGAATTCTAATTAAAACACCAGTTAGAAAACAATCTTTAAAAGGTGGAATAGGAGAAAAAGAATATGAAGAATACCACCTATTCGCAAGTTAAGCAACTTTTGTTAGACAAAGCTCCTGGCTCTGACAGTATCTCCTCAGAGATCTTCAAAAACACTGCGCCAACTCTGCACACCAAACTATTACGGTTACTTGAACTCCTATGTCAGTAAGAGCACGTTCCACAGTATTGTAAGAACATTATTCAACTGTACACATGGAAAGAAAACCACATAGACTGTCAAGTTTTAAATGAAGTGAATAAGCTTGTGGTCTGTCGGCCCATATATTGTTCAGCATGAAGTTCCTGTCATGCCATCAAATGCTTTTGCTGACAATGCAAATGACTCTAAACATAGACATTCACATCAGATCACGTATGGAATATAGATGTCTCCGCGGTATCGGTTAGAATAGGGCAAGAAAAGGTGACAAGGAGATTAAAAAAAATGACCTCCTGATTGCAGACAACTGTGCTCTAAACTAAAAAGAAAGAAACGCCATGCAACATTACTTATACACGTTTATAATGCCTGTTAAAATATTTCGTCAGGCAATCAACCTAAAAAAAGAAGTGATGCACCAACCAGCACCTGAGAAGACATACTCTGAATCTGAACCTTACACAACCAAAAACGACCAAAGTCTGTTATGTTGACACTTGGCAGTACATTGCCCAGAGAAGCTGTAGACATTGATGTCAGGATCACAAAATCCAATTCTATTTGCAGACTGTTCAAGAACGTATATCCGAGGCATCAAGCTAGGGATCATTTTCAAAGTGCATCGTGTAGTAGCATTGACCAAGGTCAACCACCATCGTACCTCACATCTCCGAAAATTGCAAGGCATCGTGGCAAGTAAGGATCACTGCCACCATGGGTGTGGCCCGTGCTGATCTTCCTAGCGTCCACACCTTCCTGAAAAGGTCAACACTGCTGGACAGGACATTCAGCTCGGATACAAAACTACAGATTCCGGAAAACACCTGCTGTTTGGAGAGTCCCAATGCAGCTAGCACCTTCCTGTTGGCGGTCTTATAAAAGCTGCAAACATGTTTGAACGGCTCCCTGAAAACAGCTATACCTCAATCAATATTGTTGGGAGCAAACTGCACACAATCGCTGTGTATGCATCTCTGTAAATGGTGCACGTGGTGTCAAGAAAACATGAAGACATTAGAGGAGGGAAAATAAAATCGGCAGGCGAATAGAAGAGTAGAGGGAAACAGCCACAATCGCCTGCCCCAATTGTACGAGACCATTCTGAATCTGAGTGACTACTCCGCAGCCATCAGTTTTGATGATTATACTAGTAGCAGAAGGAGGCCACGTGGTGTTGGTACATGGACCTCCAGAGGCAGGCTAGGCAGCCAACTGAGCCTCGGGGTTGTGGAGGGATCACACTAGCTATAGTTTTCAAACTAGGTGAGTTCTTTTACGTGCAGATGGGTGGCTTTCCTCCACACGGGACACGCCTTTTAACGAGGCTTCCGAACCTCGGGCTTGGTGTAGCCACCGTCTTGTATGCTATACCCGACAGCAGCGACACGCTGCGTGGAAATCGGCAGTACAGTGGCAGACGCACAACGTAACTCTTTGGCGCCACGAAGTCTGCCGAGGCCGGGACGCGAACTTACGACGCAGGAAATTCCT
The DNA here is from genome assembly GCA_019095985.1 of Streblospio benedicti. Classification (NCBI taxonomy): domain Eukaryota; kingdom Metazoa; phylum Annelida; class Polychaeta; order Spionida; family Spionidae; genus Streblospio; species Streblospio benedicti. The sequence continues at coordinate 20,264,558 of CM032663.1, forward strand.
GTTTGTCGGTCGTACGCGAACCGCTGTACTAACGAAGACCACACGCAGATTGGCCTCGTGGATCACCAGGCACCATATCAATGGAAAGTATGATTAGATGGCGCTCAACGGATTTGCGGAAGAACACCTAATACATGTCATGAGACTACTGTCAGATTTTGGTCAACGTGACATCGGGTGGATCCGTATTAAACAAAATGACAAAAAAAGGGGGGGGGGGGTTTTAGCGGTCAGGCCCAATAGAAATGATGGAACATGGACTAAAATTGATACGAGCTACAGTCATTTAAAACCAGTAAATGTGACACACTTGAAATTTCCTAATGCACGTATTACACGTGATTACAGCTACATTCTTAATCTTAGCCACTGCACTAACGTTACTATATTGGCACCACACCCATTGTATTTGACTACTTGAGTACGTTTAATGTAAGTCTTCTCTTCATTGTACATGCTGATTTCACAAGCTGATTTGAATAAAGGGAGAAAGGTGCCCAAAAGTTTTTTAAGTGAGCACGTAGAACTTCAGTGATGATGAACACAGTGAATACACACAGAGTTGGTTTTGATTGTGCACCGTATATTGTTTCTACATATGCAGGGCACAAGTCACTTTCAATATGATTTCTGGAAAAGCAACACGTACGTATACATGTACGTTGGAAAGTGAATGGTAGTGTTTGTTTTCTAAGACACTGTGGATATTGATTACAGGTTTAGAATGTCTTAGTCAATAAGTCAGTTTTGTCCACAAGCTTTATTCTGAAATATTACTCTCCAAACATTGCACACTAACTGCAGATTAAATATGCTTTTATTTCTCTTTTGTGCTCATCACACGGTAAACAAATTTTTATGGACACTGTAAATATAGATAAACACTTGAAGAGTACAACCAACATGACATTGAACCAATTCTTCTACACACAGTACCAGAATCCCTGGAGCTAACAGTAACACTACCGTCACTTTGAAAGTCTACACCTTCGGCATCATCTTTAGATCTCATGGTTATCGTTTGAATAGCGAGGGGGTGTTAGAGCGTAAAATATAACCAGCCTTAAAATGTAACGGTCATACTTTACGTTAACGTGAATTGTGACCAAACCCCCTAGAATAGTCTAGGGGGTCTTATACCGAGCCGTGGAGTTGACTGGCAATACAGAGACGTGAACGTGACTCCCGTTTTCTCTCCCACTTGTCTACCTATATCTATACATATGATACGTGAAACAACATTAATCACAGTGTTCTTTGTCAGAGCTTTAGAGTATAAGACATGTAAGATTCCCTGGCCTGATTACAAGTTCCGCTGGTCACATTTTACGGCAGCTAGACCCACCCCCGGTGGAAAGCTGCTACAGAGACGTGAACTTGAACCCCTTCTTTGATGGTCACTTGTCAACGTATTTAGAAGTATGATACATGAAAAAAGCACCTACTCTTTACACTCTTTCTAGTAGAGACATATCCGTAGTTGCCCTATGCCAGAGAACAAGCCGTGTGCGATCCCTGAGCGTGATTACAATTCACAGTGGTCACATTTTTCAGCAGCTAAACCAGTTTTGGACGCCGTAAATTGTAACCGGTCACAATTTACTTTGGTTACATTTTACGGTCTAACACCTGTGGAGCACTCACCGGAGTAGGAGGCCTGAAGCCGGGTACTTGCTGCGGGTTGTTGGTCAGGGAGGGAGGCGGCCTCTTGCCCGACTTCTCGCCATTTCCCGCTCAGGGTGACTCCGCGGGGTGGGCCTGGGCGTGTTGCTTAGACTTCGGGACATCCCAAAGCTCCCGTAGTCTGAAATATCATCATAACCGGTCATGCTATCATGTAATACCGTGTAGTCGAGATTTTGGGAGTATAAGAATGTACTTGGTGATGTGACGTTTCAAAACTCACAGTCTGATATAAGAACATTTGGGTTTTGTCACATCGTTTAGGACTCTTCCAACAGGTATTTTTAATGGATTCACTGATACTGATGTTTTCTAATGAACTGTAAATGGTATCTGATCTGCAAGACATGAACACGCATGCCCCGTGATATGCCAAAGCTTCCAAATGCTGAAATACGAGAAATAATCAATCTGTAATGCAGCAGTGTGGACAACTACAAACCCTACAGAGTAACTCGAGGCACAAGTGCTGTAATCCATCCCAATAGTGTTTTCTACATATACGATGGCAAATATATTGGTTTGATATTGGCATATATATACATATATGTGACCAACACCACAAATATAGTCGAAAGATTATATATCTAGTAAAATTTCAATTTAAGCTAGTTTTTAAACTAGGATTGGACATGGTTTGGGACGAATGTTAGTCCGGGACATAGCAAAGCTCTTGAAATCGGTAATACGAGCAAGATGGGTCAGGTTTATTCTCGTAATGTAACCAAGACGTTGGAAGTAGCAGAAAAATTACATGGTAATTTTTCATATTATAATAGTATCCTATGTGTGGGATCTGAATCGTGAGCCTGTGAGCATATATTCGATATATTAGATTCCGGGAAATATCGCACCTTTTTCTGGAATATGAGAAAAGGACAGTGTGATTATATGACCAAGTTTATGATTAGGATCTTACTTGAAATATACAAGCTTACCATTGATATAGCTTTTTATCATTAGTTGATGTTCACTTTTTAGTTTGACAATTGTTATTTATGGTTGATATTCCCAAGCTAGCTCTAGTTGTGTTTTAATTGAATTAAAGATAAAATCTGTAAAGAAGTGAATGACTTTATGATCTGGCATATATGACGGTGCAATTGATACAGTTGAAGCCAAGACATCATTTATTAGTTATCATTTACCATTCAAAGCACGTATATTTTATTTCATGTTTGTTTTGAATATTGCTTTAATGTCCGTTTTTACCCTGTGATCAGTATATATTTAACATTTTTATTGCCATTTAAGCTCTACCAACTAAAATGACTATTTTAGTAAAATTGATTTGCATTTACTGTAGTTGGACATGACCCGGTGGTGGCATTGTATTCAGGGTTAGTATTCACTTCATAATTAGTTATTGTCAACACTACTAATATCCAGATTCCCTCGAACCGACTTCGCTTGTAATAGCAATAAAAATACGACAATAAAATCCTAATACCCAAGCATTATACCAGAAACCAATAAGAGCTCTTATGGGTTTCTTATTATACCTAATATATACAAAATACCTGGTTTAATACTATCCATGAGCAACTGTATGGAATGTGTATCCTAGACACGACAAAGCTTGAGGAAGACATGCGTATGTCCGTAATGTTGTCATGTATGGATGGGCTGTATCCTTCCCAACACTGACATTGATCTTGTCAGTAAACGTTAATGTGTGGCAGTTGAGTTGTGAAGCAGTCATCAGCCACCATTGTAAATAGCAACTTGTTTTGTGCACACGGTAGTTTCGATTTTCCTATTTTTATATGTCATGCCTTGGTCATTGTTTTGTTTGTAGTCGAAATGCAATATTTCCTCCCCAAATAATGAGATATTGCTTTATAGATTGTTGGTGCTGGTGGAGTTGTATAGTGATCCTTTATTGGGGTTATATAGGGGTATTTATTGAGATATACTCTGAGGGGGTCACGGTTAAGAGGGTGCGAAGGATGATGAGATTAAATTACTTATGGTCAAGCATGATTGCCATTATGCCAGAAATATTCAATGAGAAGTTATTCTTTGTAGATTCTAGAACCGTGACAGGTGAAATTGGCCCGTTTAAACTAGTTTTCGATTAAACTTATATTGTTATCAACTATAGGATTTTAGCTTTCAAAACAATAAATAATTGAGGGAGGATGGTCCATAATCATTGTTGCTATTACAATGTAAATACTCAGGTTACCTTTCGTATTCTTTCAATGCATTCCTCGTTTCATGTATTATTAATAAGCAGGATGATTTAAAATAAAGGTTCCCTAATCATAATATATACAGATTATACAGGCAAAAACTGATAATTGAATAATTCCATTGATAAGAATTGTGTCTCTTTTTGCTCTCTCTTCCTGACAATTATTGTCGTATGAATACGTATTCATGCATTTCAGTATTGTTGTATTTATACAAAACATGTCCTAACTTTGGTAACGATGACTTTTATAATTAATGACTTACTTTGATAAACCGGATTTTGATAACCAGTTTGAAATTTTAAATGTGTTCATTATTCGTTTTGGTCTGCAGACGAAACGGAGCATTTGTTTAGTAGAAAATTGCATTCCAAGAACCATGAGTAAATTAACCCAGCATTTCAAGCACACAAACATAGAGTGTATATTTTGACCAAAAATAATCATCAAATGCTCATTTGCACACCACAAATAAAGCAGACAATTGATATCATTGGCCAGTCTATTGATTACCTCTTTGCACTACTTAATAAAACTCTTAATGAGCTAGTTATGCGGATCCATACAAATAGGATGACTATAGTGTATCACTATTATATACAGAAGTGCCAATGGAAATTCTAACAGAATGTGTCGTTAAAATGATGCTACAATCATATAGTGTGGATACTTTTTAGTTAAAATTACACGATGATTCTCTTTAAATGAAATTCGAGAAGAACGTTTATTGCATAAAATGTAACATCTTACTTTAGTAATTCTACTTGGAAGCCCTCCGTTGTTGCAAGCTATCGTACATCGATATTACACTCGGTGTTTTTTGCACATTACTAATTTTGTAATAGTATTCCCATCATATGACATTCTACGCTTTGAACATTAATAGTTAATTTAAATGTACCAAAACAGGCACAACCATATATCATTAGCATACAATATAGCCAATGGTAATTTTATCTGAAACCTAATAGACTGATATAACTCACTGACAACATCCTATGATGCACATGAAGAAAATGCTAAACACATGATCACATCGAAATTGTATGCTATCTAGTTAATATAGCTAATCTAGACTACCTTGTATCTTAAATGAACCAAAAATAATTTTAATTCTTACCTATTCCTCCCATTGAAAACATGTTTAGATTTAATCCATATATTCCAAGTTACTCTTGAAGAGGCATTTTCTTAAATGAACCATTATAACTTTCACACCCCTAATTGGACTGATATTGAGTATACAACTGAAATCTTAATCAAGCCAAACTAAATGTCATTATTTGCTTTTCTCTAAATAAATCGGGGTCAACAATTGCTGTTTATCTTACCTTTAGCTTTCTTTTCAGGGCAGCATGCCTAGAAATGTCTTTCAACCAGATAGTTGAAAATCTTGACAAACTGTTTTCTTTTGTCAATATGGATACAAGGACATCGGACATACCTGCTAGTGGTAATTTAATTGGTTTCTTTTAAATGTTATTTACACTGATGATGTTCCTTTATTAAATGCGTGTGTAAAGTCGGGCAGATATTGCCATCTTCAAAGTCTGGAGAACCTGTGTAATACACTCCAGCATACATTTGGGTTTAACACCGTTGCACATTGTATGGGAGACTGTGGGTGGGTTGAATTAAGTTAACTTATTGCATATTGTGATATTCTTACCTAACTTGTTACATACATGAGGCATTGCCACTTTGAAAACTATTTTTTTCTATTCTTACTTAAACATCATGCACACGTGCTTGTTTTGAGATACTCGTAAAATCCTTCAATGTCCGAGGAAATAGGATGCTGTACTCATGTGCGAAAGGGTCGTAGGTTCTTTTCCAGCTTGGGAGTGGTGGTTAGTAACACAATTGTTGCACACTACTCCACTGTATCTGCACATTAAATAAGTACAGGCCGCGTCAGTGAGCTCTGATATGTTGAAAAAACACAATATATGGCAAAACTGGTCACACACAGTGCTTGTGGTGCCTACTATCTTAGGGAGTTGAGCACAAGACAGTCCCGATGACCTGGTCTATTTAGGACGTGGAAAGTCGTCTGTGCATATACATGTACGTGTATTTTGAATTCCACTCTTTTTCATGTGCATGATTTATATATTATATATGGCCAAATACTAAGATTATAGGTCATGGGCATTTTGTATAAGGGGACCTATTATAATGAAATATATGCTATGTACAGATTTTCTTAACCTTTGTACACTCTATTTGGAAACTAAAATATTTAACTAACTTTTGCAGACATTTTGATTTGCAAGAAAAAAGATCACATTAACACTTATACTTCACAAATACAAATATTTGAAGAGGAGTTTAAAGTTACCTACCATTCAGGTAGGTACGTGTATTACCCATATTGGTACAGGGTTATGTCGACCACTATTACCTCTTGATGTTCAATAATATTAGACTCAATAACAAATAAGTTGCATTCATCTATCGATTGTACTCATTTTCTATGCAATTCGGAAGCCATTGTTGATTAAATAAAAGACATAAAAACGTGAAAGAAGCACGTGACTACTAACATGTATGCTGTCAAAATGTCTGGTCTCTATGGTCTTGATCCCGTGGAATTAATGTCTATAAAGGATGGTCATATAAATGACCGGTCATATTCTTACATTACATTGGCTCAAGACACAGGTTCAAGACACTCCAGAGGTCAACTTTGTCCAAAGGTAGTACATTTACACATGTAAGATTTACACGTGACTTTTTAATGGAAATGTTTAGCGTTCTGCAAGGAGAACAAACAGGAAATTCAAAGAGACATCTGATTCTAGCATTGATATTTGATCTTTGAGTCGACACCTCAAAATGGCAACTTGACTTATGTTTGTGGAAATATTATATCTGGGTTAGCGGTAAATAGTGACAGGTGATTACAAAATGTGTTTATCTTGAAACTCATTATGCGTTTACTGGTTTATCGTTTGATATATATTATTGCCATGTCTGATTTGCAACAATGCTAAACTTGCGTAATTGCCAACTAAATGTTGAATAACCTTATCAAAGAAACAAAACCCGCAAAATAGATGTCTGTCTATCAGTATACTTTATCATTTCTTTCAAATCTCAAACAGTTAATACAATACTTGGTTGTCTTTTCATATACTTTATCTGCTCAAACGACATACATGATATTGACACAAGCGGCTTTGGGTGTCTCATTATCATCAAATCTTTATACAAGTATCCAAAAGGCCTTTGTTACTATTGCCCATCCTGATATCCCGTATATCAATTTTATTCGGTTGTGCCTGTCAATTTTAATAATAAAGGATTTCAATATCTAATGACCTTGTGAAAAGAATTGGCGGTCTTTGAACCAAAGCTAAAAGAGCGATTGTTGTTAAGGCAAAAAACTAATAAAGTTTGTGAAAAGTCCCTTATTTTACGATCATACACTGGCATGATCTTGTTTATTATTTGTATATGGTTTTATATTTCAGTTATTATATCAAATAGGGCAAGAGCGTCTAGCCGACAGCGGAGTCTGATTTGTAGGTGAGTCTCATATTATTCAAGTGCTCGAAAGAGGGGACATCTCCAACACTTGCTTCGTCTGAGAGATTTCCGTTACCTTCTCCATCAACTACGATGGCTTCAATCATCGCCTCACTCTATGCACCTAATGCAAGATACTCCATTGAGAGTATTCACGTGTGTACGTGTGATATTACTTCTATTCTCTAACATTTGGATACAAGTATATTATCTTTCACTAACTTTCATTACTGTAAGGTCTGTATGCCTACTTAACACTGAACATTGTGCGTATAGATGTTTGTTTTCTCACGTATCTAACGAGTGGCATTCTCAGGCATTTATATGAATATACAACCTTTTTCAAACTATGTTTACAAAGTCACAACCGTATTTAAATAAAAGCTTTATAAGTCAATGGTCAGAATAGATATATGGCCTCTTATATCTATTTTCGTAAGCTCGCATAAAACACCCCTTAGTGGATAGTTCAAAATGAAAATATGTTGCTGAATATTAAATAAGTAAAAATGATTGTTTAGCCTGATAGATAATATTGTATAAAGTTATGGAATCAGTTTATACTTTAAGGAGTGTAGAACTGGTTTCTAGCAAGATAGATGCATATTAGTTTTCATAGACGGTAGATCCGTTTTAGTATATCTAGGGTTAATATACACTTCTTGTACATAAAATACACGGGTAAGTACAAGAAATTCTTACATGGGTAAGTACAAGAAATTTGTCATAGATTTCACGCCTCTTGCATGTATTATATTCGAGAAAACATCTTAGATTACAGTGCCATATAGATATTTGCAACTACAAAGAGATCCAGTTTACCTATATAAACTAGATCAAAGGTGCTCAGAAAGCACAATATTATGTTGCTTGAACAACGTTGACTGTTGGGCAATAAAGATGCTTTATGAAATCAAAGCTTAAAGCAAAAAGTATTTTTGATGGTAATTCACCCATTCTATGTTCTTGACATGGTGATGCTGCGTGCTTTTAAAAACACTTTAAAGTAAATACCTATTGGTCAATGAGACGATTGTGCCAATTTTAATGGTCGTATTTGTGCCATTATTGAAAACATTAGAAACTGGAAACATGAAATAAGAAATAATTAAAATGGCTCTCTGGAAGGTAAACTTTATATGGCAAAGTGCCAAAATTGAACGCAGATGATGTTCAGTTGGCAAGTAAGCATTGTACAACATGGTTTGAATGTTTGCTTACAAGCATTAGCAAAGCTGTTTCCGAAAATGTTGAAAAAGGACCAAAAATGGCCTTGTGGAAGCACACTTTAATTAGCAAAGTGCCCAAAATCGAATCACTGCAGTGTCGTATCAACCACATAGCAGTGTAGAGTTTGAACAAACAGTTTATTTGTGAATACTCTAGCGTGTCGTAGTGAATAGTGACATACAAACAAAATGAATACAATGCTTTTCTTCCGCTGCTGAAGCGACGCAATTATGATCGACGCTCGAGTGTCTACAGACTGCTGTAGTCTAGGTCTCAAAACTTCGTTGTAACAATCCTGCTGTGATTATATATTGGCACATATCATATAACTTCAGGTTTTTTTCTAGTTGATCTGCATGTTTTACTTTAATCTATTTTTCGTTATAGCCGCATTGACGTGTATGTGAAGGTTGGTAAAAGGTCACTAAGGCACCAACCTACTATAGACAGCGTCAATAAACAATATTGAATACTTCTATATGCAGTTACGCAAACACACCATTAAAATTGAATAGATTTGTCTAAACACATATAGCCCCAATCAGACAGTCACGAATGTTCATTCCCGAATTTTGCCATGCGCTAAGAGCTCAAAACTACACGGGGACAAGATTATTACACACTCAGTATAAAACACATCTGTTACACAATATACCCATCTACAGTGGCCATAAACCCATGCCTCATTCGTTTTCAGCATTTGGGACTGTCTGACTAAAACTTTATTAATACAGGCACCACGGGTGACCAACAGGGTAGCAGAAAAATAAAAGTAAAAATGATGACCGTACTACTCATCTCACTTTTCACCCTGTTGGGCAAATTCCCAGTGGATCTGGAGCTCGTCAACCTGCCCCCAGCCCTTGCCCGATCCAACGCAGGGTGGGAAGGACCAACACCCCCGGGGATTTTCACCCCCGGGGGAGGATGGCCATACGACGGCTGTGGAAATGATGTAGTTAATCCATTATTGCGGTTGCGAATATTGGGGAAAGTGAATTTATTCGACATATCCGTTTCTTGTATCCACAAGCTTACTTGCGGGCATCACATTTTAGATTATGAATCCATATTTTTCCATTGCATTGTAATATTTCAGAAGTTCAATTCCAACGGCGTTGGTGTGAAATAATCCCAGGTTGTCAGCATGTTTCTTTTTAATTATTTTCACACAATTTTCCAATAAGATAATTTCAACCTCTATCCGCCCTCCATGAAAAGTGATTATCACACTTACAAACCATAAAAGAACTCTGTTAAAATTATCTCAAATCGCTGAAACTTAATCAAACTTGACTACGTATTTTTCTGGATCTCAATCATCTTGCTACTACGACTTTTGTTCGGCACCAACTGGATATAATTAAAAGCCATAAAGAGATAGGATCCGAACAATGCGGGATCTTAGCTACCGTGTGTTCGGATATTAAATGCTGTAGTTGCCAAACAAGATATGTTATGATTTAGTTTTCGTGCTTCAGTGGTTATGGAAGGTAGCCATTTTGTATTTCACAAAATGCGGCTATGTAATGTATGAAAAGAAGGCAACGATCGTATTTCATACGCCTGTGATCCAGCTACAAACGATTAGTGAACGGCTGTATTGTTAGCCTCGGTGCATAAGTGGGGATTAAACAATGGGTGTGATGTGATCCAGTTTTTGTGATTTTGTCTTTTGGGTTGTAGGTGTAGGCAGCTGCTGTTGGTGCGGTGCACTATAGTGAATAGAGTCAAACAAGATTATATAATTTTCTAGTTTAATCATTTTGTTAATCATTTAAGTATGCGTTTTTTAATAGAAAATATGGATTAGCAGCAACAATATAGATTGTCGGGTACTCGTCTATACTATTATTGTGATGAACTTTATGTATCAGCCCAGTAGTTGTACAAGGCGCGCATATATATGTAATATTTATGTGACCGTATCCAAGTTTAGTCATCAATATGTTTTTACTAAGTTAACATGGAAATATGTGTGTGCTGATACACTACTATTCACCCAAACATTTATCTTTACGCACACCCTCCCCCGAGTACACAGACTCAATATATATTCTCTAAAAAGACGTTCACAGGAGTGATTTCGAGTGGTATTGGAATAGAGGTAGTCTTCTTATGGATGTACTTTTTGGTCTCTTGATGAATATTTGGGATCTAGAGGAATGGTCTTATTATAGATGTGGTCTCAGCAATAGGTTGTCTTAACTGGGCATGCTATTTATTTTAATGAGGGGTTGTGTACGGTTCTTTCTTAATCAAATCACATTTTGCGCTGACAAATGGTAGATGAAATTTGGCGATTGTGTCAAACAAACTTTTCATCTAGCTTCAATTCAGACGAATGCGATACACAGAGAATTGTCAGACGTAAAATAAAATAACACCATAATGACATAAAACGGATGTTTTGTTGATTTTTAACTATTGTTGAAATATCCTTCACACAAAGGGTATAATTTGTACACATTATGGAAATAATGGAGTTGTGTGTTTTGTCGGCATAAACTATGAAAGGATTTAGTAGCCATAAGTCTTATTACCTTTACAATGCCATAATTGCTAAGATGTTTATCTGGTGTGTTTAAGGTAAATGTTTCATCAAAATATAATGTAGTTAAAACAAGAAGATATGTATGTTTGAGGCATTGCCTAATGCTTAAAACGTATTTCATAGACTTACTTATAATGTTTTATGTACATTAGAATCAAAAGCAATGAACAAAAAAAATAATTAAACATACATATTTATTGGCACTTATCGTAAGAATATTCTTAAAAAGAATATAGGGTAGGCCCCCAATCTTCTTCTACATGTACATGTATATAAACGTCCAGCGTTCTAGAGGTAACTTGATTAAAACGACTAAGTAGACTACCCTTTTTGGTAAATGCATTGAATAAAAACTTATCAATGTATCCATGACCGCCAAGTCTTTTTTACATTTGCATGGTTATGCGCTACTCAAATACAAGTAACAGGTTTAAGCAGGTTGACTTTTATGCTCTTACCTGAGTAATATTTTAGAGTGTAGTACACTAATGATTTGAAATGAAGTAATTTCTTTCATTTTCACTACTTTTGTCACCTTTCAAAAATTAAAACTTTCCATTGTCCAATGCTATGCACAATTTTATGTAATAGTACATTTTATTTAAGAAAATAGTTTGTCCCTCAAACATATTTATGACAATAATATCATAATAGATAAACTATGTTTGTCACTTAAATCTAAATGTAAATTACCGACATGATGCATGTCTAGGATATATATCTCAGATATATGGAAAATCAAGATTTGTCAACATAAAAAAGCATCATCATTGCAATGTTTATATCTGTTCACAATTTTCACACACATTATAGTCCACACCTCTACCAACACCACTAAAACCACAATAAAAGCTAAAATTCCATATCAAAATTTTGAAAATAGCCTCATTTGATTTATCTTTTATATAAATAGATTGACTAATTTTGGAACATTTCCATTTAAATCATATCAAACTTACTATTTCATTTCTTTCGGTGCTAAATAATTGAAGCCAATCCTCTTGGCGCCTGCTTTGAGCAAGGTACTGTCCATTTCATTGGTCAATTGATCAAAGTTTGGAGACTGAATACCCCCACCCTGTTCTTTATCAATGTCATCGTAAAAGCTACTCCTTGATATCCTTACATCATTGTCCCCAGGGTCTCCTCTACTTCTATCTCTCATTCTTTTAACGGGTGGTGGGGATTTCTGATATGGATCCGAATGTATTTTCTTTTCATAGATTCCAGATTTGCGTGGATCATTTTCAAACCCTTCAAGAGCATAGTCAAAAGCTGTGGTGACGACTTGTTCACAGTGTTCTCTCGATAGATTAAACTCTGGCGGTGGTGCATGAGGATGCTTATTCACTTTGCTTGGTGCATTAACATAAGTAGATACTTCATCACTGGGAATCAGCCCAATAATTGTTCTTGGTACATGACTGTAGATTTCATTGCTATCGGTTGATGATGGTCGATCTCTTGTAACCTCCAATTCTTCAGTTGAGTCCATCAAAAAAGCAGGATTAATCATACCTGTGTTTATATTATTGATTGAATCCTGGTGGAAAAGATCTGTTTGCTCCAAATTGCTAGATGAAAAAACAACTGGATCATCATACGTTTGTGCAATAGACTTTTCATACTTTCCTGACTGCTTATTCCATCGCATATTTTTCATACAATTGGCATCCTCTTCTGAACTTCTGTCAATAGTAGGAGCATATTTTCCAGACTGTTTATTCCAAGGAACCTTCCCAACACTATCAGCATCACTACACTCACTTCCTGAAGGCGTAATAGAAGCTGCATACTTTCCAGATGCCTTTGAGTTGAAATTCGTTTTCTTTGGTGTCTTCTGCTTAATACCATACTGTGCATGGTTACTAGATACCATAGCATCTGGATATCTGGGTGGATTATCATCTAATTGCTGTTCAGGTTCAATATGAACAGTTATTTCTGCCCTTTGCATACCACTATGATCTCTGTACGAAATATGCCCTCTGTAGAATCTAGACACAATCCTATCCTTTGCCCCTTTCACTGATTTTCCAAATCTGGAATCTTTGACAGTTCCTTTCATTTCATCCCATTTGGTTCGCAAAAGTCTTTTCCTTGGAGCTGGGGGAGGAGGTGCTGGAGCACAAGGAAGAGTTTCTATTTCTTCTAGCTCTCTCCTAACAGTGCTTCTCATTCCTCTTCCGGGGGCGTAATCAGTTTGCTTTGCAGAATAGGGTGGGGGAGAAGGGTAGGAAACAGTTTCACTCTCATTGAAATGAATGTGAATATCTCTATTGTAATCAGACTTCTTTCTACAGCAGTTTCCAAAGCAACAAGATAGTACAACAATGACTATTATAAGAAATACCAATACAGCTGTAGATATAGCAATGATCATTATAACTTCTTTCTCTAGTCCCAATGAGTTCCCTGGCACTTGTGTTGAACTTATGCTACTGTCATTCAATGTGGTGGTGGTTATAGACTGAATACCAGGTGTTGTACTGGGTACAGATACTGCATTGAAGGTGAAGGTGGCCATGTTTGACACTTCACTATGCTGCTTCTCGTCATCTATTACAACTAATGCCACAGAATATATACTTTGGGGTTTTTCATTTTCAGGAAAGTGAATATCGAATACTTCTTGAGTTCCAGCTTGTTGTGGAACAGGATTTTGCCTGTCTGGCTTCCGGAAATGTTGCGTCTCTACCTGGGAGGCATTGTAAAAGGCATCTCGAAGTTGCTGGGTTGATGGTGCGTGTCTTATTTGATATCTTTGTGCTGCAATGAAAATAGATAATAAACAATTGTAGTTTACCCCCAAGTCATATATCAAATTTATTAAAGAGTTTCAAAAATTAGTTAGTAGTTTGTTTATTTTTTCCAAATACAGAAGAAATTGATTGCTGGGCCAATTTTACCTTGTCTCTACATTTGGACACTTTAATGCATCTT
>CM032663.1:20278793-20337064 GCA_019095985.1 Streblospio benedicti
ACACTTATTATACTTATGTTATTGTTATAATTCTTAAACAATCAATAATAATGAATTGCTGTATTGAATAGTATGGCTGGTGGACGCTGGTAGATTCAGAGTGCAATGCTCCATTTTCACAAACAAACGTCATTTTTAAGTGTTTGTAGCTCTTACAAATTCGCTGACTGCCCCCCCCCAGCACCCCACCCGGCCGGTACCCCACTATGATCTCCAATGATATTATACCGCGCGGCTAGCTCGTTGTACATGTCATTATTATAGAGTAAGTGTTTTGCTTTTCTCATTCAATATTGAAATTGAAAACCAATATCATCTTTAGACATCTACAAATATAGTGACTCTATTAAAGCATCACGTAAATATGATCCTAAGAGGTAACACGCACTAATATGTATACATATTAGGAAATTTCAAGAGACCATTTGATTTTTGCTACTGTTGTAATTTGTTTTGTTTTGTTTGTTTGTTTGTTTTTATTTTTCCTTTTTGTTTTCCTATGGATGTTCAGTTTCTAACTGTTTTCTAGTGGGGGTGTAAGTTTACCTGCTAAAGTTGTTCAGTTGATTCTGCAATATTTTGTCGTGTGTCGTTTGTAATTGACTTTCAGGAGAAAACAAACCTCACCACGAATACTCTATAAATATCTGATTTGTCACTATAAAAACGCCAATACCTGTTTAAGAAAATGAAAACCCATTAAAGAAGCAACTTCCTCATTCGTGCCGTTCTTCTCAAGCGGCTTGAATAAACAACGCTTGGATTGATCCCGCGGATCACACTTTTCATTCCTTCCTGGTATGATCCAGTTACCCCCCATGTTGTCAGCGCATGTGTTCGGTTTATGGTTGTTTTGAGAATCATTGTAATACTGTATTTCTGAAGGGTTTAGCGTGTACTCGTCGAAGACACCCCACTTGTAGTGAGCAAATTCGTGGGCTATGGTTTTCCCTGCAAATGAAAATAGTACCTAGGGCATTTAATTTGCAAAAGAAATACTTCAGGAATAAAATATTATGATGTCGTGGCTACCGTCTTGACTTAACATGATAAACATAATACAAAATATCTTTGAAACAAACAAATTATATATTTTAAAGACTGGCACTCTCCCTACCCCGACTTCTCTGTCGTCGTGGATATGTTACTTTATTTACAAACTCATGAAACTACTCCAACGGTAATTTGATCAAATTGTTCATTTACCGTAGGGACCATATCTTTGGGTGAAATCGCTCAATAGATAGTCTGGTGTGAGATGCATGTATTCCCCTGGGTCTCCGCAATCCCCGGTCTGCTTCACATACGGGGAATCCCCAAATAAAGGGTTTCCCCTCATCACAATTACGTCGGCATGTTTCACGTGCTTCTGTGTTAGATTAGCGATAGAGGCATTCCAAGATGGTGGTATAGAAATCGTGACTTCTTTAAAATAAGTCCGATTTCCAGTGGCTGCGAAAAGGGCTATGGAAGCATCTTGAAAGTATTCCTGAAAGTGTTTATCGTAGACTTAGTAATAGTTTGAATAACTTAGTGGTTAGATTGATATCAAAATTATGTCATTCACATTATGATGTTCGATCATGAATTTTAATATTTTTATTATGTAACTATGCTGGTGTTTTAACACAGCTTGACAAAGCTATATCTTTCACGTAATGATTATATTGGACTCCAATTATTTCAATATTAATTTCTTTTGATCAAGACTTTAATGATCTTTAAATATATTCTTGGTCATCTTCTTTTCATAAATAGACTTTTAAAAGAATAATCCCCAATTAAAGCAAAACAACGTACCTTGATTTTGTCCAGCAAAATAGCACTTTCATTTACATCTTTATCAATTGAGATCACCAAGTTACTAATTCCACCATTTTCAACATATATTTTACCATAACCCACACCACTACATAATGAAACTAATAATAACACGAAATAAAATCGTATATCCATACTCTACTATGTCATTTTGTCACAGCCTGTTTTAGCTTTTTAGTTTTCAATATTTCCAGGCATGTTTATATTACAGAAAAGCCGATAATCTATTGAGTTTAATGCTTCATATTTGCGAAAGTACTGTCGAGTTTCCTGGTTGCATTTTTATGAAGGTGCCGCTCGTTGAATATCAGTTTGACAAACGAAATCAATGCACTGAAACACGAAGTCGAACTCTTTTGAACTCCCAATAAATGTCCTGTTATTATGGTTATTACTTGTTGACAGCGAGGTCTATCCTTAAATGGAAAAGACACTTTCAAGGTGCATGTTGACCATCTATGGGTGTTTTTTCCACTATTGTTGAAGCGTGGCCGCAAAAAATAGAATATTCAAATGGGGAGACAAGTTGACTTATAACCTGATAACAGGACATATTAATTTGAATAGCCTCGCCCTGATGATAGCTAGTCTACATTTTCAGTTTCGCAATGGATTTTTATTTTTTTTCTCTAGTGTTACAACATGCCTTATGACAATAGAATATCAAAATAAGGAGTAAGGTTTATTAACATCAGGACACCTACCGTTTAATCGACGCTCCTTATTGTTGATGATGTACAGTGTGAATATTTATGTCCTGGCAATAGTTGCGTATCAATTACATACGATTTCAATATGTGTGTATTGAATACAATTTGCACACTTGGTAATTACATGAACTATTAGTAATATTCACCCGGTGTCGTATTTCTTAGAAATGTCCTCTGTATTAATTTATTTGTGTCTGTACGTGTGCATCAAATATAAACAGAGATAAATCCAGGTTTGTCCTATCCCTACCCGTTCCCTCCTTCCATCCCTTTGGCTATTCCCAGGACCAGGTGGATCATGCTGTCTGTGACTGTTGATCGGGTGCGTTCCACTCGCATTTGAATTCGCAGCCACCTTCTGGACCATCCTGGATCAGCCCCTAGTGTGGATTAAAGAGGGGTCGCGAATTTGGCTACTTCGCTCATCAAATATGACAGTTGAGGCTAAATGTAATAAACATTGGTGACAAATCAGTTGATATGCGATGGAAATATTTATTTAACTTTCACTGTTTGGCTCCGCGCCGTTCACTCATTGGACGGCAAATTCAGTGTTCATGTATTGTGTTCATTTTCATTTATTTATTGTGTATTACTCTTTCTCTATCTCCATAATATAAAATACTCGTGGTGAACTCATAGGATTTGTGATACTTTATTATAAATCTTTATTTATATTCTCTCAGTCTCCCACCCTCACACATGTAGAAAAATATACACAAACACATTCATGAACAAGCCTTTTCGTGCTCCGTAATATCCAACCACAATTACTATATTATTCAACCATTATTGGCCCTACTATATTATTCTGACATATTGCTATATCTAAATGCTATTAAATGTATACTTTACACATTGATCATGAAATGTTTTTACTTCTCACTGAAGTAATTAATCAGTAAATGCTTCATTAGTATCAAATTATCTACTTCGGGGCTTAACTTTTCTACTCGTAATACTCTTACAAATCTTACGCGTTAAATATTCATGACCATTAGCTTTCCTACATACAATCAAGATTTTCCTACTCTCGACTAAATAATTAATTGTGATTATATTTCCTCATAGCAAATGTCAATATGTACCAAGTCTTGTGTTGCTCATTTAGTGGCAACAATGTGGTAATGTGGCCCGCTAGAAGATTCTTCTCTATTCACCCACTGGTGTCGTGTACATTCCGCTTGATATTAGCATCGCTCCGCCTATTTTGAAAATCTGGAACCTTGATGTTTTAGTGTTTATCTATCATATCCCACATCTTTGACTTCCCTCGTGCGTTAGCATCATGTAAGAGGCATCTTTTATCTATTTGTTCAGGCCATAAATTCAGTATCCTTTTTCAAGACACCCATATGGATCATAGCAGATGTAATCTGAAATCTATCGGATGATGTGCTGAAAACAACACTCACGGTTCGTATGGATTGATTCTTAAATTCTTAAAGATTGTCCATTTTCTATGTTATATCCAGAACCATTTATATCATCCGCTGGCCTTGTCACATCTTAACGTGAACACGATTCTTAACTATGTCCGCATTTACCTCAATATCATTTCTACGATCTCCTTGTATTGGCACAGGCATTTTTTAATCGTGTAGTATTTCCACATTCACCAAATGGGGATTTATGGCGATCTGCAGTCGCCGGCCAACCATAGCTACAGGGTCTCCCCCGGGTGTCTCCCACATTAATCTCGCGATTAATTTTCACGCGTGCTTTAAGACACTCTCCATCTTTAATGATGGATAATCTATATTCTCCAATGTTACCATTAATCACTATTGTTTGTACATTTACAGGAGATTCATCTTCTGCAATCATCAACGTTGACTGAAAGATCTTGGTCCAACTTGCATTTATCAGCAGCTTTGGCCTAGTTTCCACGTTAGCTAAATTTGCAGCCATGTTTTAATACTCCTGCTAATCAGTATTCTGTTATAGTTAAAGTATAAAGACACTGCACCAACATTTACTCAATATCAGCACGTGCTGCATTCATGATCCATATAGCATGCATTATCCAAATCATCGTCCATATCAGTGTGATCAAACCAAAGAACCCATACATGTGATCAAATTGAAAATTGTATTCCATAATCACATGCGCCAAAGTAATTGCCACAATCCACTACTATGAAATGTCACTTACATCCACCCTTAACCGGATTACACTGATTCGTTATTGTGTGCCAGCTCAATAATCATTGATCCAGCTCTTCTATCCTTACATGCATCTACCTTTGTGTCATCAAATGTATTGTATATCTTGCAGCACTAAGTTCACGGTGTAGTCATATTTCAAGCAAGTATTAGTACCACCCACATGAGCAGAAAATAAAACGCAAAAGTAGCTGTTACTTCATCTTTCATATAGACGGTCAGCTTTAAATTACTGTCAACACACTTTAATCAATGGCAGATCCAGTTTTTTAAAGGGGGGGGGGCGCACTTAAGGAATTTCATGGGTTTTGTACGCGTGATCGATGGGTAGGTGTGAAAACCCCTATGAAAATGAATGGGGAGCGCCCCCCACCCCCTGGATCTGCCTATGTTAATCATATAAACTACATGATTTCTGTGATAGTAGCAAGTTTTCTTGTCAGCAAAAAATACATTGGCATAAAATTTGTTGAGAATCCACGAATCCATGACGTAAAAAGATGCTGAGAAAGTCTTATAGGCATAGACTACACATCTCTGACATATTTAGTGGCAACAATGTGACCCGTTACTGTAGTCTGAACACCAGTATCTTCCATATGTTCGCCCACTGATCCTTCGTCTTCACCGAATAGAATTTCTACTATATCCCACTTGATATTAGAATCGTCATCAGGAGGAACTGCAGCGCAGGTGACATTTTCTATATCTTCAGTTTTTCTACCTAAATACACATTCAGTTTATTGGCGGTAATTTGAATCATAAGGTTTTCACCTGGGATTGTATACACTGTCCCAATCCTTTCATTGAAACCTGGATGATTCCTTTCGAAAGTCACTGGTCTATCAGATCGTTCATACACCGTTTTAATTGAATATGTTTGAGTTGCAGTGTCGGATACAGAATTTACAGCTGCATCTTTATAATCTACAAGTGATTCACTTGTATCAGGAGCTTTTTGTGCAACTTTCAGATCACCCTTGGGACATTGGTCCATCATAGTTTCATCTTCAGTTGAATGACAGCTTTTTAATGGGCCATTTGTATGAGAATAGTCGAAAGGTCTTGCATGAGGATTCAATTGTGTGCTTTTAGCCAACAAAGTGATGCTATTAACCGTTGATTCTGAAGATGGGGGCGCCGGAGTTGAGCAGTTAGTCATCACATTTTCACTTGAGTAAACAATATCCTCCCCATCACAACAAACAAATGATAGCGATGGTTCTGCTCCGTCATAGTGAATACATGGGCCTTTCCCATTGTTCATTCCAGCGCACATAATTTTATGCCTTGTGGTATCTTCAAGTTTTTCATTAGTAATGTCTAGGTTCATTTGTGTTTCGTCGTCTGGAACTATGCCTGCATCAATTCTTTGCTCAGACTTTGTAGAATCAGTTTCTGGTTTTAAAGCATTCACGCATGATGTAGCCTGAAGTGTAATGGATGGTTTGTCAGAAGCACCCCTCTGTGTTTGGACGGACACATCAGATGAATCTTCTGAGGTTGCCACCAATTTTCCAGTGTGTCCATTGTCTTCATGAGAGTCACTTACATCATCAATTGACATTGATACAGCGTTATGCGGGTACGATTCTGTTTCTACATCAACATTTCTTTCCGAATTAATTCTGCAATTTCCTTGTATATCGCCAGGCCTTCGTGTATGGTTTAAAATGTCCATAGCAAGCCATTGAGCAATTGGCGAGTTTTGAAGTCGACAAACAACCACTGTTATTGAATCTCCTTCTTGTATGGTGGACTTACATGTACGTGTCTGAAATGTTTTGAGACATTCACCTGAGCACATTACAACACTGTCATTTGCAATAGATGCTAAAATAAACTCATCATTCTGAGAATTTATCACTGTTGCTTCTACTGTTACAGGTGGCTCATCTTGAGAAAATATCAAATCTCCAGGAAGGCCTTGGTCTATCAAACATTCATCTTCTGATGAATGGAAACTTTCAAACGAACTCAGACTGCTTTTATGAGGAAACTCAAGAGGTGATGTGTCAGCATCCAACAGTGATATTCCATCTGAACAATACAATGATTCAGAATATAAGGGTAGTGGATTCGAACAGATGATGTCAGGATGTTCTTGCATGTGTGCAGAAAGAAATGGTTTTGCACACGACAATGACAAGGAATTCGAATTTTCCCAAATGCTATGTTTTTCATCATGCGCTATTTCCAGGTCACTATGTTGAATGAACTCGGTTATTTCCATTGAGTTTATGTTTTTATTTCCCTTGAGGTTTAGTTCATTTGTAAACACGTCTTCATTCCTGTCAATGTCAAAACACAACTCATTGATTGGATTATATTCCAAGTCGTTCCTATCAGATTCCAAAGGGATATTTTCTGGTGGATTATCTGTGGTAGTAGCAAGTGAAAATTTATTGTGCAATTCCTGGTCTGATGTTTCATGGTTTCGTTGGTTGCATTCAAGCTGTTCGCTCATATTGTGTTGCTCGGTTCTGTTTTCGTCATGGGTTAAACGTTCTAGATTTGTGTCACATTGTGTCAGGTTTGCGTGAACACTTTCCTCTGGGGACAACTTTGCTGCTATTGGTGAAGTACATGATATTGTATTATCTGGGTCAAATATTCTTTCAAAAGAGGCACTGGAACTAATAATTATATCTTCCAATTGTATGTCATTATATGGCAATTCAAACCTAGTTGAAGCATTAGAATTTTTATCTGATTGTTCAGACGATTTATCGTGTAACAGAAAATTTTGGGAAATCTCACTTTTAGAAGATTCCGGTGCTATAATGGTGTCTTTATGAAGAAAATCTTCTGATAATTCATCGGATGAATATAACTCCTCTGGAATTATTTTATCAGAAGATTGGCTACTGGCTTGTGACTTATTTTCATTAGATTGACGCAAACTTTTATTTACTTCTGATTCAAATGTAACTTTTTTCATTGAAACACATCTTTTACTCTGATCTTTTTTGTCTCGTTTACTCACTTTGAATATCGTATTATGATCTTTGAGAAATTTGTCTAGTTTCCTTGCATATAGCAATTCAGACTTGATATGTAAATCTGATTGAATGAAATGGCCAGGTAAATTTGTAAGTCCAATGTTATTATTGTATTTTTTGAATCTCTTTTCAATGTACTTTACTGCGTCATACTCCCATTTATTTTCAAATGAATATGGCTTGCCTTCCACTTTAATCATGTAACCATTGGAACTAGAGTTTGCGATTGAGTGAATTGAAGATGATTTTGACATCGCATCTTGGTCCAGTATTGTTTTGTTCACAGAACTATGTATTGACGATTCTGGAACTAAGGGTGGTGGATTTGAACAGACAATGTCAGGGTTGTCGTGGATAGGTGAAGTAAGCATTGTATTGTCACATGTCAAGGACTTTGAACTTTCAGATTTCACAGTGGTATCTTTTAATGGCTTCTCTTTGGCAGTTCCATCTGGTATTCCATCGCTACCTTGGTTATATTGAAACAGTTTGTTCCCATTGTGTTGATATTTGGTGTTTTCTTCCTCGGCCAATACATCTACCGAATCACTGCGGTTTGCAACTTCTTTATTGGTATCAGATTGTGTCTGCTGTACGTGAACACTTTCATCTAGGGACACCTTTGCTGCTAATGGTGAAGTACATGATATTGCATCCTCTGGTTTAGATATGGTTTCAACAGAATTGGTAATCTTGTCCAATCCTATATCATTATGTGCACATGTACTTGAAGCACAAGCACTTTTGTCAAACTGCCCTGATGCCTGATCATAGAATCTGACTTTTTGAGAAAGATCAGAGTCCGTTCCCATGAGGTCGTCATTATGAAGAAAATCTACTGTTAAATCATCAGATGAACAGCCGTGTTGCAATCTTTCATCACACGATTGTTTATTAGTGTTTGCCTTGTCTCTATCAAACATGGACTGGTTTATTTTACAATGTGGTTTGCTGGTTTTGCCTGGATAATCAGGTGAGGTAATTTCATCACCACAAATCTGAACTGATTGACACATGGACACACACGAATTAAATTCAGATGTGCAAAACAGTTCTGGCCATGCCATTAGTACAGTCTTCAACTTGGATACGGAAGATATGTGTTTGCGAATATGTTTGTTACCATCGGTTTCTGAAGTCTTTATTATCTTTTTAATGTTAATAAGGTGGCCATCTCTAAGGATATACATGAGATAAATCAGTTGTTTGGTCTCAGAAGAAGACAATATACTTATATAACTCGCTTTGTATTTGTATTTACTTGATGATGTATTCTGTGTAGCACAATAAACTACATAATCGTCCATATAAATGTCCATGCCATCCTTATCCATGTATACTATAATAACACCCGTATAGACATCTTCCAACATTATCCTGCCGTTTGGATAGACGGCCTTAACATGTGCAACACCTGTAATTATTTCGCCACCGCTGAATTTCACGTGGGTTGCATTATGACGTCCGTGCTGCTTGCTATATTTTCCAGATACCTGAACTATATCCCCTACGAATATATCTTCCTCAGATTGAATATATTCATTTTTGGCGTAAATTTGGTACAATTCATCGTAATACCTTGCAGTAATATACACACAATTTTTGAACACGTGCGTCACAAAGCCAAGAACATCATTGAGATTTTCGGGGATGTCTTGATCTTCATCTGATTCACACTCTTCATTTGGTTTCGGCGCAGGTTCTTTTTTAACAGCCGCATACCTCCCAGTGTTTTTCAGTTCTTTCTTTGCTAGGCGCACGCTTAGTTCGGAAACAGCAAACACACTGGTATAAGCTGTTAAAAACTCGTTGAAATCTTTCTCACCTGCACCAATGGTTTCAATAACATTTTTATCACTTGCAAAATGACTAGCAAACTTTGACAAAGTCATGGAAGCATTTTTTTTCTTCAAAAATGATTCCAAACAGTCTACACAGTACAATTCATCCTTGCATCTTTTGGAGAGGGAAACCACTCGTTTGTTTACCGTGAAATAATCGGGAAACTTTGATATAAAATTTTCAATGTTGTGTTCGGAAGAACCACCAATTGCGGAGCGGATATAATCCTTAGCATTTCCCACATCGCCAGAAAGTTTTGCTATGGCTGTAGGACCTCTTCTGTGCAAAACTGTTTGCATATAGTACAAAGCGTCTGCTTCCCCCTCCTTCAGTGTCTTAGCTATGTTTGTAGCCATATTTTCAGAAATTGTTCAGTCACACTAAATCAGCAATCTATACTGATTTTGATATACTGTTAATGGGTTGTAAATGTTTAACATAAAAAAAGAACATGTGCACAAACTTCTATTGTCACTCCATCCATTATCCAAGACAAATATCACGCCAAAAAGTCACGTGTCCACATTGAAACTAATACCATGCTCCTGAGAACTTTTTTGTAATCCACTCTGTGCTTTTGTAAAGGTTAGCTATATGCACTTATCACGTGATTCTTACTATCGAACTCGTCTACTACATGTACCTACTGTTTGATCGTTTGATAAGTTGACACGCGCATTCTTATCAATGCTAATTCACGCCTACACAAAAAAATACCCCATTGCAATCTGTTTACCCAGGCTTTGCTAAAGCAGCAAATTAACCATTGTGGCTACGTGGCCTTTAGAAAGAAGAAACCGAAACTGTGCACAGTATCCCAAATAAATAGTCAACATTAATAGTTTCACAAGTAATAGTGATATAGCCCGCATTATATATCGTATATTAATACTCTGCATGGTTAGTTCGACAACTGATAAGATTTTGGTGGAAAGTTCGAGCAAGTCATGCATTACAGTGGCACATTAAAGATTTCCTGGTGGAGTGGTACAACAAAAAAAGCTCATGCTGATTACATAGGCACTTGGTCAACATAACACTTGTGACAAGATCCCACCCCTAGATCTACCATAATCTATAAATAGAGATTTTTTGCTTTTGACAAGCAACTGTAATCTATGTGTCAAAGAATTCTCCCATTACATTCGTTTTAAACCCATTTCAAGTGATGCTTATTTTTGATTTGTGAATGCGTTAATTGGTCGCAGTACACCAGTTTTCTAATCGCTGTCTCAATGAATTATTTATGTACCATCGTAGTCGTGTCTCAAAATAGTTACTACAGTTTTTATCCGAACGTGGTGCAGTCTCAATCAGCCAAAGCTCTGTGATGCTACCGCGTGTCAGAAAGAAATGATAAAGACTAATACTGTTTGTCTATTTTTTCCCCTGAATGCAATTGTTTGTAACCACCTGCTGGTTTTAGACAGGAACTACGATTAGAAAAGAAATGTATAGTGTCGCGATATGTATATGTGTATTTGAATTGTGGACAAAATTGATGTCTTGAATATATTGGTCACCCTTGTTAGTCCACAGATAGATGCATATGTTTATGTACATAAACTCCCGTACATGTATTATATATTCCATCGTGTATATTTGGCTGTTTGATGTTGCCAGCCACAGGTGAAGTCGTCACATCACTTTGTTGTGTACCTTGTACTGATAAATGGCAGTCTGGGGTGGGTGGTGTCGTTTTGTGGGTTGATTTATTTTTTGTTGTAACTATGATATTTATTGAGAATAATCTAATATAGTCAATACTTGGATTCGTGAATCGGGTGACAATGTCATATT
This sequence comes from Streblospio benedicti, assembly GCA_019095985.1. Classification (NCBI taxonomy): domain Eukaryota; kingdom Metazoa; phylum Annelida; class Polychaeta; order Spionida; family Spionidae; genus Streblospio; species Streblospio benedicti. Next base: position 20,290,136 of record CM032663.1, read on the forward strand.
ATCTGTCTGGATGTGTTTTAATCTTATATTTTTAGGACATGCAATTAAGTTTAAAATTTACTCATAATTTTCTTCGTATTTGCATTACTTTATATTTACATCTACAAGCATATGGGGTTTCTGGAAACTGCTCTTAAATTAATTAACTTGTGGATACTATAACATACTTTAACATTTATTTTTATAGTCATAGAAAATATGAATTAATATCATAAAACAACAATAATTGTAAAATATTTTATTAATATATAATAATATCTCCCTCTTTCTCTCTTACAACTGACCTCCTTAATACACCGACAATAACATAAAACTTAACAATGAATTAGTATTCAGTGAACACAAACAAAACTGTACATCATTTAAAACAACTGTTAAAAATATTATCACAGAAAGTGCAGACAAAACTATTTAAATAACTTCGTTATACATTTGAAGTTTTCAATACACTTTTTCCTTCCTGGTTGTAATATCGAGTTGCTAAAACATGCCCAGTTAAATTAGTCTGAACTTCAGTATCCTGCATTTCCTTAATACTCTCCACCTGTCTTTTACCGCTTTGCACTTCAATCTGAGTGATACACCACTTCATAGTTTGGCTAACACTTGACACGGCAGTGTATTTCACAGTATCATTTAAAACACAAACAGCTGTTTGGCCTGTTGTCACATCACAAATACCAACATCTCCTTTATCCATGTGGATTATCAAACAGTTTGGCAGTATTGCAGCAACATATCCAATACCCGTAATCGTAGTTGGTTTGAGCTTATTTGATTCTTTTACCAAGTCAATTTTAGCTTTGGTAAATGAGCAATCTACATTGGCGAGTGGTTCGGATTTTTGTACATCATTTTTTACTAATCCAAACGGCAGATTGTTTGAACTGATTTGCCCTCCGTGTGTTTCCAAACCCGAGTTCTGCAACGAGAGGGAGCTCAATTGCCAACTTAAATCAGATTCACTTATCAAACTTATACTATTACTACTACTGCTTACAGAACCTAGTGATAAAACTGATAATGGCGATGAAGTTCCTTCAGCCGAATTCTGAATGTTGGCCATTGACACAATTTCCTTGTCTCCTTCTTTTCTGATCATAAAAATATCAGGGTACTTCTCCAATAGCTCCGACAGTTTCTTTTCTTTCATAATCTTAAAAAATACATGCTCCTCTGCTTGGTTGAAATGCCCTTGTAAATTTTCAAGAACTATCTTATTCTCACGTTGAATAAATCGCTTGTGTATGTACTGCATGGCATCATACTCCCATTCTAATTCAATGGGTTGTCTGACGTTGCCATCTAGGAAAATAATATATTGTGATTCCACAGCTTTATGAGAATTAGTTTGGTTAGAGCATTCACTCCCAAATTCGGATCCTATTGGTGAATTATCACAGTTAGCTTTCGCAAATAAAAGATGACTGTTTAAAGTTACCACATCATTGTGGTCTAAACAAAACAACGATGACCATTTAGATATAAACAGGTTCAGTTGTTCTAGTGGAAGTAACAACTGTTCAATATTTTCTTGCAGATCCACCATTGTTAATGAAAATGACAACATTTTTAAGATCATTGATTTACGATTCTTAAGAATTTGAAATAAAGCACCTATTGCTTCTGCCTCATCTCTGATGATTTTATTTACATGCGATGCTTTGTATTTATATTTTTCAGAGCCTGGATTATCTCTAGCGATATAATAAACATAGGAATTTTTCTTAATATTCTTGTCTTTGTCCATGTGAATGAGGGTAACTTCAGATGGCATGTCTTTGAGTGGACTCGACCGTTTGGATATTGTTTATCAACTCTAGCAATGCCACGAATATCTGATGATCTAACTGTTTTGCTTCCATAAGGATTGCAAGAAATATTTTGAACACTTGATTTACACGGATGTTATTGATGATGAGTATGACGATGCTTCAGATAATAAAGAAGAACCCACATGTTCTACTAATTGCACATCAGCATCTGACATGAAACACATGCGGGTGTTCTAAAAGAAAATTTAATTGTTTGTCTTGTCCTTTCAATTTGACTTTCATAAGATCTGGGAGACTAAACCAAATGGCCATGCAAGTTTGAGATTTTAATCATGACGTTTTTGGAGGGCATTTGTTATACACTTCATTGCATGAAACTCCCAAGTGTTTGAGTCATTGGATGATGAATAATCCTCTTCACTCTGACATGATTTGATATCGAATGCAACATAGGTTGTACAATCGTTTCCAGGTTCGGTATATTCTGTTCCATTGTATAAAACAAGAGTTCCCAACATCTAACTTACTTGTATTGGAACTATTCTTGGTATACAATGCAGTGGAACCATCAGTTAAATCAAGGAGGATGCAGTAAATGGCCTTTTGAAAATACAACTACGCCTTTCCAACCTCTCTTTTGCTTAATAGGATACAGATATTTCTGAATCGGTGCAACAATTGTAGCATTATATTTGTTATGCCCAATCTTAAAAACTGCAGATAATTGGACAGTTTGGTGTTTTTCTACTTTGGTTCCCGCTGTCACAATTTCATGTGGTGCGTAGATAGTATGAAGGTGGTTGTTGTGATAACTTTTCATAAATATGCCATTTGTTGAAGTACCTATGATAAAACCAAATACATCATTTATGTTAACATTTTCTCTGATAGCATCTACCAGATGACTTATTGCTAAACTACCAATATCTGCTTTATCTCAAGTTCCGATGTATTCTTTTATGGATGTATTGCAAATGACAACATCATCATCTTCATCTATTTCAAATAGATCATCATATTCATCTAAAAATGTCTGCAACTCTGTGGGTTTGCTTAAATGACCTTGGACATCAGCAGGAGCTTGTGCAAAATGTCCAGGCAAATTCTGCAGTAAAATATGGCCATGTTTTTGCTAATCGCTTGACAATAAACTCCACAGCTTCATGTTCCCAGTTAACTAGATCTTCTACAGAAGTAGAGGCGGTACAATCACTCATGACTTCTGAGTGATCCTCTGTAGCATCAGAGGGACTATAATTGCTTGTATCTTCGCCACTCTGTTCTGAAGACTCGTCGGAATCCGCAAGCAGTGTAATATTGTTAGATTCATCAATGCAGAAAATGTCATCATATTTAACAATAAAGGCACGTTGATTTTCTTGTCCTTTTAAATCAGTTCTAACACAAGATGGAAGATTAGAACTATTTATATGACTATGTAGATTTTCTAGTTTTATGACAGAGTACTTTTCAAGTGCCTTTCTTATACATTCAATTGCTAAAATATCATCCGAACACACCTGTAATGTAATTTCATCGCAAACATCAATGTAGAAAATGTTATTATATTTGAGAAGAAAAGCACGTTGGTTTTCTTGTCCTTTTAAATCGGTTTTCACATGAGGCGGAAGACTAGAATTATTTATATGACTATGTAAATGTTTTAATTTTATAACAGAGTGCTTTTCAAGAGCCTTTATTATACAATCAACTGCCAGCGTGCTGGACATGTATCCCCAATGTTTAGATGTCATTGTTCACAAGTAGTTAGGATTTAAGATTCTTCGTACCCATACTATTTGTCTTCCTTTTGGTTTTCATATTAACTATATTACTATCGAATTTTGTTGTCATCAAGACTTTTACTTATTCACCAGGCATTCTTCACAGAAACAATGAAGATTTGAATTACATCTGCGTTTTCTATATTCACCCATCTTGTTTAGTCTGAAATCAAAATACAGATGACAATTGTAATTAGTAATTAGATACATATTCCGCAATAAGCTATTCTTCTTAAATGAACATTTATCGAACGAATATTAGCCCATAAAAATACACCCCTCCGTTTCATACCCCCCCCCCACCCCCCACCCCAACCCCAGCCCCCACCCCCAACCGAAACGCCCCACCCCTAAAAAATCAATAATAAAAAAAAATAAAAAAGAACCACCTATTCCTAATACAAGCTGGTGCGTTATTGTCAACAAATGGGTACTGATACTTATTTCATAATAAAAAAACAACAATAAAATATTGGATTACTAAAATCTGAACTTCCTTTATTACCTTCCATTATACACTCTAAACTGAGGAATACTTACAAATTAGGCTACGGCATATGTTGAATCATTTCAGCACATGCCAATGGGATTTGCTGACCATGTCACCCATTCTGATTGTATTGATAATTGCATATGTGTGTATACCAGTTTAACAAATACCAAACATGTATAAATCCATTTATAGTCAGGCCTGCTCACAACGTTTCGTCATATTTCCCGTAGTATCGCTTTCATTTCTCAGAAGTATCCACCTTGCACACTGCAATATGAAATGCGTGTCTACGTTTACCAAGAGCAAATAATTGCTGCATGTCTGCTGCTTGTAATGTTATGGTTATCAATAGAGAACTTTTACCTTTTACTGTGTACTGAAACTGAAATAGAAACATGCACCCTTATCACAGGTTTTGATATAACTCTGCTCTGTGGCCTATGTCATATAGTGCTGTATAAACAATGCTATTGTGATTAAGCTGTTTAATATGTGAGTGATGACAGTGATTATAACAGCGAAGCACGATTGTGTTAAAAAAATTGGTAATGTACAATAGCTAGTCGTATGTTTGCGTGAGCAACTAGAAAAATACAGCTATAAGTGTAAATCAATCGAACAGCCATGCAATGTCTAACTGCCCATGTGTAAATGCATGTGCTTGCACAATATCTTGTCCAGTAGTATACACACCACAGGCAAATCCAGGTTTTCAGGAGAAAGTGTATGTGTGTGTGTGGGGGGGGGGGGGCACTTAAGGAATCCCAAGGGTTTTGTATGCGCAATCCATAGCATATACATGTGCACTGTAATCCTCTTATTGGCGAGTAATATGCAAAAACATTTCTCGTCGATTTTCCTTCATAAATCTTTGAAGACAGAATTTCCAGGACAGTTGAGAAATGAGCGAGTCCACGCAGAATGACTATTTAGTCTAGCAGCGATGATAACGAAAGCATTGCTACCAGATCCAAGGTGATAGGGACAGACAACCTGGATTGACCGTGAACCACCATATTACGTGTGTACTTCATCATACGTTTATTATGCTGTTGTTATGTAATCACATCTACAGCCGTCCTGTTGATTTCATTTTTGTGCTAGAGTTGCTGTCTTCTCTTTCTATTTGAAGAAGTATCACCCGCAATTATTGGAACTGGAGAACCCCTGATATGTACCGGATGGTTCAGTGAATTCTACCAGTGCCAAGAACCTGGGCTAGTCTATATATGGCGTTTGATGTTCCATCGTCTATTGTTATTGTGTTTGTGTATATTTTTTTCTGTTGTCTTTTTCTATATTTTTATTTGCAGATAGTTAGACATGACCTTCTAGTAAATGCATGTATTTCATAGTCGCTTTTCAGTCTTAATGCTGTTCATCTGGCTGACATTACGTATACCCGGTCCTTTGTGGCGTACTCATGTTACAATTTGAAAATTTTGAAGTTGTACCAATGCCCTATAGCAGACTGATGCATGTAGATCACAATGCAAACTGAGTGCAGGTGGTCTCTTTTTGGTGGTCCATTTTGGTGGCTTCATGAATGTTTGGTCCCACTCGTGTTAGCATGTCCGCTTACTATTGACATGACAGCGTGCATTAGCTACATTACTTTGATTTCATACCCAACTCTTACAGTATTAGGCACAAAAACAGGAAGTTATAACAAAGATATGATAACTTTACTAGTCCATAAAAATAACATTTTACACATGATACCACCGGGTTCAAGGAAGGGTTGCGGGACGTCGCAACCCACATTCACCATTCTAGCAAAAATGCAAAATTGATCAGATAGCGGAATACCCATAGGCTCTAAGATGTGGACATGCCTGCTGGGAAATTCTGCGTCTTCCACTGGCATTGTAATACATTTAAATTGATTAAATCGGTGGGCCATTGATATATTTGACCATATTGTTGAACTAAATATGTCGTCAAATACATAACGACTGATGCTATGAATGATGAATGAAAGACGTGGATGTATGTGCCTCAACTCATAGAGTTGGCTTGTTATAAAGCAGATCCGGGTGCGCCCCCACCCTTCCAACCCCAACCACATTTTTTTCGTCAAAAGCTTAGATCTGACAGTGTTTTGAGGAGTCGTATTATGATGTGGAGTAACAGGTATTTGGTTGAGCCAGCTCCTTGTAATCGCCACGCAAGTGTCTTTCATAAGATCGGTCAAGGTAGGTGTATTTGGGATACATGTAGGACTCGGTAACATGGGTACGGAATGGTAGCAGGGGAAATGTTACAGAAGGTACCCAGGATTTCCAGGTAATTGTGGAAAAATAAAAAAATGTATGATATGGTCAAGATAACGAAGAAAAACATGTGTATGAATGGGGAGATGTTAAAGATTCGTATGCGTTTAAACATAGTAGCAACTCTTTCATTTACTACTATAGCGTGTTCATAGCTTCATATTGCAGACAAAAATGTCTGCATTTCTAAAAAAAATGACTCAAAGAGATGCCATAGGACGAACAATATGAATATGGGTGAATCACTACTAGGTCTATACTAGTACATTAGACGAATGACCGCTGCAATGCTGGAGGCAAACTCCGAAGTCACGTTGATGCCAAAAGAGATCTTTGCATGAATGAAGTCATGATTCCTGATTTACTTAATTAGGCCTTCCCCCACTCTGGGATAAATACTATTGATTGTGCATAAATAACCAGAGTATTGTGGGGTTTCTTCCCGAATTACTGTAAAATATTACAGTAGTACCATATAGCATGTGTACATTGTGTTTTTCATAGTTATGAATATCAATTAATTCAAATTGCCCACGCTTTATTTGTTCTGCTTTTTTGCATATCTTATTTGCTATAGATCGATGTTCATCCACAATTGGTAAGATTTCAATCCAATCTTATGACTATTTGCATAGCTTGCTGTTTTTCATATACATCTATGACAGGCAAAGCGGAGAGGCAAAGCAAAAATATTTGAAGCCATCTAACAGCTTCTGGTGTGATTTTGATAATTACAATATTTATATACACATGTTTATTTTCGTGTGTTGTGTACATTTGGGTAATCTTAAATGGTGTAATAATTTATGTCCTACAATTTTTTGCTGAATAAGATAGAGAAGTACGTCATCTTTCTTTCTGGTCAAAAAGGAGTGTTGCCAAGTTAAACTGGCAACAAGTTGCGGACCATAGTATCAACAAGAAATTTAGCTATTACTTACCTGTCTGCTGAAAATTATTGTTCACATATCCTTACTATCTCACAAACCATTTGTAAGCAATTCTTCTTCAGTGGAAACCATCCAAAAATGTATGAATCCATTTTAAAATGCGTCCGTGGCAATGATGTTGAATTGTCCCTATAAATGAAATGCAAACAATGAATATCTCTAAAACGTGCAGTGGCCATATCAACACGTTTAAATATTCTTAATATATTTTACACAGTCCATAGAATGTGATTAACAATTGAATGAATTGTGTCTGGTTATTTTGATTATTGTAATGATTATCCCTCTTAAACACACTTGGTTGAATCTGTGCTCTCCCGTGCTTGCTGTGGTATCTACCTACAGTAGAAATGCAGTGGCTATCTGTATAACAGAATATAATATATGCAATATATTGGTTCTGCCCATAGACCCCCAGGCAAGAAAAAATACATTGAAACTGCCTGCCAAAAAAAGGAAAACTGCACATGAAAAAATATGAATGAAAGTGCAGTTAGTGCAAAAACTTTGTCACTCTGAACACTTGACGTCTAATGTTCCTGAAAATGATTAATTAATTATCCACCTTTTAAAGTGAATGGTTCGTAAAAATCTCTGTGTGTAAAACATTTTAAGTAAATATGATGGATAAATTTCATTAGAAATAGTTGCTAAAACATTTCTTTCATAAATATCTAGCGCAATTAACGACTAGTTGAATTAAATCTGAAACTTATTTCTTAGCTCTTCTGGTCCTTTATAATTATATACAAGGATTTTTATGAAATCACACATACCTTTGCAAATGTGGTTTCCATTGCTTAATAGATACCTCCCAATATTTACATTTACTAAGTGTTGTTGAACATCAGTTTACTGTTGTTACAGGGTTTTTTAGGTCTTCAAAAACCTGCTGCCACAATTAACGATTTTTATTCATTCATGTTCAATACACCCACTGAACCATATGAACATAATCACTACCAATTATGCCTGGGCATTATATATTTTCCACGTACTGCAATTCAGAATTGGGAATTCCATTACTTCACTTTTTCCTCCATTTACAAAACTCTTTCCTCACCTTTTCAAACTATCGTACACTTCAGCAGCATCTCAAAATCCAACATGAAATAATCCTACCTGTAGTGAGTAGTTGATTTGTCTCCCATATATAGTACTACATTCCATCCTGAGCACACCAATGCTCTACTACTATATAAAAACTTTCTCCAGCTGTGATACCAATAATGTTTTAATCCCGGTGTGCTAAGTAGTAGCTCTACTAGGATGAGTTCTCGTGTCCAGGGCTCTCTCTCTTTTTAGAAGTTTCAAGCTGTGTTCCTTTAATCAGTGTGCGCTTTGCTTTCTTCACGAGTTTTGCGGATGTTTAAGCCATGCTATGTGATTTGGTAGCTAGCTGCTACGGCAATATTAATGGGAACCCGTGGAAGCACTAGTAAATGTGCCCTCGTCACGCATACCACTCAAAGTTTTATCAATTATTCATTTATGTACCAGGGTAGCGTCTGCCAAAAGGCATGGCTACGTCCTGTCCTGTGAGGTTCACGTCACAGGGCTTTTGCTGACCGCGGCTACAGTTCAAAGCTCCGAGGTACAACTGGCTGGCAATCCATCGATATGGACGGCGTGACTTTTTTAGCGCTGAAATACTTGTGCGTGGGGACCGACTGGAGAATCGCCAGTATTCTAGACTTTTTTTTTTACCGGGTAGAAAATACCGCATATTATTTGGTCTATGTCTATTAATGGTGTCTATTTTTGTTTTGAATTTATTCATATCAACGTTATTTTTGTCATATATTTGGGAAGGAAATGTCATAAAAGTAGGAAATGTTAATTGTATACGTCAGTTTGCCCGAACGTCTAAAAATACGGGTAATAAGTAGGCCAAACGCATATGTATATATATTTACAAAATAAAACTTGTTCAAACGCTCAAGCAATGCTAACATCATTATTAAAAATAGCTTTTTAAACATCTGTTAGTCTGAACAAGCTATAATAATTAGCTTCAAATCAGATTCAGCGCGATGTTAAAGGCCATACTGTGCTTATATCTGCAGGGGAGGTCATTGAATAATGCAATATTATGTCATCAGCGCCAATGTATGATAAATTGATACGATCAAAGCAAAAAGTTCTTCATTCATAACGTGTGAGGTGATGTATTTTTGCCTGGGGGTTAATAATTATTTGTATATTATTCAAGGGGTCAGTGACCTTGCTTTTATCAACACTTACACAGAGAGTTATAAATTGCCTGCGTAAGAGAGATTTGCATTTGCTAACCTCATGTGATTATATGTTTATGTGTATTTTATTCTAAAATATAGTTACATTATATTCGTGTAGTACCAACCATTCAATTGGAGATTATTCATCAATTCTGTAGCAAAAACAAGTTAGCATAGCACTTTTTTACATTTGAGAATAACGTGCTTAACTACAGGTTAAATGTTGCTGTTATATGCATTGCAAATACGTAAATATTCTTTAACTTGGTAAATACAATACTTTTATTGGCTGTAGCCAATGCCATAAATAAAATAGCGCAATCAGAATACTAATGCCGTTGCTAGTTCATGCAATCAGTTACATATCTAATACGATCTGCCATGAAAAATCACTACCCCATCAAATATTGATGAATAATTAGGTGGAGTGCAATGTGGTTCTGGTGGCAGCTACTACTCCACCGCAGATGCATGCTCGAATCGATGAAAAGTTTGAAAATTCCCACATATACATAAAAGCAAGAGAATTAATTGGCAGCTGAATTACTTTATGCAATGCTAATCAAATTGAAACAATGTATGGTGATTAATTATTGAAAGGAACTGAGATTAGGGAGTCACGGGCCAGATTTCCTGGTTGAAGTAGCATGGTGCACCTGGGGTTTTAACTTGGTGGAGGTGTGTTTGAGAGCTGGCAGAATAGGAATTAATGCCGCAGAATTAATGTGTTTAGAGTTATGATTGCACGCTATAGCTGCACTGTGTTTTTAGTGTGATTAACTGTTTCTAGTTCTCAATACGTTAACATTGATCAGTGTTTAGTTTGATAAATGAACTTACTTGCCATTATTGGCATACGGCTAGAGCCCTCCATTTTTGCAAAAGTAGGAGCCTTCTACAATAAATAACAAATAGAAAAAAGATAAAACACGGGGAATAAGAAGCAAGTATCAAAATATTATAAAGGTCATTATAAAATGGCATTTTATTACACACTATTTCATTTTATCATCTTTATAGGCGTTAAAAGATTAATCATTAATCTAATTTGCCAACCCCCGCCTACCCTTCACATTTAACAAACTTCTACAGCCATCGCATGCCTATGTACTTTTCAAATGTGTCTTTCAAATACACATTTCAAACGCAAAGAACATGTGGGAACAGACAAATATGCCAATTATCAAATCACCTCCCAATTTATTTCAGAGTTTCCTCTCTATTCTAGAGCAATTTACCTGTGTGGCCGGCCAAACTCACCGTGGTGTTTCCGAACTGCACCTTGTTTCAAAATGGACTATAATTATATTGATTAGCCCGGTCTGATTATAGTCTGCGAAATTTTACGGGTTTTTTGTACCTAACAATGTCTCACGCCATTAATTAAGACTTGCAATAGGGCATTATATTGGAGTTCTATGGATTGCTTTTTGTTTTATCCGAAGCAATTTCAAAGAAAATTGTATTATTATCAATATTTTTTGTCTTGTGGGAGCATGGTGACATTTTTTTCTTACTGCACTATATGTATATACAATCATATCATGTAGATAGTGATTTCATTGATCATTTCATGGACATTTATTGCCCCATTTTTATGAACTTTAGTTTGATTCGTGTTTTGTATATGTTTTTCTTAGATCGTGTATTACAGTGGTAATATTCATTAAGCCACATTTAATCACAAGTCTACTACTTTTGTACATCATTATTTGTTTCCATCCTATAAGATCCGGCAGAAATTGTGTAAGAGGCAGAAAGTTAAGGAACGGAACATTTTATTCTTGCATCGTATGTTCATTTATATATAATTATCTTTTTTATTAAAGCATTATCGATTTCATATTCAGCCATAGTATATTTTTTCTACCAATAAAAATGAAACATTATCTGGATGCTCACCATCACTCACTGTTATCATGGCATTACATTAGCAGTTCATATTCTCACTTAAATATTAAACACGGCTATAGAATCTCTATCACCAAATCTTACACCTCCAACAATAATCAATGTTATTCATCGTTTGTCAAATAACAATTAATAAATAAAATAAAAATGCTAAACCCACCATTCAAACAATATCCACTCCAGCCCGGGCGCACACACAATATCCAAATGTGTTCGATCAAATGCTCTGAAACTAAATGATCTCCATCTCCGATGCAAAAAAAGCGCAACAAAACACACTGTTAGTTTTTTATGCTAAGCAAAAAAATACCTGATGTGGTCACTAATGCTAAGGTCATGAGAAAGTAACAATTCGCTGAACCGGGGGTCCTGATATAGGTGGCCGCGACATACGGACAGTCCAGGTGCCATCTGGAACACAGGTGTACAGTGGCAGCACAGGTGTATGTGGATCTATGCCGGATCCTTTGTGTGGTGGGGCATCAAGGCCTTTTGTGCGTCTCGCTGGGACAATGGATATATATGTACGTGTACAACTGGCGCATTGGGTTTAAGCACCGCTTAAACGTCAATCAAACACAGTTGTCATCAGTTGTGGTGAGTTGCTGTGAGTTGGAAAGGTACATGCCTTTGTGTGCGGTGTACTTTATTGTTGTGTGGGTGTGTGGGTGCGTATGAACTTGTTTACGGCGTGGAACTTCCTTTTTAGGAACAGCGGGGTATGGGGGGACTGGCCTCAAGTGGTCTCAATAAAAAGTGGTCTCTTTATGAAGAGGTTAAGTGTTTGGATCCGACAAAATTTGGCTTATTATAGAGGTGGTCGCAATGACTAGCCAGATCATCATAATTGGAGTTGCTACTGTATGTGAATTTAAATATACAGAGCGTTTTCTGGTTAGCCATTGATGACTTCTATTACAGACTAGAATTAAGCCTAAAATAAGCTACAATATACCAAGATTTGTGTGTGATCTACCCGAAGGCAGTCGGAGTGAATTGCATATCCATGTTGTGCTAAATTTAAGCCCCCTTTTAGACTTTTATTCTAGACTTAATAGCAGTATGAAAGGACTGAATATATCTTTGTTACTGGTATCTGGGACCTGGGATTAAGCTATGTATATCTGGGGTGGGGTTGCATCAAGTATTTAAGCTTATCTATATACTTCATTCTTACGACTTCATCTACTTCCTGACATTGAGTTCATGGTTGTATTTATATTTAATAGAGACTGATATTGAACACACTATATAGGATCACAAACAGTTAATACATATGATTTCCTAATTATAAAGTATTTGACCATTATGTTCTGGTTTTGCTATGTTTTTCTGATACTCAATTAATTATTCATTGCTATAGGATTAAGACTTGCACTGGGTTCTATTTCTAAGTAAGATTAGGTTGTACTGATCTTGAACTGATCAATAACTAGGCGGAACCGCCGGAACGGTGCCTTAGGTACAGTCCGTGGTGCAATTATTTTGCAGAATATTGTACTAGAAATTCGGATGATCGATGCCATACTGAATGTTAAAAGCATGATACCGCCCACCGACAGCCAAGATGGTCCCACATGAACTTCTGTGTGGGTTAGGGTCTTAGTGTGTATAACAAACACTTCACCTGAGCAAATAATTATCCTTTTCTTACTATTTCTATGATTTGTTACATTTAATATCTTACTGGCATGTGAAGTATAAATTCTCTAAACAAAACATTCTATAGCATACAAATAAGCAATCCCCTCATAGCATATTACTTAGCAAAATGAACACATCTGATTTGTAAGGGGAACACAAATTAACTTGAGATAAAAATACAGCATGATAAACTGCATCAACATAGCAAGGTTTCATTACAATTAACATCTCAGGTAGCTCAAATTTTCACATAACTCAGAGCTTTATTTCATGTTCCCTTTTGAGCTAAGGGCCCAACTGGCAGTGCAGACATTTCGATCGCGTTGTTTCTGAAGAACTGCTTTGTCTACAAATTGTTCCTCATGCAGTGACAACCGTAGAGCTATGGGCACAGCCAACAGTGGTGGCATGTTGGCTGTACGTTTTTGTTAGAGTCTGGAGATTTTTTTTATAAAAGGCAGTGTATTGGAAGGCAGTGCTGGCTCAGTACTGGTCAGTACGTCGCCAGTACTGCCGCCGCACTGTGTGACTTCTACCACAGAATAGGTTACACAAGCCATGCTTCTATGCACAGCTTCACTAAGTGCATGTACTGTGTAAGTACTGGCTAATTATTGTGTCCAGCACTGATGAAGTGCGGTTTAGGTGCAGTACGGAGGTAGGAGAGGAAAGAGAGGAAGTCTGGCATGTCGCATTTCTGCTACTGTCTGTGCACTACCTAAAAAAACACCTAACCGCACACGCACTAATCGCTACGGTTTCCATGAGTTTATGACAGTTGAGAGGCAGTAGGGAAACAGTGCTGCCAGTTGTGTCCAAGGCTTTGCCGCCGTACAAATATTTACGAAAACTCCCCTGCGCATCCAGCACGTGCCAACCTGGCATCTTCAACCCACACACGCTCCGGTTCCCGTGGCCAACTGAAGCCGCGCGACCAGTGCCAAAGTTGACAGCAGTTAGAAACAAGGCCTTAGGCGTTTGGAAATTGCAAGCAGTGCAAATGTTGAGCAGCTTTCTTAGCTAAAACGTATAACCTCTCTCTATTATGACCACCGTGGCAACTACCCTCAAGTGATTTCAATAAATAGAACGGTCTCTTCATGGGGGTTGGAGATATAGTCTTTATGATGGGTTGGGACCTAAAAAAATCACATTATTGAAAGTCCCTATTATAAATCTTCGTCCTTTCAAGGTGACCTCTACAACTGGGCTGTCCATGTGACCACCGCGACCACGTGACGAGAATTGTTCTCACGCTACTTGACTGACGCATCTGCTGTTCATTAACCCTGTGGCGAAATCATGCTGCTAAACTGCTTTTACGATAGCAGCATAGCTACATAATAAAGCCTATCACAAACCCACGTTAAACTACAATGACTTCTACAATGAGTGTCTGAATTACCGTCAATGCGTTCAGGACTATCTGACCATATCAATCACGTAAATTTGGAGCTTATTTTAGGCTTTATTCTATACTGCTGTTAAAGTAGGCCCCGGGATTTCTAACCGGCCGCAGGTATAAAGGGTTAATCGAACAACCTGCTGATGACGACAACAACAGCAACGAGGTTGGCGTCAATATGGCGTCTGCAGGTTGTCGTCTGTCGCCGCTAGGTGTCGCCAGTGTGGCGCAGCTGTCGGTCACACCAAGTGACGCGCTATTTGGCGGGGTCACTGATACTTAGGTTGTCTAAATGTGTATTTGCTGGCGTCTATGATATAGCTAATAATATAATGACAAGTTAGATTGTTTGGTTGGACGACGGATTTGTTATGGTGTTTTTTAAAGTTATTTCTCTTTTTAATCTAGGCTTTCGGGGTCCATGATGCGATTATTCATGCTCATGCAAAACCCAGTTACTAAGGATACACATTCAAGAGCTGAAGTCGTTGCACCAGTGTTGGGGTGCATCGTAAACACTCATCTAGATTACCTCTTCGTACATGCCTCTAGTAGTGGTGAAATTCTCAGTTGGTAATCAATATATATTTTTATACATATGGAGCAATGGTATCCAAATGTTTTTATTATTTTCAAAATATTTCATACATATGTATATTGATTAATACTGGTCTCTGGTTTGCACATAACTTAGTTCAATCTGTTTGTATCTTTAGACAGTACAGATAGGCAAGGTGTACTTAATAAATAGAAAAATAGAAATGCACGTAGAAGAAAATTTTTGCTGATTGTGGTGTGAATGCATAGACAGAAGTAAAAAGCTATCATGATGTTAGAATAACAACCAAATAGAATATATATAGGGGGATATATACCCTCGATGAAAATCCATTCACCAGCATTTTTTCCTAAATCTCCAGTCACCAATACATTTCATCGTCTTTCACCAATCACCAGAAATGGTAATTGAATAGGTTGCATCAGATTTTCCAAGGGACGAGCTTTTTGGCGGGGTCACTGATACCTAGGTTGTGTATATGTGTATTTGCTGGCGTCTATGAAATTACCAGTTAGATTGTTTGGTTGGACGACGGATTTGTTATGGTGTTTTTTAAAGTTATTTCTCTTTTTAATCTAGGCTTTCGGGGTCCATGATGCGATTATTCATGCTCATGCAAGGTTCTAGTTAATCCCTATGCGTTGAGCCTTGACGTGTATTGTGCAGTACATTATATAAAATATATCTATCCTGTAGAACCTCCAATTAAGACCACCTCCCTATTGAGGCCACCTCTATAATAAAGAAGACTACTTTTCACGCTCCCAAACCTCCATAAAGCAACCAAAATAAACCTCTGTATAGAGTCCTCCTCTCTATTGAGACCGCTTAACATTGGTCCCAAAGGTGGTCCTAATATAGGGGTTCTCCTGCACATGCATATCAATTTGGCACGTTAGGTAGTGAATGGAAATCCCTCTATGAATCTGATATGTCATTATATTTGGATGTGTGTTTGTCTATTGCATTGTCCGGTTCACGGCTTTATCATCACACTATCTGTACACGCCCGTGTAAATTTATCAAGCCATGAGATATGACAATAGTCTATAATCAGATAACTATTTTTGTGTAAATTATTTATCTATTTTCGTGAACTCTTTAGTAATTTCAACCGCATTACATTATTTGGGGTATTAATTACTGAGGCTGCATAACCAGTGATGAAACGGACGTTGCAAACCCAGTTACTAAGTATACACATTCAAGAACTAAAGTTGCTGCACCAGTGTTGGGGTGTATTGTAAACACTTCTAGATTACCTCTTCGTATATGCCCCTGATTGTGATGAAGTTTTCAGTTGGTAATTAATATATCTTCATTACATGTATATCGATTCAGTTAATCCTTGTGCACATAACTTGTCTCAATCTGTTTGTATCTTTAAACGATACAGATAGGCAACGTGTAGGCCCTATTTAATAGATAGAAATTGACTTAGAAGAAAGTCTGTTACTGATTGTGGTACAGTCGCATTGCTGGAAGTAAAATTTATCATTTATGTTATAACAGCATTCAAATAGAATACATTTATATATATTTATGTAACCATTGTCTAGAACATTTAGGTGTTATTCACATGTGAGATCCAAACCTTTAGACAGTGTCCTGATGTGGTCTTATGCAGGTGGATATTGCCACCCCAGGAACATCACACGGTTTCTCAAGATGGTGCCGTTATGATTTTGCAGACATCGTCATCGGAACAGTCAGCCAGTGATTGTACTGCAGACGAACCATACCAACGCAGCCATACGTATTATGTCAAGATTTTCGTGAAAACTGTAAAAGAAATGCAGACATTGAATTCACACATATACCGAGACCTTAAAAAAATACCATAGCATTTTTCCAATCATGTGGACCGCTGCCGTATTGTGATCTTTTATACTCGTTATTCAAGTTATGACGTGTGCGTCATAATGATATTATAATTGCACATAGCATAATGATTTATACGTTTGAATATTTACTTTATTTAGACAAATAAAACCTTCGTAGAGGCTGATATAATGAATTTGAGCGTAGTCAAAGATCAAAACTACATTGCACGTGTGTGGGGGAAAGCCGTGAAACCCACGATGCAGATCTACAGTGTAGCCTCAAATTGAGATTACCTCTTAAAAAGAGACCACCTCAGTTGTAGAAACATTTTTGCGGTCCCAACCCTTTATAAGCAATCTATAAGTACAAGGACCTTTGCAAGGAGATTACGAAGACCATTTGATTCAAGTGGTCTTAATGGAAAGGTTAGTCTGTCTATACATCTCCCAGAACTGATTGTCAAGTAATCTAGTTGGCATGCCTCAAGTGACTGCATGGTGTCTACCCACATTAGTAGCGTTCATGGATTCAACTCTCAGCAGGGCCCATGGTACATACTCAGATAATCTTATGGATATGGCTCGCTCGCGACCTCCTTCTGAAACATTTAAGCTTGCTTTTCCAATAACGTCTGACAGTTTTTATTAACAACCCATGCCGGTGCATAAAAGTTATCGTTTTACGAACGCTCACATTGCAAGAAACTTTGCCCTGACTTTCTTAAAATGTTTTTTGTCCCGGCATACTTCAAATCGGGTTAGCCGGAAATGACACGTGCATGTCCATAGCAGTAACCCTTTGAGCAATCACCTGCCAGTTCACATCGTGTCCATCAAAATAGATATCATCATTTTAATCATATCAACAGGACTCTTTCTTTTTAAGTTGAATAAGGGACATTTTAGAATTTCCATTGGTGCATGTAAAACGTGTTTAAAAATAAAATAAAGCCTTTTTCATATACCAGAAATATATATCTCAATTTTTCGGACAGAATTTGCACACAACTAAATACGGGTTGTCATAGGCAAAGTTCTGAGTGCGGTATGCTTTTAAAACGTTAAACGCGTATTTCACGACTTACTTGTATAATTTTTTTTTACTTACACTCATAAAAAGCATTGTATTTATCTATCTTTCACTAAAGATTAAACGATAATTTATTACGTTGCTTTATTCGATATAAATATAACAGAAACAAAGAATATTCTTGTCTTAAAACTGCAGTTTGAACTTGTTTTTAGTGAAACGTTATCTGAAGCTTTCAGACATTGTCATGTCCTTCTTCCACAATGCAACCTAGTCTTCACAAGCTTGTGGTGTGAAGATGTCTCTCCTTAGAATGTTGTCATAGATTGCCGGAAGTTCGTGCGCCCCCACATTCTTATTCAGATCTGGCCTGAGTCCCCTTATGTTAGAACAAAGAATGAAACTGCGTTATAAATTTATAGTCAATCCCATTCGCCTTCATGTCAGTTGCAAATTAGCACTCGCGTAAGCGGGTGCACGTAAATAATTATTTTGACAATCATAGCATACATACCTTCATACTCAGTAGGACTGGAGCGACTGGAGAAATTGCTTGTAGGGGACCAAAGAAGAGCAATTAAACTAGTGTTTTGAATCAATGAACTAGATTACCCTGCCCGTTTCACAGCTCTAAAGCCTTGGTGATAATATTGCTTCAACCAGAGGCTGCAGAATGAGTGCATAGCTATAAATTGAAGAAGACTAGATGCAATAAAATCAACACAGAATTTCTTCAGACACGCAGGAGTGTGGACCCCTGGAACAGCCTACCGAAAGAAGTGGTTTATCTCTAAATTCCTGTAATAACAGGCTTGATTAACACTGATCAAAACTGGAGGTAATTGTGCATGTACACTTTGGGACATTGCAGGAGTTTCACTGATATATCTATTTCCTCATATTAATATCGCTATTACCACATACATTGTTTAAAAATTAGTCGGAAAATACTTATTAGTTATATCAGTAACAGGTAGACCCTACTCGAGCTATGAAGACTGGAAGTATAAGATAAAGTCGTGTAAGTAAGTAGTAAAGCTATGAAAATGTTAACTATTGTAAGAATCTAAGAATATTAATACTAAACAAAAGATCTCTTAGAGGAATGATTGCATTGTGATTCTTAATTTTATTAGCGCTTTTTTAAAACTGCATACATATATTAATTTTTGTGCGTGCTCAAAGAAAGCTCCAGCTCCATATATATCGTTTTGCATTTAATACATTTTTCACTTACATTTTTATTTGGGTGCAGAATGTGATAAAAATAGAAAAGAAACAAAGAGAAATATTCTGATGTAAAATAAGATAATGTCCATGTACGCGGTCACGTCATTTGTATATATAATCTTCACTATCCATTCCTCAACTCGTCCATGAGTTGGAATTTTTTAAAAGCTAGAGTCATAGTCTCTAGCTGTAGTGAATACGTGTCGAAGCGCTATGATAAAACGTCCACCTCTACCTAAACTGCCCGGTAGACACCTTGTACTGATTCTGGAAGAGGTGCATGGGAACTCATACAACATCAGATTATAATGACGTCACACCTGTTTGAAATCCATAAGTCCCATAGCCTGGCAAATGTCTGACATCGCTAGCTATTTTTTATTTATTTATTTTTTATTTCATTATTTTTTTTCATGCCTAGCTCATTTCATCGGGTGTAACACTCAATGACGGGAACTGGTTCAGTCTGGAAATCTACAGACGACTGGCCGAATATCGACAGATGATCTTTCGAAAAGAGCATTTTTTTTCTTCGGCCAATGTTGCAGCAAATACCTGCCGGTGGTCGGCCAGCCATCCGCCTATGCCTGACAGACAATGAGATGATAATCATCCGACCTATAATTACCAACTGTATAGCGCAGTTAATGAGCCAATACCCCATCGTTCATCGGTGAAAACTTAGTTCCAAGAACTTTGATGTTGGGCGACAGTCCTCGTCCTATAGTCGGCCGTATATCAGCCAACGAGTAGTCCGATGTGGTAGGGATGGGACTGAGATAAAGGGGCTCGGTGAAAGCACGTCGAATTTTAGCGCTGGTGTTAATTTTTTCACAGCTGCCACTGATGTGGTTTTAATCTCAAAACGCCGGTCAATGGTCTCGGAAAACCGGCCGCTGTTTGGGGAACAATCACAACGCTAGCCCATCAGGACCTCGTCTACTGGGCTATGTGACTAACGCTTAATGGTGGTAGAATTCATTATACGGTCTTTAGTAAATTACGGATAATACACTTGTTTTCGTATAGCTAGGAATCATGGGAAATAAATAGACAAACAAACCAAGCATGTGGCTGTTTTGCATATGCATGAAGCTTTTTCGCTGTCTCAATAGAAATATTTCAGTACGATTTTTACCCACGTGGTGCCAGTCTCAATCAACCAAAGCTCTGTGATGTACGGCGTGGCAGAAAGAAATGATAAAGACTGATACTCTTTGTCTATTTTTCCCCAGAATGCAATTGTTTGTGTAGCCACCTGCTGGTTTTAGATAGGAACTACGATCGCACCCTAAATATTTCTATCAGAAAATAAGTGTATACATCAGTTTTCTTATCGCTGTCTCAATGAAATATTTATGTACGATCGTAGTACCCCAGGTGGTGTTGATCAACGATGTACGAAGGTGTCTCAAAATAGTTACTACGATTTTTACTCGCACGTGGTGCAACCTCGATCAACCACAGCACAGTGATGCTTCGGCGTAACAGAAAGAAATTATAAAGACTGATACTGTTTGTCTATTTTTCCCCAGAATGCAATTGTTTGTAGCCACCTGCTGGTTTTAGACAGGAACTACGATTAGAAAAGAAATGTATGCCAAAGCTGCTTGGAAGTGGAGGATTAGGTTCCATGATTAGAACAGCAATGTTGTTTTTAATTTGCATATACATGCCTGTTTTACTCTGGTGACTAGCTTTCATGTAGCGACGTGTATGCAAAATTGAAATACGTCCACAAAAATACTTCCCAAATTTGCAAACCTCTGAATACGATGCACTTATGTTTGTTTGGTTTTTGTTTTGTTTTGTTTTTTGTTTTTAAAGCGTTTTTATAAATGATTTGTATGCACCAAGTGTTATTCTGTCTCATATAACGTTCTTTTAAACTTTTGGTTTTAATACATTTTACAATATATGTTTATCAAGGTACAGAATTTAAGTGATATATGCAAGAAACGGAGACATGGAGAGCAGTATTTGTGTAAAATATCTAATTGAATGGATATCACTTACAGATATTCAATGTGTATAATTTTAGGACAATATCTTATATAATATTTTGTAAAGTTAGCATAGCTCTAATTTACTCATACATTGTACTGCGGACAAGAATAGCGCAGTAAAAATATCTAAGGTAACAACCCCAATGTATGTGCGTAATGGGGCATGTCTTTTGAAAAGGTCTGGTAGTGGTTATTGAGCAAACTCATACCTAAATAGTTGCACACCGCTCCGTGGTGCCTACATGGTAATCATAGGTACAGGTCATTGGGTTGAACGAGTGTGTGAGTGATTGTGTAAGTATTAGCATTGTGCGTTGAGGTGCAAGTATGTGAGAAATGATCAATGATCAATAAGTGTGTCAATGACCTGGTGTAAAATGTAAAGCCAGGTGAGCAAGACTTGAATTACCAGTTTAAACCACTACATTTACATTTACATTTCGTCATTAGAGAGTTGGCACCTATATAAATCGCCAGCATTTGACGTTGTTGTACATCAAATATTTGTCGTATGAACCACTGTATATATACTTAAAATTTGTTGAACAATATATATTTCCTCCAAGTTTGCTTGTGAATTCAATTCTACTCTAGAATAGAAATATTTGTTGGTGGTAGAAGACCATAGAGAAATGCTTCTCTCCAAACACACTTCTGTGATGACCAATACGACTACAATATCACATTCGCATCGGCTTCAACTTTGCCCAATGTCAGAGAGACCTCACTACAAACTCTGTCGTTGACAAATACGTATCGTATCCACCAAAAAAACGCGTGTCCAAACCTAAAACGTGTTCCTTTGGCTACTGAACATGATTTGGTCAAGCAAGTATTGGTGCAAGTCATGTGTTCAACACTGGCTTTTTCCACGTGCCGATTTATATGGTGACCTAGGTACCCAAGTCACAGCCCACATCGTCTAGACGCCAGTCATTGTTCAACTTGTGTAACACGGCATCTGCTGCTTGCATGCTGTAGCTGATGTAAGCCCTGACTGCCGCTCTGAGCAGACGATACCTCACGCCCGCGACACCGCTCACTGCGTACTCTCGCCGTCGGCTCCCGTGTAGGCACGACTTTTGCAAGAGACACACATCGACGACACTCAGACTGCTGCGTGACTAGCTTCAGTTGACAGGCAGCTGTGAAAGGGAGGACCACGTGACAACCACGTGGTTTTGATATTGGTTGGTGACAGTTGTGTCGTCATTTGACGTTCTTGTGCACAATGGATCTGTAGATTTTAAAGATGCGTCTTTTGGCTTAACTTCAGTGCCGAGCATTATGTTTCGTGTGCGTGATAGATAATGTTTGTGTTAAAATTGAAAAAAAAATAGAATTATCAGAAAAGGAGATTTAGATTGTTGACGGTTTAAGAATTGGGAATCGGGTTAGAGTTGAAGAACGAAAATGTGTGACTGAGAATGTCTGCTACATTTAAGTGATTTTTGTAATAGTTTAGTGGATTATGATAATAAAGTCTTATTATGACGATCCAATGGATTCCACTACAGTGTTTGAATTACCTGATAGACATGGATTTTTTTAATTATTTGGCTACATGAGCAATATTTTCATATATTCTTGCATTAAATTAAAAAAACACGATCAATTCTTGAATGACGACGTCAATAACGACAACACAAACTGTATTAGAAGACCCACGTGTGAAGCCCTAATATCCTACAATTCCAAATGTATAATGTAGAAACACGTATTTGAAAGATATTACATTTTGCTGCGTTATAAATTGCTGTACTACCTCAGCTATTAACTTCATAGATAAACGAGATGGAAGTGTTGTTACATGAAATGATAAAAGATCAGACGACTTTTGCCCGGAAGTTAAGGAGGCAAGAGAGCATGCATTACCATTCATCAGGTTACGTGGGCATTCTGCTTATTTGGTGAGACTACCAACGTTCGCCATCGAATAATATATACGGTTATTCAAATTAGTGACGATAATTTAACGTGGGGAAATTGAATCAAATTTATGGTTAAAAAAAGAACATACGCTATGACTTCATCAACGGAGACTAAGAGTGAGACAGATTGATAACATTTAAAAAATGAGCAATATTGAGTAACTCATAAAAAATGTTAGATGTTCACACGCGGGAAGTGTAATTATAACATTACAACTTTGAAGTGCTGCTGAAGAAGTACATTTTTTTTACTTTATTGGACATCTTATTTGATTTGATTTTGATTCAGGCAACCCCAACATTTCAACGGATTAGTGAACTCAAGGACTGGACCATCCTAAATCACAACAATAAACTGATAATCCTGAAATGAATCACCGTGATTACTCTTACTGAGTTACTGATGACAATATTGTGTCGCAGAGGATTACTATACTATATAATCCTTGATAAATAGCAACAACCTGTTGTGTGACAACGACACGTGTACTTTAGCCGCTTAAGCCGCTGAGTGCGAAATGATTCCAGTGAAGGGTTTTCAAGAGCTCACTTGACGCCATATTATCAAGTATGGCGAAGTGCATTTTGCAAGATGGGTTCCGGGCAAACACGCTACCTATCTTGTTGGTGTGGATGGTCTGCTTCGTTGACTGGTCCTATGGCAAAGGTAATGACAGCATGTATTACATTTTATCATTTTAATTGATTTATTCTACTGGCAGATCCATGTTTTCGGGAAAAGTTGAAGACGGATCCACGGTTTCATAAGCGCAAAGACTCAAGGAAATGACAACAACAACGATAAAATATGTGGTGGGGAGGAGGGATCCCGCGTCCCCACCCACCCCTGGAAAAGCCTATGCGCCTCTACAACTGTGAGATCAACTCTCTGAATTAAACTGTTAGAGTGGAATCCATAATCCTAGATTTTCATCAAAATAGATGTTGTCCATCAATGGACATTGTGGAATTCACTAAATCAAACTTTTCCTGTGTTCAAACACCATATTTTGTATCAAATGCCAACATGTGTGGGCACTATCCTGTAAGTCCATGATATAGTTGGGGCATGCGGGGGCAACCTATAAAGGTGAATTTTTGAAATTCCATGTGCTTTCATGTCTGAAGGAAAGGGGTTAAACCAATATAACCCCGCCCCCTCCCACATACAGACACACCCACACACACACACCTTCGATCTGCCAGTGCAACAAGGTCTCACATTAGGTATGTTTGACATATAAAGGTGAACAAGTATTTAGGATGTATCCATTTTCTGAATGGTTGCTCAGCGACATGCTGTCTTCGAGGATTAAGATGATTGATTTTTCGTAATCTATAACAAAGTGCCGACATTAAGTATAAAGATTCAACAGAAGCCATTTAGGCAAATAATATATTTTACAAACCATACATCCATTGACTCTTAACTTGATATTATAACGTACAAAGTAGTGACCATTACAGCCTAGAATAAAGACTGAAATAGGCTAAAATTCACCATGATTGACCATAGGACGTCCATCTTTGTAAATGTGAACTTAGTTTAGCCTTTATTATAGGCTACAATAGTAGGAGTTCTTCAGAATCTATCCATAATATTTGACAGATGTTACCTTGCTACGGCAAGATGCAACCCCACCAGTAAAGGGATAAGTCTCAACATATAGTAGAATCCCCAAATTAAGGCCACTTCTGTGAAGAGAGTACCTCTATAATAAGACCATGTTTCGCGCTCCCAATCCTTCATAAAGAGTAGCTGTGAACCTCTGTAAAAAGACAACCTCTCTCTTGAGACCACCTGAGGCCGGCACGTCCCATGAACGGCCATTATGAAAAGGTTCTACTGTACATGATGCACTCAAAACCACACACTTGGCCAAACAAATAGGGCAAATGATCGATGGCACACGCAAAACCTCAACTACTAGTTGCAACAAAAAAGAACAAACATGCACATGCGAGCTGCAATAAATGCAGTGTGGGTTCGGTCTCTTCCTGTTCACACAAGCACCGTTTGCAGACGTGCCTATTGCTGTTGTTTTCTGCTGCAGAAAGCTCAAGTTATCGTCTGGGATTTTATTTGAAACAGTTCAAATGCATGTATACTTTGGACTCACGTATACGTAAAGAGTATTTGGAGTGAACTTGAGTCCATAAAATGTACTTAGGCACGACTTTGTCGTGCAGGCGTAGACCTCTGAAGTAAGACCATTTCTCGTGGTTATAAAGCATTTATAATGAAACAATGCAAACCTCCATCAACAGGCCACCTCTGTATTGAGACCACTTGTGGCCAGTCACGTAAGTGACCTTGTGACAAAAGGGAGTTCTTTTTCACAAAATGGCACATGTCTCCTTAAAAAATGAGTTCTACTTTAGTATCCTCAGTCAGATAGAGTAAAATTGAATAGTTTCCTCAACTTACTACACTGAACTCAAACAGCCCTCTCTTTTTGGGTGGGAAGTTGCAAATGACTGCCGTTCAAAATCTTATTCTTTTCACGAATTTACATAAGAACACCTACACAGTTTTTACAACATCCCACTCACCGCATATACAGCTAATGTGAAATTTTGTCCCCATAACCTTATTACGAGACAAAGCTATGTCGCTGTAATTCAGTTTGTCCATGCACGGGCAAGTGTGTACGCACCTAGGGGACTAAAACATGCTCTGCTACTGTGTTATATGTACGAAACACGGTGTGGGACGCCTATGTACGACGTCACCGTGACACTAGATGATTGAATACAGTAAAACTTCACGATTTGGCCACCTCACTTAAAGGGACACCTACTGATTCAAGGGCGTGTTTTATTCTCCAGCTGACAATGTTAGTGGATATAAATGTATATTTCTCTGATTGGGGCACCTCGCTAATGGGGACAACCTTTCCTACTTCCATTGCTGTGTACCTAAACTACCTATTAAATAGTGCAGATTTACATTGTGTACGACACTTACACAGTTTATAAGTGAAACAATTTAGTATTAGATATATATGAATTTGTTCAAATCTGTGTAGTTAACAACGTGTGTCTGTGTCACCTTGGTTTGTTTCTTTAGGCTCCTCATTATTGCTTCAATTAGTATTCTACATTAACTACTTGTATCTACACATCACTTTGTTCTATGCCATGATGACTTAATACACAGCTCTACTTTTGTGACATTGCAGTAGTTGTGTGTTTTTCCTTTTGTGATAATCCCAATTCTACCCACTCTGCATCTGCTCATGTTTGAGCGATAACATACAATTATGAGTGAGAGAGGGGAAACTGAAGTAGATGTCTTCATTTGAGATGGAATTTATACACAGTTTAATATTGCGTTTTATGTGTAATGCTATCATGTGTTTTTATATTTATGGAAGCAATTATAACCACCCTTTCTACTAGCAGCTGCAAGCGTTCTCATTAAAACTTATGTGGCAGTTGCGTGGTATAAATTAATTGCAAGTGAAAAACATAAATGCAATAACATTTCATTGTTACACTTTTAATTTTTAAGTCCAACAAACCATCGTTATGGGGACATTTCGTTGTTTGAAGAGAGGTTTATGTTCTTGATACTGTCTTCTACATAATAGTTATATAAATATCAGTGGTTTCAATAATGAAGAAATCTACCTAATCGGGACGCTTTTCCATACCAGTAGCTCCATCAGTCTCTGGGCCACAAGTGTCGATACAAGCTAGATTTTACTGCATCTCCTAAATCACTGTATATTACTTAAAGTCTGTCACGGGCCCTAAACTTAATTATACAAGTGATTAAACAAATAAGACTTTCGATGGGTTAAAATAGTGAAACCACGGAAGCAGCTACTAATGGCCAATCCAGTGCCCTCAAGACTCTCTGGAGCCACTTACCGCTATAGAAAGAAGATTTCCGAACAATGCTCAAAGGCCACAGGCGGTAAACACGCCCAAGATTTACTATCTCCAGACTTATGAGTCTTATGACTATAAACGTGCTAATTTACAGCCGGGTGTGCGTGCGCTTTGGGGGATCATTTTACCATTTTAACGCACCTGCAGTTTTTTGGCCGAGTTTATCTTTTGTCTCTTCAAGCCTGTTGGAATTTGGGAAGGATACTTTTAGCCGTCGTTTTGCCTCCTCTGGTTGATTGGATGATTTGCATATAGACGCGCTATCTTTGACAGTGTTTATATTAAGACAATTAACGTATTTTATGAATATGTTCTATAGTTGCTCTATTTTGGTTAATTTGAAATTGTGTACTTTTTCATTTCCATTCATGCAAGAAAGCCCTGGATCTGCGAGTCATATTTCTGTTCGTCTCTGTGTTGTGACTGTCGATGGTAATTGTCGTTGTTATATCACCAGCAGTGGTGTATCCAGAATGTCGCGCCCACCCTCCACACCCTTAAGCCCCATCTCCCTGTCAAACTTCTACCCGGTCCGGGACTAGTTGTATCGGTGCGTGTTCATTCCTGTTCTATGTTATACCCATGGACACCGGTTTTTTAAATGCTGGATCTTCCACTGAACAGGTTTAATTACATTAAGATTCGTATCACGCTCTCTTGCTATATGTATATATACTGGTAAGTGGCGTTTCGTTACCAAATCACATTTCAATGAGATCTCAAAGTTGTGTTCACATTGAAAGGTAAAATTTTGTCTTCTTTTTAGAGGTCTTCTCACCCGGTGGCCTCCTCAATAGGGTACACATTGAGTCACACACGGCATAAAACTTTGCCACATTTGCTATTTAGCTTGGAACAATGGCGTCTTATTCTAACAGCTTATTTTATTAGAGAGGTGGTCTGTTTATGAAGGTTTGTAACTTTGTATCAGTCGTCCCGTTATGAAAATTAGTAACCGCTAGGAATAGTTTCCTTTGGAGAAGTGGTCTTAAAAGAAGTTATCTTCATCATCAATATGCAATGTAAGTGTACATTATGGCGTTATCTTTTTTTACTAATTATCGACATCACTTTCAATTCCTTTCTGTCTAGTCATCGCTGTTCTCATTTGAAACTTGAGTACATCAAAACTGATGCAGTGAATGTCTACAATACCCCATGAAAGTCAAACATAAACAATGTTTTTAATTCTAAAATTCATAACATAATGATCTACACAAGCTCGATTGCAATGTGACGTGTGTGTTTTTCAAACCTTTGGAACGTGGTACAAACCTAATATCTAACTTAACCAATATAAAACCAATCTACAATTACAAACAAGTTAGTTCTAACTTCTCCAATATAAAAAATCAATCTGCTAAGTTGCAAGAAAGTAGCATGTTACGTGGGATGATGTTTTGCCACATGTTGTTTCATGATTGGGCGGAAATTAACACATTCCCTTTTCTTAGATTGTATTCAATTTGAAGACATGACAAATGATAATGTCTATCCACAGTGTTAGATTTGGCAAATGAAAACTGATCTGTTATTACCTGATATTGTTATATTGAAGGTGTATTCATCTAGGAGTGGTGTGCAATGATTTGCAGATTGCAACAAAAAATACACAAGCCGGTTATGCTTTTAAAATTGCCTGTTTGCATGCTTGGTTCATGGCTCGTTTGTTTGTTTTCTTAATACAGCTTGTACTTGTAGCATGTACACTGACTAATATTGAACAATGGAAGTCAGTATAAAGTATTTAGAAAATATCAAGTCCATCTATATTGTTTTACAAACTTGGATACGCCACGACCATAAGTTCTGAATCCAGTGATGTGCTTTTGCAGTACTGTCCCATGCCTTCATAAAATGCCGCCTGCATAAAACAAACCATTAATTTTATTGAATAAAGGTAGAATCTACCATTAAGACCACCTCTATAACAAGACCATCTTACGCGGTAACAACTATTCATGGAGAAATCACTACGAATGCCCATACAGACTACCTATGTTGATATTGAGACCACTTCAGGTCTCCCCTATATTTGGTAGTCCGAATAGTGATGTTCGACTGTAATTTAAGACCGTCCCGTGAGTCTTTTTGCCTGAAAGTTCTTAATAGAGATGGCTAACTGTATTGACACTCTTATGAAATCTGCGGAGTGACACAGAAATTGACGCAGTCCATTATGAGTTAGAGGACACTCTGGTGTGCTCCATATTCACCCAATAAAACAAGTACCATATAAAGCTTCAATAAACATATGATCTGCCAGATATAGACCCGATTGACTAAAACAGTTAACACACAAGATAGCAATCTGTTCACAAGTACACAGGCACAAATAGAATATGGCGATGCATAATTTAGAGGGATAATATTTTGAAAGTATCATCATGATTGTACCCACGTGGCTAGATTGGCAGCAGTAGGTAGCGATTGGTTGCATGATAGTTGCTCGTAATAATTATACCACATCCTTTACTTTTTTACTTTTCCATACTTATTGCTGGATTTCCAGGCGAAGACATTCTGCTATTGCTGTCTAGGGATTTTACTAAGATTTCTACACCTAATATTTCTTTCCGGTGATGGTTAGTTCTTTCAGTCGTAATCCAAATTTTGGTCTAATGTGGAAAACTCATTGATGTTCAATTTGTGATCACCAACTGGTCATTAAAAAAAGTTTGATTTTATTTCATATATTCTATAGAAGTTTGCTGGGAATTTAGACATATTACAGCTATGTCGTGAACAATAAATCACCATAGATAAATAGATTACCCATTATGAATAAGAGTGCGATTGTGACTGATCCCAGCAAAATTCTTATTAACTTATATTATTTGAATGATAGTGTAAGATATGACGTACACCTATGCATGGATTAAGGAATTGAGTTCTAGATTTCATGAGAGTAAACACGTGTAATGATTATGTCACTATGAATACTCAGTAATCTGTCTCGATACATACAGATGGTACTCACGGCGTCAAACAATAAAAATAATAAACTTTCAATATTAAACAAGGATTATCTCATAATGTAAACTAAACATTACTTTCAATTACATCGGTATGAATATAGCATAGAAATCATAAAGGAGAAAAGTGCACTTTAACATTTCCTTACTGCTTTTCTTAGTGGCCGTACAGAGAATAATGCATTGCGTGCTTTATTCTTGGAATTATAGAATGTCAGGTGACAAAAATTAACGAGCTAAGCATTCATATGTAGAGGGTGTGATGAATGTGTCGTTTAAAGGGGTTAAAGAAATGTGTGCCGACCGGCACAGGCTTAAAAAGGGTCGTGTCGCCCTGTGGCTTGGCTTGTTAATCTGAACCTGAATTTTTTCATCTGCAGATGGTGAATATGTCGCGGTGGAATATGCAAAACATTGTGTTGGTTTTAATTGTTTGTTTTTTCCTTATCTGTTTTGCGAAATCGGTGACATTTCTAAATGCAAAAATATTAATATACATTGTACTAAGAAATTTGTGATAATTCAAGATATTTCGACTTCAAAAGCGCGTGTTCTAAAGACACTGAAAATGAATGCATTAGAACCTCCACTTAAAACCTTTCCTATAAAGAGACCACCTCTATAATAAGACAATTTCTCTACCATCCAAAGCTGTTATATAGAGACCAACATGAATCTTCATTGAAATAACAATTGAAACCAGTTTAGGAGAGCTTACGGGTGGTATTTAGATATTCTACTGTATGTCCATATATAATGCATCCTGTGTACAGCTATAATCATTTTTTGTTAAATCAAAGAGCAAGCCTAAAAAAAATTACAATGAAAGACATAGACACATAAATTCAGGTCAGTCCCAGCATGTTGCTTCAAACGTTTGTCGTGAATGCGAAATCATTCCTTAACTATATCTGATTTTGCCAGGCACCCCGGATAGGAGTATGTACAGTGGCTTGATTAAGATATGTGATCGGAGTCTTTTCAGGAAGGTTAACTCTTGGCATTTACCATCTATAAAGCACGGGTTTCTTTGGCCAGCGCTAATGGAACGTAAGCTTTATATCGCATTAACTGTAAGATGGATTTTTTAAGATGGCCGCCCTATATGTCTTCAATTATGCAATGGACGGTCCATTGGCATTTTGTCCCTTCCCCAGGAGATGATCGATTCCAACGAAGAAGTTATTGCTTTAAAGTTTGGAGGACCTGGGATGGAGTGACATTGTGTGGATTTTTGTGGAGGAATGCTGAGCGTGAAGGAAACTGAAACATGAATCACATGACTAAGTTCAGGTAACATAAAAATGAAATTTCCATATGTCAAACATTAAAAGGGTGGATATTGATTGTCACGTGTGTGGAATTCAATTTGAAAATATATATTTTGTCACTTGATACAGAACATAAGATTTGAATAGAAGTGTCGTGTTTCTTAGTCTTAAAGGGTTGACAATTTAAAAGTCTAGACACGGGCATCCATTTTTGACAAGATATTTTACTGGTTTAGCAGTATAGTACCGGGTTCATAAATCAGAAAAAATATCAGAAATCAAATGGTAAACACACCAAAAATTGGTTGGTTATCACTACTTCAAAATGCTATCAAACACTTTTAACAATAACTGCATGTAAAAATACACGCATAACGAATAATTTCACCATCGTAAAAACGCAAAATTAAATAGTACGCGGAATTTTCAGGGTTTACACTACCTGGCACTTCTTTCTAGCAGTTTGTTTAATACTAATATCATGCAATTGAAGATTATCATAGGCTTTATAGTTGACGCCTGATGAAATAGGACCATTTATGAGCGAGATTTAGTGCACTTCAAGAACGACATGGTGCCAATATCCATATCCATTGGGATATTGCATCTTTCTGGCAAGTCACGGCTGTAAATGTATCGGATTTTATGGATCACTAGACAGATGCACCCAGCTGTGAATGAATTGCATCTTTTTAGTTCCACTGGTTATGCTCGTAATATTGAATTGGCATTTATATATAGAAAGGTTATAGTCCTCTAAATAGGGGAATCTGTTTTCATTTGGTACGTTGGTGATACCCAGTTCAAGTGTGTCATCATATCAACCAATTTAACTTTTAGGTTGAGTATAGTTCGGACTAGATGGTGGGTAGATGACACATCTACAATCCTGATTTTGGTTCAGCCACGTATGTATTTTGCATATAATTTTCAGATTTTGAGATATACTGTGATCAAATTGTGAAATTCTTGATTGAACTAGATTAATATTTCATCTATTAGTGTCAAACTGTACCACAACCATTTTCTATCCTACTGTTGAAATTCGGATTTGTCCTGTTTTACACTGAAAGGATCTTAGACAATCGTAGCACTTTCAAAACAGTCGGTGCTATGAATATATTAGACTATCATTCATTCAAAATTTACAGTTTTAGAATTTGAAGCTCCAATGCAGATCCGATTTTTTAACGGGGAAGACCGTTACAAGCCAGAAAAAACCGTGATTGTTGCTGACATCAATGAACAAAACCAACCTATGCTATCCTTTTTAGGGCAAATAGTGCAGGTGCCCTAAATATGTGCCCCACCTGGACCTGCCGGTGCACTAACTACTATGATATGCATGATAGGATCGTAGCACTTATAGGCCTTCATGACATTTTCTTCCACGTGAATACACACCCAATGGCGCACGTGCACCACTTGCATAATGGGCACCATATGTATCCCATTTACTGCAGTGTATACAGTAGGTTACAGTGCGACTTCCGCTAAGTTTCTCGCCTGCAGTTGGTGCCCACCTGTAATGTTGGTAGCCTCATCAATAGTGCTTCACATGGTATTGTTTTAAAAACAGTACCACATACGACATATGGGTAACCAACGTTACAGGGAAACTTGGTGAAGGTCACACTTTCACATATATCAGGCAAAACGTTCACGAGTTTTGGGAGTTAATGAGCCATACTCAATGCTCAACAGTGGTAGAACATTAACTCTGAATGATATAAAACCGTCTCTTTAGCTTTGTTGATATATACGAGCCTATAAACTAGCTAACAATATGTTCAGCTGTTGCTGAATAATAACGTTTGCTTGAAGGTGGGTGTTTAAAGTTAGAAAAGCAGTTTGGTACTGGATAATGTTGTAAAAAGAATGTTGACGTCAGGGCCCTATCTCCATGAGAGGATTTGATGAGAAGATCATAAGTTGTGATAGTTTCACCTTGATACCTACCCATAAATAACTTGCAAGAGAAAGCGCGTGATTGTCATCCATATATCAATTTAATATGAGGAAGAACACTTTTAGAACCCAAAATATGTGTTCTGTGAAACATGATAAGCTACCTTTATACATTGTGTATTGCTGACCTTAAAACGAAACATGTATTCATTGTTTATTCTTTTGATTAGAACATGTTATTCTTCGAGCATATATTTACCGATAGCCACACACATTTGTGAACATTCACGAGCAAACAGTAAAAGTTAATTTTATACTGTGGTGTTTACTGGGCACAAATTGGGAACACACATTTTATAATCTTATCCCCAAAGTTTTAGTGAGAAATGCTTTCAAAATCATGTAGGCCTACTCAGACAATGTGAGACATAGAAATGGCTACAATATCACAACTGATCAGGCTTCGACATTCAGGGCTGTCTGGTCCTAGCTTAGGGAACGATCATAAATAATGATACCGGGGGGGGGGTCGTCCAAAAAGGTGGGGGGGTCGTCCAACTTTTTCGATTCCTTTTTTTTTGGGGGGGGGGGTCGCTGAACTTTTTGATCACGCTTTAGTTTATTTTTCCAAATATTTTCTTTTAGCAATGCAATGACTATATAGAGGACTTTTTCTTTGGCGGGGGGGGGGTCACTCAACTTTTTAAAATGTTGATGGGGGGGTCGGTTAACTTTTTCTTCGAGCCCCCAAAAATGGACGACCCCCCCCCCTTCCGTTATCGTTATTTATGATCGTTCCCTTAATGTATATTACCCTATACATGAAATGTGCTTGTCTATCGAAGGGTATGGCTCGCTAATACATAATACTTACCGGTCATAATTAATCAGCACATATCTGCACCTTACAAAGAAAGAAAAGACTAATACATTATGGCCAAGGTTGTACACAATAATACAATGTTATAGATAATACCATGTAACAATACTAATTTACCTAGAAGTCTTTACATGTATAGCATATCAATGGCGCCCATTTTAATGAATAATTAGTTAAGTATATATTGAGGAAGTATTTATTGAGCATTTTGTGCAACTCACGCGTGCCTGCATTACTAATTCAACACAATATATATGGTGCTTAATATTTGTAAACAGTATGGAAGTAAAATATAGTTTAGTAGAGTATCACACATTTGTTTGCATTTTTAATAACCTGTTATCAAATATCAGCATGTGAGACACTATATTCCACATATAAGATTTAAAATTCACAGTTCATTAAAACATCAAACTATAATATATAATACTACACATGTAAAAATCATCTTCTTTCAAACAAACAACACAGGTTGGATGAAATCATTTGTCATCAGTATGCATAATTTAGTAATATATTTAGACCTGTGAAAAATAAATATTGCGCCTATCTATACCATTGAAAACCTCATGACGCAAAACATTATACAATATGAAATCAATTAAATACTCGCTTTAAACTTCTATTTTGATTGTTCAGTACCTGTCACATACATGACATGTAGTCACAATTCTTTCTTCTATGTGAGTTTTCCCCAAAATACATGAAATCTAATGGTTGCGCCCCTACCCATCGTCATATCTCACGGCTATATACGCTCATTATGCTCATGGACATGTTAAAGGCAGTGTGAATAATTAAGCCGTGCAACCGACTATGGCCCCCACCTTTCTATTTTGAAAAAAAAAACTAGGCTATCAGATAGTCAGATCCAATTTTAGGAAATGCGAACATGCTGAGACACTTTTAGTACAAGTTGTCAAACAGGTATTTCAACGTATTTTATGCGGTGTACTGAATTTAAATCTGGTGTTTGTCAAAACCTATTTTTACGCCAAAAATGGTGTAATTGGGCATACTATAAGGTATCTTCTCGAACGTAATCCCCGCTCATAGTGACAGTACTGAATGCACATCTCGTGACCTGAAAACGACCGGGTCAAGTGAGGTGCTGCATTTGGCATCACGTGTTCATATGATGCCACTTCCGTGTCACCACTTGCACAAATCAAGCTAATGACGATCCTGTGTAGATGTCATTCTCAGGGACGTTTGCGGGTGGGGCTGGGTCGTCTGAATCATACTACAAATGTTGCCATTAATTCCCAGGATTTGGTTATATGCCAGGTACTTTCCTCAAAGTTGACTTGTGATAGTTTTGTTGTGTGTTCTTTTGGCTGTGCAATATCAAGAAAGAGCCAAAAAGAACATACAACAAAACTATCATGAGACCAAGTGCTGTAAACCAAGTCTACTGGTTCAATAACTGTTTACTTGATTCTCTGGTATAGCGGGAAGCACATCTTCTTAGGAACCTCTCCAAATGCACCACCTTGTGTCTTGCACAGGGAGGTTGTGGAGGTTGTCAGCGTCACTTGATCAAAATTTGGAACAAACGAAGTAGTCGTATTATCAGGGTGGCCACTGTATAGATGTGGTCTTTATTTGAAGTAATGCTACATTGCATATAGATGTGCTGCACTGCATTCTGCTGTCAAAAGGTTTGAAAGAAGAAGTTATGTAATTACGCATATACAAATCATGAGCAGAAGTCAGAATCCTTCTAGATAAGAAGCAGTAGTTAGCAGAAAGCATGGAAGATGTATCCCATGTGATTTTGCATTTAATTGATGATGATTTGTTTTATATCACGTTCTATCATCATATACCTGTGATTGTTCATGGCTTTGTTTGAAATACACGAATCTATCTGCACTGTAAATGTATGAATATTTTATGTCTACTTAGAACCCTTGAAATAAGGGTCATAAAGGGCCATAAAACGTTAGCTTCAATATGAGAATCATGGTTTTATTCTATTGAACAAGGGCCTCATTTTGCAGCTGTTCCCCATGCCTAAAACATTCATAGACATGTAAATATTGTACACCATATAGAAATATACTCGTGCTTGGCAGGATTAAACTTTATTAGTATAAGATAAGAGAATGTTTACTTAAATTTGAATACTTTGGCAAATAGCATTAGTTCAAACAATGGCTGGTACCACTAGGTTTTACTGTAGATCAACCACTGGCAAATTCAGGGCCAGGAAGTTGAGTTACGTCTTTCACCACCTGCCCCTACAAAACCATGAGCAACAATAAAACAACAAAAACTCAAAACCTCACTGTGACTTCCGCAGAATAGTCGTTTGGACTTTTTTCTGATGAGGGCACTTTTGCACACACAAACGAAATGTTGAAATCGTACACTTCATAAAAACAAGGCATACAATAATTAGCAAACCCTCTGAGCAAATCTATCTAACAGCTGTGAAGAACGTGGAAACTACCAAACCAAGTTACGAAAAAATGCATCCGCCCCTAAATAGCTTAAAATCACGTGAATGCAAATACCGTGAGTCCACTCGCGGAAGCGACCCTTTGTCACAGTTAAAGCTTAAGTGGCACACTCGGCATGAGATGTTTTAGTCACCTCAGGCAGTGAGCAGTAAATATTAGTGATAACATTGATCTACTCACGCGCTGCCTTATTCATCGGCAAAGTTAATGAGACGTTAAGTGAGTTATTTATTGAGTATTCTCTTGCAGTAGACTTGAATGGCATGGTTATGTTTCTATGAGTGTTTTCTATTATGACTATCTCCTGTCCTGTGCAGAGGTAGAGCAGTGGGGTTAGTGAATGCAGTTATTGATTTTAGAGATGTTTATGGGCCATTTTAACATGATCAACTTGTGTAAGCACAGTTTAATAGTTATACTATGGTCACGATTAATACATGTAATGTAAATGTGTAACGTATTTATTTTAGAATCACGATTCACTATTATCCTGCTCTAGCAATTTTATATCCACGCCTGGGCATTGGCATCCTTAGTAACACTGCATGGTCTTTCTCCACTCCCCATGGAGCATACAGTATCACCTGTCTAAGAATTTGCGATACTACCTTCTATGCAAAAATACTATATGTGATGGTCACTTAAACTTGCAAATGAACATTTCCCATCTTTTTGCATATGTATTCAGCATTGCAATGGATGCTCCATTCGAAGCATTGGTGTTCTTCATTGCATGTATGTTCCAGAAGGCAGGTGGACCACTTACGTAAACGGTACCACCCCTAATTATGTGGCTATTGTTGTTCACTTTAAATGGTAATCACTACAAGTTACCAGTAAGTAGAAACCTGTGTTCGGTCATGTTTGCATATGCTGGACGAAGATGTCGCATCATTATTAGGTTATGGAGTCGTGTCACGCGTGTGTGTAAGCTTATAGTAATGATCATTGGTATGCTAAATCTCCAAGACAAAGGGAAACTACATCTAGTAGCCTCACTCCATGAGTTCATCTAAACATAGAAAATAGACACCTTCCAGAGGCAGATCCAAATGTAGGAATAGCAACTCTACCGGTCCCAGTTGAGATTAACATTCTAGATGTGATTTCTGTGCTGGAATGCCATTAAAATGCTCTTAGGGGCTATAATTTATCATGGCCTACGTGGTGTACGAACAGAACTAAGAGGTGGCTGAAACCTCAACGGGGCCATAATAATAGGTAGCTCTCTCTTATAGGTCACACAGTGCCTGGTGATACCTATGTAATCTTCATGAAAAGTTGGTAACTTGTTTTACGAAGTTCAAAGACCTTTGCAAAAATGCACAATTGCACAAGAAGAACCCTGGCCTCTGGCCTGCTTTAAATAGACTGCCAATTGTTATGACCACGGTGGTGCCGTGTGCTGTGGCTGTCTCTACTGCTAAGTGGACTGTCAAAAGTCACATACACAGGGGGGTTTACTAAGTGATGTTCACAGCTGATCTCTCAAGGCAATTGTGTGAGATTTTTTGTTCAAGTTTATGCGCATGTTGGTTTACATTTTATGCCTTATTCAGGTTAAGACTTGAAGTATAATTTGATAGTCTATCACAAATGCACTGAACGACATACGATTGGCAATCCTAAGTGGTTACACTGCATATTGCTCCGCACACCACACATTAACACTATCACCCCACACACCTTGCTTCGCAACCACACGTCACCACTCACCAACCTTCCCGGATCTCTATATAATCATCTTCAGGCCTGCAAATCATATGCTTTCTAGATAAAGTCCCAGAGTGCATGACGATCCCCAAACAATTGCGGTGTGATAGAGGAGAAATATGTGAGGAAAACATGAATCTACCTTTCAAAACACATCTGTGAAAAGACAAAAATGCCATTTTTCTAACTTTATTCAGTATTGTCGAATCCTATTTGTGTGTACATATTTATAGCTGGTCGTGTACATGTATGTTTAGACTACTCGTAGAGATATTTTTTGTATTTTGTCCCCGTTTCTACCTTCAACCCTAATTGCAACATCCGACTGTTCTCTTTTCTTAAAACCCTGTATCTTCTAGTATGACGCCAGAGAAAAGGCAGCTACGTAGACTTAAGATTTTCTTTGAGCAGAAACTCTTCTCACGTCCAGAAAATGTACCTGCCACAACTGCTCTCACGTTTTCACTTGTCCTCGTTTAACCCCACCACTGAAAAATCATGACATGATTACATCAGGGCAGACATCTTAAAAAGATGGGCACTATCAAAATTGATTTTCTACAAAAATGTTCTTATAGGATGTAAAAACACAAAAGAAACCTCTCGCAAACACATATGTATACAAAGACTTATATTAACATATAAATTTACATATCTAGTTTGGATACATGATCATTTGTGCTTCCAAACCATATACTGAAATGAAACATTACAATACAAGAGTTGTCATGACATTGTATCCATTCAACGAAAATAAAACAAGACAATTTTATGTAAAAGAAAATGATGAAATATTGAGGGATAGCTCATCTTTACCACCACCATGCCGACCCACCCTAATAATTCGCAGGTTAAAAGCATGGGCGTCACCACACCCTGATATAGACAAATTCAAACGAAACGAAACAGATACGCCGGCCAAGCTATTTGGGGTATAGGCCGTCTCATTACTTACGTTGGGATGGACGTCACTTACAAGTTTTCGCCTCATAGATCATGGTCCTTTTATTCCAACAGAGACCACTGCACACCACATTTCTACCCCCTGGGTGAAACTTTAATGAGCTGCTGTGAGTTTTATAACACTTCTTTGGGGTTACATTTTGGGGGGTTACAGTAAAACCTCTATATTAAGAGCACGTGTGGCCTTAGCTTAATGGCAAGTTGGCCACTTTTAATAGTGGATCTTTTATGGACGTCTTTTGACTGCTCTCAGTATATAGCAATTGGTATATAGACGGTCCCTTGATAGAGTTTGTCCTGTGACGCCTGGTGTCGAATGGTGCCGTTTTGCATGACGCCTACCATACCCCCGATCAATAATCCCCATGCCACGCGTCACGAGTTTGGGCGCCAATTTTTGGCTAGCAGCACCAAACGTCCCCAAACGGCACCAGTTTTTTTTTGACGCACCAGGTATAATCGTTCCATACTGTTCTCCGCGGTATCATGCTGCGTCGGGGTTCCTAGTAAAATGCATTTTTTCAGACTTTGTTGTTGTTTTTCACACTAAAATAACTATGACGCACGCTACCGAGGGCCAGTCTAACGTAGGGGTTACTTGGTGGTTCTACTGTACTTCGCATTGTTAGGCATCTCCACGGGGCTAAAAGTGACATTGAGCCACGGAAGTTTTGAGCCACTTTTAGCTGTATATTGACACTCTTAAAAGTTGTCTACGGATAAAAAGACGCGTTCATTTCATGTTTCAAAATTTACTGTAACAGATGTTCCCTCGTTACATTTATATTAATGATAGACCATTACTTTGCAACATTCGAATACATTATTTGTTTAGAAAGACTGCATGGTCAAAAGTTCCCTTGTAACTGCAAACAGATTTGGAGTAAAGAGTTAGCTTTTGAAATATTAAACGTAAGAGACACTCAGTGTACATCTGTACACCATGTTCAAGTCGTCCGGAAATGGGTGCCATGTCACTGTGACCCTTTGTGACATTTTAAAAGGTTCTGAGCGTGTCACTGTTGGAAAAGGTTACAAAAGACCAAAAAAACAATAGAGGTTTGAAAGAAGAGAATACAAATGTATATCAGCCAATCTGAAAAGACAGAGCTGAGGGCTACAGTGACGGGTTCAACAATCTACACTAACGCTCACACTTTCTATCACAAGTCTATTAGATTGAGTATACATTTAAACAACTGCGCCATTGTTTAAAATAAAATACAACAACAAAACATTTGAAGTTAAAATATGAAGATTAATATGACCAGAAATAGAGACCATTATTTCTCCCGCGGTGATGATTATTGATATTGATGTCTTTGTGTTTCCTCCAAATGAATATCATATGTCTAATATATCAAACCATAAAGGAAGCCTGGTTTCTATCTTTGTAGCGTTTTCCGACCACAAAGTGCCTGAGCATCACAAATGCGGCACAACAAAGGTTATAAGTTATGCTCCCGTCTGACAGTCACAAAGGTTCAGTTTCTTATTTTTGCTGCTTGTATTGTAGGAGATGGGCAATACACAGGAGGGAAGAGTGTTACCTTCAACAAGAAGAATGTTCTAACTTTTAAAAATGCGTCTGTGTCGAGAAAATGTACCAATTAACTATGGATATTAGAAGAACAAATGATTCGTCTTCAATATTCAGACTGTATGACTATAGCTTAAGAAATCTGGGCACTATGTGGGATTCGATGCTTGAGAGTTGACACTGTTGACCCCGATTTGTGGGTTTGGGTTCGATTTCTGGAACGAGTGCGAGAATGTGGGTGTTGAGAAAAGCCATCGCTGCCTGGGGATTTATTGCTTTGTATTTTAGAATCAGTGGGGAAAGCATGTGATTTTCGATAATCAAAGATGCCGGGCATAGATGTAACTGAAACTATTTGAAATGAAGTAGCATGACTAATCATATGTATAAGATCCACACATAAGTGTAGTCTACATCCACACATATGTGTATCCACAAATGACTGATAAAAGATTGTTCTCTTTAAATTTCAGAACTAATTTACATTGTATCAGTACTACCGGTATATGTATTATATATACTTGTTCCATTCAAATATAAATATCAGAAAACCAACATTAATAGTTTAGAGCATGCACTAGTCCTTCAAAAGACCTTATATCTAATAGTTTTTACTTCTATTATTACTAAAACCACTCATGTAAACCATATATCAAGTCCAAAGATGAAGAGCAAGTAAAGTGTTACAGCCTGTAGCTCTAATAGATATAAGGTCTTTTACAAATCCCTAGGAATTCCTCTGCTATTAAATATGCAATCTCGAACATCCTGGCCTATTATAAGCCTTTAAAGCCAGAGTGATCACAAGTAACAGCTACATTAACATAAGCAGCAGCATGCGTGGGTGATTTACCAGGTAAGGATTAGCCAAGACATTACGTATGTCATCTCGATCAAAGCTGACGTCAATTTTGCAAAACATTTAGCAAGATTTGCATCATAGAGAAGCTTTTAGAATAGGCCTTCATGTCAGATCATTCAAATGCCTTGTGATAGGGTAAGCACGAACATAAAAAGCAATCTTCTGTCACAATCACAACCGTGTGATTTACAACATCCCAGACGTAACAAGTCCCGGATTTAGTAATAATTAGGGCTTTAGAGTTCCATTATTTCCAATGATCTCTTCATCCCAGTTACAGGATTGAGTCTGGATTTTGTCATCCCGGGAGACTGCATTGCTGGGTTATATTTCATGTTTTATCTCTTTATATTACTTGTAGCAAAGTGATATCTCCTCAAACATCTGATATGCAGAAATGTCTTATTTATTTACTTGGATATTAGGCGGGGTTGGGGGCTACCATGTATTATTGCAAAAAGCTTATAAAGCTATGCAACTGATACGGCAATATTTTCAGGACCCAGCAAAAATTAGTGTGAAATTCATGTCAATACACTAAGCTTCTAAACCTAATACATCTATAACTCTGAATTATAGTGTATTGTAGACATGTATTAATTGTGAGTTTTAGTAAATTGTACTGGTATTTTTGATTACCTGTTTATCAAGATCTACATATATAGACATGCACAAAACTCGTCCAACTTCAAATGAATAAAAAAAAACTAGTATCTACTACAAGAACTCCCGTAAATATACGTGTATATGGCATAATATAAAAAGTTCTTGGAGCTGCTCGTACTTGTATTAAAATAGAATAGATTATAAAGTCAACAAGGTACGAAATTTTATTAAAATCACAAATTTTCGCATCATCGATGCTTTATCAAGTGCAAAATGTTATTTTGTACATTTGTCACTTGATAAAGCATCCATGATGCGAAAATTTATGATTTTGATAAAATTTCGTACCTTTTTACTTAATAATCTGTTCTGTTTTATATTGCATAATTTGTCTTTGCCAATTTTCAGGCCTACTTCCGTTTAATATAAACATATTCCAAAGTGTAATGGAAACTACAAATATTTCCAGGTGCCCACAAAACCATTCCGCAGCATAACATTGCACCAGTGAAAGCATGCCTTTTAATCAACAAATCAAAGCAACTGTGACAAACCCACAAAAACGCATTGGCCCTGTGAATCCTGTTTGCCCATTCACACTTTCTATGAAAGTGTCATAAATCTATTTGTCGAGTAAAGAACACACTTATCCCAGATTATGCTTAATGAATATATCCTCATCGTAACCCCATTTGCGCTTAGCTTTAGTGGCGCAAGTTGCAAGCGAGGGGTATTATAAAGAAATATGTTAGAATAAGTGTCCTCGCATTTACATCTATACATTACTATAGGGCAGTCACAGGCTCTGTATGTTCTTATATATTTTTATATTGCATAAAATGGGGGTGTATAAAAGAGTGCACTTTGGACCCGTGTGACCTGCTGTTTCACTTCTCATGTGGTGGAGAAGGATGATAGAGAATGATTTATCTGAGACGATAGAATTCATAAAAGTGTACAAATAACAC
Organism: Streblospio benedicti; assembly: GCA_019095985.1. Taxonomy (NCBI): domain Eukaryota; kingdom Metazoa; phylum Annelida; class Polychaeta; order Spionida; family Spionidae; genus Streblospio; species Streblospio benedicti. The sequence continues at coordinate 20,333,235 of CM032663.1, forward strand.
GTAATTTCTGGGCTAATAGTTAAAGTAAAATGTGTACATTCTTATTGATCATTTGCAAGGGCTTTCTAATATCGCCAGTACCAAAAGTAACTTCTGAAACATAAAGCTTTATATTGCATATTATATCTGACATATATATATGGAAGGATGGTACCGAATCTTGTAAAACACGTGTATTGCCACTTTGGCGTATTTTATGACTTCTTTGCTTAAGCACTGTTGGAGAACTTACATCCCCACGTGCAGAATTATATATAACAACTACAAACTACTACAATGTTTTCATAACTGGATGTCGATGATCTCAGGACGTTGATTAATTCAATACACAATACAGTAGAACCTCTCTATTTACACCACACGACGGCTGACTTTTTAAGTTGTCTTTGTGAAAAGATGGTCTCTTTACGAAGGTTCACCATGGGTTCCGAATCCTTGTGAAGCAGGAAGATTTGTCTTTACATTGTCTTCTCATAGAGATGGTCTTAGAAGGAGGTTCTGCTGCATACTCCAGTACTCCTCGAAGCCATTAAATCGCGCAACCACTAATCCCTTTACGCACGTACTCTCTTTACCTTTGTGTGCACCTCACTTTGGAGTTGAATCATACGCTTTGACATGGTGTACACATCTAAGAGGCTCCCAACAATGCATTGTATTAGACATACACCAAAACGCACACTAACTTCTAGTTTGTATTGCTGGGTGCATGTTAACATTAAGAAGTGAGCCAACATCCACATAATGCCTTACAATTGATTGCTACTTTGAAGAGTGGATTTACTCACTATGCATATATTTTGAAGCAAGATGGGATCAAATTGATTTGAGTTTGTCTTTTGAATGGACGCAGACGAGGTAAAACATGAATCTTTTTTTATTGTATATACTTATCCTTGATGTGACGTCAGAGTAATCCAAATATAACCCTGCAATTTAGCTGTCACTTTTCAATGGTGTTCCTACTCTTTGTATATTTTTGAAAGATTGCCTCCCACGCCATTTGATTCATATCTAACCAATGCTCAAACATTTCTTGGTACTAGGAATATTACCTTCAAAATATGCTAATATTCGAAAATTTAAAATCCTAAGAGGGAATACCAACTTAATATTAGGGTCAAACAAGTTTGTTGCCTCTGCATCGTGTACAGGCCCTGACTTTCTTGGCGAATCTTTATTAGATTGATGCCCTTCAATTATCCCAGATTCAAAGATAAATTGCATTTAAATCTGCTTTTATATTGATGAATCCTGGCGTCTTAACCTGCTTAATCTCTGATTTACGGTGAGGAACCGACCCACTCGTGTGATGTGAGTCCCAAATAGGTTCTCATTTTTCATGTTGCGGAAACACACACATTTTCCCCTCTGTTTTTACATTCGTACCATACACTATACACTGACACCTGTTTTTAATGTGGACATCTTTGGGGAAAGTGAAAAGTGCGCACAAGTGTCCTTACGATATATTCAGGTTCTACTGTATCAGCTGACAATAATGATTGACAGTAGAATATCTCTATGAAGACCGACTTGGATACTGGATACTCAATAGACAAGTGGTGACTTTATGGAGGTTTACCAGGTCTTTGTCTCTGTATTGAGGCTTGGGACCGTAATAAATCATTTGTTATATAGATGGTCTCTCTATAGAGATGGTCTTAATTTGAGGTTCTTCTCTGCCTGAAATTAAAGGTAGCTTTACAAAGTTTACATATTTTCTAGATATGGCCCAGGAGATGTGGTTATTTGAATATCACATATCATCTTCTGTTAATGATTTCTTCTCTTTTCCAATAAACATTATGTTTGAGCATATTTCAAAAACCTCATCGTTGACACAAGATATCAAATATTCATAATGACACACGCACTTTAGCAACGTCTATACCAAGCAAAATGAATGGTTGCTTTTCCTTCCTTAGTAACCCATCCATCAGTTGACTTATATGTGATAGGCAAGCTAGAAATTATGCAAATTGTCATCTTTTGTAGGTTAGCGGCTATGGGAGGTGAAAGCATTACTGATTAAACAAATCTGATTCATTTAGAAGAATTCAATTCATCAGGCTGCATTGAATAAAAGTGGCTATCTGTCATGCTGATTATGTTCATCCCTTTTAATCCATCACGTGATCACCTGCCTCCGCATCTGATTGGTCATTGTTTATTCTTGTCTGATTGTACTTGCTTTTGTAGCTATCTTGCTGTGTTTTATAAGTGATCAGGCGTGAAGCCAACCATTAAGCAAAATATTGCCCAAAAAGCAACGTCCACTGCCTGCTTGTATGAGTGTTACATACATGAAATATGATTACGTGTCACTTGATTGAATTTAACAATCCAATTCGTTAATAAGCCAACACTTTCTTTGGCAAATGAAAGGCGTTTATGGTGGTTGATTTTAGTTTCTTTACACAGGGTTGGAACAATGAATATTAGTCTTATTTGGTCTTAATTGGTGGTTCTACTGTATCAACATGTATAAAGGGTATCCACTCTTAATCAAGTTGGTCAGAAATCACTTAGCCTTTTGCTGGGTCAACAATTGTGGTGCCACCTCAAACGGAAATGATGGATGAGTGTCCACGGGGCCGTCCGTGGCAAACAAAGGGTGCTCATTTAGGTCTCTTTCAAACATTCTCCGACCACATGGTTTCAAACACAACTGGGTCTATCATTAAAATTATTGTTAAGTTGATGCTTCCTATTTTTGTAGGTCGTTAATTGTGGCTATCTGTACATATGATCTAGTGCCATATGGCAGCGGATTTATTTGTCGTTCATATCAATGGTAGATGCAGGGAGTGACCACTGACTTCGCCAGCTGACCACAGAGGGTTTGGGGAGGTGGGGCGGTGCTGCGAGTCACACTTCCGGACTACATTTTCATCACTTTGGCCAGATTTTGGAACTGCTGGATTTCAGGACATTCATATTTAGCTGGTGATTTGATGGAAATCAATACAAAATGACACCCTCCCCTCCCCCTTACATTCCACAAAATCCCGGATCTGCCACTGATATTCCTGTAGAGTTGTATATAGGAATGAGGTAAACTTTGTCTGTTTCCTACATATCCGGCATATAGTGTCTAACAATATTCCATATGTCTTTTGATAATTGTTCTAAGAATTGTAGAAGTATCTGTATTTAATATGGACAGCAATCTTTAATAGAAGAATGCCATCCTCCACTCTGGACTTCACCAACCCGCAGTACTGTGTAATACTCGTAAACTTTATCACCTGTGAGCTGTGGTGTCAAATGAACTGGGTCATATTCCACTCTGTTGGGGCTTCCGTTTTTACTTCGGCGAAGATTAGAACTTTTTCGTCTGCACTTAGAAATTAAAATGCAGCTTAAATCATCATATCAGCAAAAGCTAGTAGGCGTAGTTATTGTAACTCGTATTTGATTTACTATTGTTCTATCCCAACTGTATACTATATGTGTGCACTTATCTACCACATATCTAACACATATTTGTGTTACGTGTATACTTGCAGATCCATGCATTGCAAAAGGAGGGGCATGATTCCATTTAATGGGTTTTGTACGCGCAATAGCTCACACACGCAGATGCCAAGAAGCACACGAAAGATACAACGCCCTCCTCTCTACCTAGGGGTGTCATTGTTGCATACATGCCTGAAACTATGACCTTATTGCTGATAAGTTCAATTACAGGAGTGTTATAAGATGTCACTCATCTGACTGAAGACATAATTAGCAATTGATGTTTGCGGGCTTGATAGTCCATTTCTCAGTTAGTAAGGTCATAGTATTGAGTTACTTCTCTTCCATGCTCCCAAAACTAGGTTTGT